>CM057082.1:12325172-12805286 GCA_029379335.1 Thymus mandschuricus | reverse complement strand
GAAGCAGAGGCTGTACACGAATGTG
The DNA here is from genome assembly GCA_029379335.1 of Thymus mandschuricus. NCBI lineage: Eukaryota > Viridiplantae > Streptophyta > Magnoliopsida > Lamiales > Lamiaceae > Thymus > Thymus mandschuricus. The sequence continues at coordinate 12,805,261 of CM057082.1, read as the reverse complement.
AGCAACGACGATTGGGGATCGGACAATAAGATGATGTGGAGGGCCGTCGGATTCCAGCATCCTGCAACGTTCGATACATTGGGTATGGATCCCAAGAAGAAGAAGGAAATTATGGACGATTTGAATGAGTTTACTAAGGCTCGAGACTATTACAAGAAAATCGGGAAGCCGTGGAAACGAGGCTACTTGCTCTACGGCCCACCAGGGACTGGCAAATCCACCATGATCGCCGCCATAGCCAACTTTCTTTGCTACGACGTCTATGATCTCGAGCTCACTGCAGTTAAGGATAACACCAACTTGCGAAAGTTACTCATGGAGATTTCCAAAAGGTAACTTAATTATTTAATTCTGATTATAATATAGCAACAAAATATGCAACACAATTTAATTAGCAACAGAGGATCTCATTCGTTTTTTTGATTATATCCTTACTAAAAATCGGATTTAAGGGCACATTGTGGTAACATATTAGTTACGTATTTCCAAAATCAGCAATGATTAAACGACTGTTCTTCCTTTCGCAAACTAAACAATTTCACTAACATTAACAGGGCAATCGTAGTGATCGAAGACATAGATTGCTCCCTACCGATCACCGGTAGACGAAAGGCAAAACACAAATATCAAGCCGACTATCACAATGAAGATCCGACGGAAGAAGCGATCCGAAAAGCAGCCGGCGTCAAAGGCGGCGACGAACATAAGGAGGAGAGCAAGGTCACCCTCTCCGGGCTTTTGAACTTCATGGACGGGCTATGGTCGGCCAGCGGCGGCGAGAGGATCTTCATCTTCACGACCAACCACGTCGAAAAGATCGACGAGGCGCTGATTCGGAGAGGGAGGATGGACAAGCACATCGAGATGTCGTTACTGCTGCTTCGAGGCGTTTAGGGTTTTGGCGAAGAACTACCTCGACCTCGATTCCCACAAGGAGTTCGAGGAGATCCGGCGGTTGCTGGCGGAGAATGAGATCAGCACCGCCGACGTGGCGGAGAGCCTGATGCCGAAGTCGCCGGAGATGGGGGCGGACGAGTGTTTGAGGAATTTGATCGGAGCGTTGAAGGAGGCTAAGGAGGAAGAAAATGGGGAAGGTGAGAAGATGGGAGGAGAGAGAAAGAAAACGCTCAAGGCACGCATAAGGCGACTTCTCTTGGGAAAATTGGATGGGATTTATTAATTGAATTTGTTTTGCATGTGGACTTGCTATATAACGTTGTGTTTTCAATCACTATATTACCTCTTTTTTTGTATTTTCCAATCAATTAAGAAGGTTTTGCGGACGGGATCCTTTGTCACCGAATTGGTGTATCAATCGTGTATTCGATACAAAATTAGGAAGTTTTGAATTCTCTCTATTAGTGGTCATTTTGAGTTTAGTTATTAGTATGTCAAAACTTCCTAAATTTATATCGAGTACACCATTGATACACCAATTTAGGGACAAAGGATCCTATCCGAAGGTTTTGATACTTCTTTTTTTTAGAAATAGAAACGCGTACGAGGATTGAATATCTAGAATTTTAAACATAATAATTAGGTACGGTTCTTATAAGCATTCAACGGTAAATTAAAAGACCGTTCCATAGATGCATCACTTGAGACCTTTGACTTTAAATTTAACCCCGACAGTTAGATCAACACACACAATAATTAACTAGGTTTTTGTTTGATGATTACATTCGTCCATCTCAAATATATAAATCAGACTTGTATATATAATGAGTTTGTTCAGAAAAAATATAGATAGAAAAAATATTATTTTTTTCAAAGGTTAAAGGAGAAAATGTGGGAAAATTAATTTTCTATGACCACAGTGCATGAGATTAATTTAACATAAAATTTTATAGATTGGACCACAAGAAAAACCAAATTTAGAACTTTTATCTCATTTTAATCACCGCTAGACCAATACAAACATACCGAAAAAAGAAAAATAAAGTAGCTAAGTAATTAAGGGGCATCCGAGACCATTATGGTGTATTGATTAAGATGTTATTTTAATTATAAGACTAATTTTTGTTAATAGCCAACCTATCTCATATATATATATATGCCAAAATTGTTTCATTTCATTTTTCATATAATTCGAAGTATGTGTCCAACTTTTCGAATTATACATCAAAACAGTTTTTCCAATATGGATGTGTAGATTATATAACAAATAAACACATAATAAATAATTCTTAATTTTAGTGAAAAGGGCCAAAATATTAGCCCTCATAGAAAATGGAGTAAGTGCATAGATATATAACCTTAAGTACGTTTTCGTAAAAAATAATTTCTTTAAACAAAATGATGCATTATATATATATTTATAATGCATGATATATATCTACAATGATAATGCATTTATCATATATAATAATTTTTGTATACTAAATTAATGCATCGTTCATTATAATGCATTTCAGTGTAATCATAATGCATCATTTAATCTGCACTATAAATTACTAAGATTAATGGGCAGATTATTTCTCATTTCTTACGTGAACTGTTGGTCCCGGAAAAGAGTAATTGGTGTATGGGGGGGGGAATACACCAATGCCAACCGTTTTTAACGTTTTATAAAATCAGGTCGATTCAAAGGTCGATTGTCAAGGTCGATCCTTATCAGAGACAGATTAATCTATCAAGCTCGTTTGATAACAAGCTTGATCTATCAAACTGTTTATGCGGAAGTTGGTGGAGGTTGATTACTCTTTGAAAAAAAAAATCTTAAGGCAATGCAGGTTGTTTCATGAAATGCAGGTTGATGCTCGTCAGTTTGATAAGATATTGAAAGAGCGATAAATAAAGAGAGAGAGAGAGAGAGACCGCAATTTATCGTGGTTCGGAGAAATCCTCCTACGTCCACGTCAGGCCGACTCGACCTGAGAATCCCTTTACCTTTGGATTCAACCTCTCTCTTATTTATACTGACTGAGTATCGGTTCTAAATACACTCTAACTTGAATATATCTAGACACGAGTTTTGGGTCGTGACCCTTACAACCTTTCGTACAGAAAATGTACATACTCGAAACTATAGAGCTTGACTCACTCTATAATGACGAAGAACACTAAACAATCTTTCTAACTTCGAACTAGTCGGAGAAGAAGTTGTTTGAATCAACGACAAGCAGCAGTGAACACTTCGTCGTTGTGGCTTTTATCGGAGTTGAAAATCTCTCTTCGTCAAGTGTTTGGGAAACTAATGGAATTTCGAACACTTGAATGGATATGAACTTGAGAGAGATTTTGGCAAGAGTTTTGCGTTGATAGCTTGAGTTTCCCGTGCTTGAATCCGATAATGGCTGAAGTATATATAGGCAGTTTTGAAAAACTAGCCGTTGGAGTCAGGATGACGTGGCACTAGCCGTTGGAGGCTGACTCACTTCTAGCCGTTGGGAAAGTTCGTCCTTGCTGGCACACCACGTGGCAAGGATCAGGTCGTGATGCTCCATTAAGGTGGGGCATCGACCTTGATATGATAATCCAGCACTGAAATCTTCTAAGACAATGCAGGTTGGAAGCTTGATAAGGAAGGTCGATAGACAGGCAGATATGCCAGCTCGATCCGAATGAGGCAGGTCGATAAACGACCTTTCTTTTACAGGGTGGATCGAACTTGCATTTGAACATTAGAGGGTATCGACCTGCACTAACAGGTAGCAGGTCGATCTATCGGCCTTGACCCTAATCAAGTAAAATATGCCTAAGTGTGGTTTCGATAAACATCATCAAAATCAAACTGCAAGGGGTTCCCAACAATTTCCCCCTTTTTGATGATGTCGAAACCATACACTTTACAAATAATTCCTAAGATATAAAGCGATGAAAGATCGATTAACCATGAAGGTTGATACGGAATTATAAGAAAGGCAGTTAGAGACATTAAGTAAAATAAAGCAGTAGAGGCAGATGCCTGGACAAAGAGATATTGTCGTCAGGTCGAAAGATGATTTTTTGCTTCATTCAGCTTGATAGCGTACTTTACATTTGGAATTTACAAACCAAGCAACGAACTTAAATGAATAATAAAAAGATACAAAATCATCTATCAACTACCTCTTCTGCTGGGCACGGGCTGCCACTCGCTTTTCCTGAATCTGCTCCCTGGACTTTGCCTTCATACTTGCGTAAATTCCATCCGCAGTAGGCGGGATCGAAATTTGCAACATTGATGTTCAGGCCGATGGCGGTCAGTGCGATGTACCGGTCGATTCGGGAATAATCAAGGTAGCCCGAATCGCCAATAAGCAAGGGCGTGAAATATTGCTTGACTGGAGCCCTTAAGATCGCACCGGCCTCTGCAGCCTTCTTTCGCAGTTCACCAACGAAGTCTTGGTGAGGAAATTTGAGCATGTAGGCTGCATGTGCATCATCGGCATCTTCAGGAAGGGAGGGGTCATTGATCCAGTAATGGAGGAGGATGAAGCAGCTGTTGAGCTCCCGCAGCAGGGCGTTCTGGCGCTCACCTAGCCACTCAACGGCCTGTTGCTGGACTCCAGCATCCAACATAAGTTCGGAGGCCGACTCACTGACCCAGTCCGATTCGGCCTTCTTCCTTGCTTCAGCAGCCCGGCGCTCCGCAATAAAGCGCTTATGCTCTACGGGATTCAAGGCCTGCTCCGGCGTCGCACCGGCCAGATGCATGGCAGATATTAGCTCGGCCTCTTTTGCCAATCGAGCTTTGGCAGCGGCGGCCTCGGCAGCAGCGGCAGCGGCCATGGGATCGGCCTGGGAGGCGACGGCCTTTGAAACGGACTTGGAGGCGGCGGCCTCGGAAACTTGCGTCCTTGGCAGCGGAGGCGGAGGAGGAGGAGGAGCCACGGAAGATGAAGGAGTTTTGTATTTGGGGGTCCTCTTCTTCCTGGTGGCGGCGGCGGCTCTTGCTTCTTCCCCCTTTTCGACATCATCAGAAAGGGTGTTTATAAGGGTAAGAAGAGAGGCATCCTCCTGCTGCAATTTGCCAACGGCCTCTCGCAGCTGCTGATGCCCATTCAGCAGGCTGGTGAGAGTATCCAGAATGCTGTTGATCTGTGTGTTGGAGGCCGATGCCGAATTTGTAACTGAAGTAGTCAGGTCGGTCACACGGTGATCGACCTTGGCCACGTCCTCCTTCACATCCCCGACCAAGTCACGGGACGCCATGTTCAGTGCCTCGAGCTAGGTCGGCAGAAGTTTGTCGGTATATTCCTTCAGATGGTCGACAGCGAACTTCGTCACCCGCTCCCTGGCAGCATCATCGGCCTGGGTCCTGGCTTCCTTCAATATATTGACCCGGGCCTCCGCGATGGCTTGCTTGATCTGCTCCGGCACGCTGATGGCGAGGGACTCGAGCTTTGCAGAGAGAGTGCTGAGCTCCGCCTCAACATCAACCTTTGAAAACTGGGGGGATGGAGCAGTGGTCAGAGCTTGATCACCACCTTCATTCCTTGGTGACGATCGCTCTGGAGTTTGAATTGCATCAAACTCATCTCCAACGTCGGCGGCGGAGTTGTAGAGGGCGCGAGAGTGAGTGTAGAGGGGGCGAAGGTCGATGCCCAGAATTTTGGCCTCGACCTTCATGCGCCGCAGCACAAGGGATCGGAAATTTGCGGCTGCATCCTCCACACTGAAGAAGCCAAACTCTTCCTCTAGCGCCAACTCCTCGATCTTCAGCTCCTCGAGGGTGGTGACCTGCAGCAAGGCCTCGAAAACATAGTAGTAACTCGACTTACAAACCAGATAAAACTGGAGGCGGGTAGCAAGGTCGAGGGACTTGGGGAGTTGAGCAATCCCCGACATCAGGTCGATCACCTTCAGCCTGGCCTCGGCCTTCATGGAGGCCACCTGGGAGTGAGCAGCAGACACGGGCTGCTCGGAGAATGGCTGGATCGGCAGCACGACGCCTTCCTCCACGGGCACATGCCGAAAGGGGGAAGGCTGGGAATATTCCGCCGTGAGATCCTGGATCTCCACGGAGCCATCACGTTGGACTTCGGGTGACCTCACAGGGGAGGAAACGACAACGTCTTGCGGGGAAGATGCAGGGCGATGCTGTGAGGTCGATGGCTCCATGGCGGAACGGACTGGAGAGGGAGTCCGTTTGGCTGAATGAGAGGGCGATGGCTCCCTGCGAGGTGCAGATTCCTCGAACTCCACGGGAAAAATCCGGTGAAACGGCCTGACCGGATCAGTGGAGGCCGATTGCGTCCTCCGTGGAGGAGTCTTCTTCACAGGTGGAGTCTTCTTGGCAGGGCGAGAGGGAACCAGCTCGACATCGGCCTTTCGCTTCTTTTGGATAGGGCGAGCTGGAATCCTCCAACCGACCTTGGATTCGCCGGTCTTGGTGAGGTGCGCCCTTACATGGTCTGGCGACCCATAGAAAATCTGTGGCGCGACCCCAATCGCCATCTCCATTTGGTGGAGATCTTTTGGAATAAATAGGTGGGGGAAGGACGGCTCATTAGACCATTTACTATTTTTGAAAAAGGAAATGACAATGCAGGTCGCCTTCGTCCCTAGGCGAATCGGCCTTTTCTCATTGTGGAGATGCACGTCCACCACGGCCTCTCCCTCCATCTCGCAAACGATCTGCCTGGCCTCATCCCAGAGCAGGGAGACCAGCAATTTGGCCCAACTAATGGGCAGGTCGAGGATCACGGCCGCCATTATCTGAAACTTCAATGGGGTGACCTGGTCGTGATTCCCAATGTGCCCTAGGAAGCACTTCTGCACGAAGTCCATCAAGAGGCGGTATTTGGGGCGGAGCTCGTTCCTCTTGAATGTCGATGGCAAGAACAGCCTTTGCTCAATCAAGACACGGTCTGAAACCTGCTGCAACTGGTCTCGAGAGATTTCCGAGAGCTGCATCGTCCCTCCCTCCCCAATACCGAAGGCAGCCTTCACGGCGTCAAGAACGTAGATGGTGTGAATGGCATTCTGGGTTTCGAGGGAGACAGTGTTTGTGGAAACGGAATCGCCCTCATTCCAGTTGTAGAAGAAGACACTCACAATCTTGGTCTCGAGAGATTTCCGAGAGCTGCATCGTCCCTCCCTCCCCAATACCGAAGGCAGCCTTCACGGCGTCAAGAACGTTGATTGTGTGAATGGCATTCTGGGTTCCGAGGGAGACAGTGTTTGTGGAAACGGAATCGCCTTCATTCCAGGGCGAACATGGAATCTAGATCGCGAAAACCGAAGTTTTCACGCACCATATAGGGCTCGAATTTGATGCGATCCTTCAAGTACTCTTCGATCTCTGCCCACTGCATTTCCTTGCGGCCAGATGTAGATTTTCCTGCCATTGATGTCGATTTTTCTGCCATTGTAAGAAACAGATTAGTAAAATAAAGAGAAACTTGACAGAAAATGGAAGCAAGAACGGCGAAACGGTACAAACCACGGCTTGTGATTTGGTGCAGAGAGTGAGAATGTAGAGCGTGAAAAATTTAGAGAGTAAAATTAGGGAGTGAAAAATTAGGGTTGCAGATATGATGAAGAAGGTAATGTTTCAAAAGAAATCAACGTGACATATATAGAAATTTTGAACGGTTGAGATCGTTCGAATTTGAAAGGGTTAAAGTTTTCCCTCTCACCCACGTCCACACGATTAAAGCGCGTGGAATGTGAAACGGTTCACATCCGCGCGTGAGAAAAAGAAACGTGCGTATATATGTGCTTTTTCAGAAAGGTGGCAGGGAATTAAATGCAACATTGGTCAATGTGTCAATATTTGACACTTGACTAGATGTGTTGCAAAAATAGTAATCATTACTCCCTTTTTACCTTATTTTCTGCAACCTAACAGGCCTTAAATAATGTAACACATTGAGAAATAAATATCAATAATTAATAGAAAATTTAATGCGTATTAAAGAAGTCATAAGACAAAAGGGTGATACTGCCCTTTTGATTCCCCTTCATTAATGCTGGTAGCATTCAGGTTGGTATCGGCCTGATGAAATGAGAACGGCCTGGAGTTGCGATATCGGCCTGGCGAGATCAACTGCCTGGACTTGTGATATTGGCCAGGCGAAATAAACGCCCTTGACTTCTGATATCGACCTGGTGGCAGACATCAGCCTTTGTTCCTCCTCAAATGATGGATCATTTGGGCGTGTTCCCCCTCAATTTGAGGAACACAGGTCAATCTGTAGATTTAGACGACGGCCTGTTGATGGAGAACGGTCTGTCATTTGAATCGGCCTGTAGGAAGGATGTTGGCCTGTTTGAGAGAAACGGCCTGATGATCCGCTAACGGCTTGTTGACTTGTGAACGGCCTGTTGAGGGAAACGGCCTGTTCAAATGGTGACGGCCTGTTAAGAGTAATGGCCCGTTGAGTCACGATCGGCCTGTTGAGTCAAGAGCGTCCTGATGACTCAACATTTAATAACCCTAACTTTCCACACAGCATTTTGAATCTTTCTTCGGCCAGTGGTTTGGTTAGGATATCAGCCCGTTGAATATCAGTGTGTATCTTCTCAATAACCACGTTCTTCTTTTCCACGTGATCACGAATAAAGTGATGTCGAATATCCACGTGTTTGCATCTTGAATGAAGAACTGGGTTTTGAGTAATGGCGATAGCACTCGAGCTGTCGCAGAATATAGGCACTTCACTGACTTCAACTTCATAATCTTTGAGTTGTTGTTTGATCCACAAGATTTGTGCACAACAACTCCCTGCGGCCATGTACTCGGCCTCTGTGGTGGAGGTGGCTACTGAAGTTTGTTTCTTTGAAAACCAAGATATCAGCTTGTTTCCGAGAAAGTGGCAGGTACCCGAGGTAGATTTCCTATCGAGCTTGCACCCTGCATGATCAGAATCTGAATAACCTGTAAGCTGCAAATTATCATCACAAGGATACCAAAGACCTAGATTTGTGGTTCCTTTGATGTATCGAAGAATTTTCTTTGCTGCTTCCAAGTGGGATTCCTTCGGATTAGCTTGATATCGAGCACACACTCCAACTGCAAAAGTGATATCAGGTCGACTCGCAGTTAGATAAAGTAATGAACCAATTATACCCCTGTACTGTGTTATGTTGGCAGGTTTTCCTTCGGGATCCGGGTCGATCTTCCCACCAGAGAGAATCGGTATTTTGACGGGCTTGCTGTCTTTGACACCAAACTTATCTACCAGCTCGTGTGCATACTTTGTTTGGCTAATGAAGATTCCTTCATCGGACTGCTTGACCTGCAACCCTAGAAAGAAATTCATTTCCCCCATCATAGACATTTTGTATTTGTCCGTCATGAGGTTACCAAATTTTTCGCACAAAATGGGAGATTTAGATCCAAAAATGATATCATCTACATAAATTTGTACTAAAAGGATATGTTCATTCACTTTGATAGTGAATAGCGTTTTGTCGACTGAACCACGCTCGAATCCCAATTCGATGAGAAAGGATGATAGCGTCTCATACCAAGCTCGAGGAGCTTGCTTAAGACCGTATACGGCCTTGTGAAGTTTGTAGACTTTGCTCGAATCGCCCTCCTCGAATCCAGGAGGCTGTTCCACATAGACTTCCTCTTCGAGAACGCCATTGAGGAACGCACTTTTAACATCCATCTGGTAGACTTTGAATCGTTGATGAGCGGCATAAGCTAGAAACAGCCTTATAGCTTCTAATCTTGCAACGGGGGCAAACGTCTCATCATAATCGATTCCTTCTTGTTGGCAGTAACCCTTTGCTACCAATCGGGCTTTATTTCTGACAACTTCTCCAGATTCATCTCTCTTGTTTTTGTAAACCCATTTGACTCCAATGACACCCTGATGATAAGGACGATCAACTAGAGACCATACTTCATTTCTCTTGAATTCATTGAGTTCTTCTTGCATGGCTTGAATCCAGTCAGCATCATGAAGAGCTTCAATGGCATCTTTGGGTTCAATTCGAGAGAGATAGCAGCTTAGTAGCGCGCTTTCACCGATCGTCCTTCTTGTCCGCACTCCTTGGTTTGGGTTCCCAACAATGAGCTCCTTTGGATGATCATCGATCCATCGTCTGCGTCGTGATCTTTCTTCATTTGAGATGATTGGATCAGGCTCATTAATGGGTTCGTCAAACTCCGGGTGAGTTGAAGGTTGATCAGTGGGAACGTGCTGTTGCTCGGACTGTTGATCGAGCTGCTGATCGGGCTGGATGTTGAGCTGCTCCATTGTGCTATCGAGCTGCTCGATTTGAGATGTAAGGTCGTTAACAGCATCAGTCTGGGGGACTGAGAATGGGGGATCAGCCTGGTTAAGTCCGGCTGACGTATTACGGCTCGAAGTATGAACATTACTTGCATCACTTCCCCCTTGCTGTGTGACCTTCGGATCAGATTGATCCTCTTCCTCTAGATCATTTGGGGTCCATACTAGCAGGTCGTCGATGGGGAAGTTAGACGGCCTGTTAGTAGCGGACTGATCTGAACCTGTACTTGATTCTCTGTACAGACAAGTAGATTCATCAAACACAACATGAGGTGTTACCTCCACAACTAGGGTTTTCTTATTAAAGACTCTATAAGCTTTGCTAACCTCCGAGTATCCTAAAAATACTCCTGGATCGGCCTTGCTATCAAAAGTTTTTAATTGAGATTTCACATTGTTATGAATGTAACACAAGCACCCAAAAGCTTTAAAATACTTTAACCTGGGGAGCTTGTTGTTCCACAGCTCGTATGGAGTCTTTCCATGTCGGGTAGTGATGATCGACCTGTTTTGGGTATAGCAGGCTGTGTTAACGGCCTCTGCCCAAAACTTCTTTGGAAGGTTGGTTTCGTCCAACATGGTACGAGCTGCTTCCTTCAGCGACCTGTTACGGCGTTCCACTACGCCATTTTGTTGAGGTGTACGAGCTGCTGAGGTTTGATGATGAATTCCACTCTTTGTGCAATATTCTTCGATCATTGCATTGATAATTCGGTGCCTCGATCAGATCGAATGGAGATGATGGATTTCTCCTTTTGATTGCACAGTTTGCTCAGCAACGCATGTAGCTTCTCCAATGTCTCCTTCTTTTTGTACATGAAAATAACCCACGTAAATCTAGAATAATCATCTATAATAACGAGAGCATATTTTCTACCGTTTATACTCAAGGGAGTGACTGGACCAAAGAGGTCGAGATGGAGAAGCTCAAGAATTCGATTTGAAGCTTGAGCCGTCACACTTGGAAAGGATGATCTTGTTTGCTTTCCAGCTTGACAGGCTTTGCAAATATGATCACGATCGAAGACTTGATCTGGCAGGTCGTTCACCAGTTTGTTGCGTGCGAGCTTGTTGATGGCCTTGAAGTTCAAGTGACTCAACCTCTTGTGCCATAGCCAGCTTGTCTCGGAATCAGCCTTTGTGATCAGGCAGGTTTCTATCCAATCAGTCCATTGAACTATATAGAGTCTATCCTGCAAAATTCCGGTAAGAAGTATTTCTCCTTCCTCATTTTTCACGAGACATTTGTTAGCAGTGAATTCTACTCGTTTACCACTCGAGCAGAATTGCGACACAGAGAATAGGTTATGATTAAGACCTTCAACATATGAGACATTAGAAATAGTTGTTTTACCAACTTTTAGATCGCCCTGGCCTCTCGTAAGTCCCTTTGAATTTCCTCCAAAGGTTACAAGTGGCCCGTCTCGTTCTTGATAATTTGATAGTAGCGTTTTGTTACACGTCATGTGCTTTGAACATCCACTATCAATGATCCATACAGCTCCCGAGCTGCTTGGCTCCTTCTTTGAGCCTTCCCAACATGCAATTAGTTAAACTTAGCAACCCATTTGAGATTGGGTGCTACATCGGTTGCGGGAACGGCCTTTGGGATCCAGATTTGTTTTGCCGGTCTGCTTCTATCCGAGGCTGAGGACGAGGCAGTGGCGGTCTTGGGCTTGGGAGCCTTGGATTTCTTTGAGCGAGGGCGACGAGGCTGAAAATACTGCTCTTCATGAAGACCAGGTTGATACTGCCAGTCTTGAAAGTTCGACTGTTGAGGATAGTGGCAGTGACAACCTTGATGAGCAGGAAAGTAGAACTGAGGGTGATACGGCCTTTGATAGTACTGGCCTTGGTATCGCCCTGGATGACCAGCCTGCTTTTGATGGGAGGGGGCAGGTCGACGATGCTGGGCAGGTCGACTCTCTTTCTTTTGAGGAACAGGCTGTTCCTTCTTGTGTTGCTTTAAAAGGATGGCTTGGGGCTGTCGAACTGGATTCTTCAGCTTGATCATCTTATCTGGAAGAGCTTGATGAGCTTTCCGAACACTCTTTGATTTTGACTGCGCCTTCACGAATTTGATCTCACAGTCTTTGTTCTTGCTTTCCTTGGATTTTCCATTAAATCCAATACCAGAGTGATCGCGCGGATTGCGTTGCATGGATTGGACTTCTTCCAATTTCTTTCCGCTTTTCTTCAACTGACTCAAAGTGAGTTGAAGTTTTTCTTCCTTTTTCACGAGGAGTTCGTGTCGAATAACCAAGTCAGCCAATTTTGATGTAAGGCTGTGTATTTCGGCATCTTTGATCTTGAGGGACTCGTCTTTCTCGAGCGCCCTGGTATCGAACTCCTTGACCCGGAAAGTCAATTCTTCAACTTTTGACTTTAGGGTTTCGATCTCCCTTTCTTTTTCCTCATCATAGGGAGAGCTAGAGTCTTTCTTCTAATGCTAGCTTGTATTTTTCATTTTTGTTCATCAGCTCAGCATTGTCTTCAACGACCTCTTTGAGTGTTTCCACGAGGTCGGCATAGTCATCGAGCTGTTTCTTGATTTCTTCCCAAGACACAGCCTCGGATAGGTCTTCACCTTCTTCTGCACATTCATCGTCAGAAAAAGAAAGTGAAATAGGTTGAGGATTTACCTTTGAAGATCCCTCGTTTTGTTGGTGCTCACCAACGAAACATTCTTCATCATCACTTTCGTCGAAAGAGATGTATCCCTCGTCATCACTTGACGAGCTGTCTGAGAGATGAGCCTCCTTTGATTCTTCAGCAAGCATGGCAGCTCGTTGATCCTTGAGCTTCTTATCGCGCTTTGCATGGAGCTCGTCTCTCTCGGCCTTTGTCAGATCCGGGCAATCGGTCTTGTAGTGACCCGGCCTGCCACAACCAAAACATCCACCCTCGGGTGTGTTAGAAGAATTGAAGGTTGAGGGTCTACCTTCTCCCTTTTTGTCAGGGCGGTCGTGGTTGCGGTTCGAGAAGTTTCGCTTGTTGTCACGATAGAATTTCTTGTATTTGACAACCTTTCCTAGGAGCTTCTCATTTCTCCTAGCAGCTAGAGCATAGTCGAGAGTCATCTTCTCGAACTTTTTGACGATGGATTCGTCAATCGAACTTGGGGTAGCAGCAGAGGCTGAGTCGGCCTTGAAAGCTACCTCCTTGTCATTCTTTTCATCGGCCTTCTTGCTGGTGGAAGGCTGTGCTGATCCATGGATTCGGATCATCTCATATTCATTTCCGACAAGGATGTCGAAAAGGTCTTCGGTGGTGAGGAAGTTGAAGTCCGAACGGGCTGGATGCATGGCTGCATATACGTGCCAATTTGCAGGTAGGGCACACATCACTTTTAGATTCTTCTCGCGCTGCGTATATTTGTGAGGGTTGATTGCAGCGACTTCGAGAATGATTTCTGTGAAGCGAATTTTCATTGCTTCTATGGTTTCTCCTGAAACCATCTTGAAGTCATCAAATTTGCTGCACGCCATGGACAGCTTGTTCTCCTTCATTTCCTCTGAACCCAGGCTGATGGACCGGAGGGTGTCCCACATCTCTTTGGCAGTTTCAAGATTTCGAATCTTGGCAAGGTAGACGCCCTTTACGGTGCTTGAGATGAGTCCCTTTGCGTAGTCATCGAGACTGGCCTCCTTCCTTTCCTCGGTTGTGTAGTCGCGAGGATTTTTGAGGACTTTTTCGTATGTGGCCTCCCCGGGGGATGTTCCATCCACGATGATCTTCGCTGCATAAATGGGGGAGGGGCCATTTTCGATGATATCCCACATAAGGACGTGATGTGCCTTGAGACACATCTTGATTCGGAAGCTCCAGTCTTCATAGCCTTGGATGGAGAAATCTTCACAAACCCTGAGAAGAGAGGCCTCCATAGCAAATAATATGATATGATATGAATGAAAAGATTTTTCTAAAGGATCGGTTCAAAATGACCAAAAGTTTGATAAAACCTTTAGTATGCAAAGCAGCGGTCAAAAGAACCACTGCTCTGATACCACTTGTTGGTCCCGGAAAAGAGTAATTGGTGTATTGGGGGGGGGGAATACACCAATGCCAACCGTTTTTGACGTTTTATAAAATCAGGTCGATTCAAAGGTCGATTGTCAAGGTCGATCCTTATCAGAGACAGATTAATCTATCAAGCTCGTTTGATAACAAGCTTGATCTATCAAACTGTTTATGCGGAAGTTGGTGGAGGTTGATTACTCTTTGAAAAAAAAAAATCTTAAGGCAATGCAGGTTGTTTCATGAAATGCAGGTTGATGCTCGTCAGTTTGATAAGATATTGAAAGAGCGATAAATAAAGAGAGAGAGAGAGAGAGAGACACCGCAATTTATCGTGGTTCGGAGAAATCCTCCTACGTCCACGTCAGGCCGACTCGACCTGAGAATCCCTTACCTTTGGATTCAACTTCTCTCTTATTTATACTGACTGAGTATCAGTTCTAAATACACTCTAACTTGAATATATCTAGACACGAGTTTTGGGTCGTGACCCTTACAACCTTTCGTACAGAAAATGTACAAATAACCTTACTCGAAACTACAGAGCTTGACTCACTCTATAATGACGAAGAATACTAAACGATCTTTCTAACTTTGAACTAGTCGGAGAAGAAGTTGTTTGAATCAACGACAAGCAGCAGTGAACACTTCGTCGTTGTGGCTTTTATCGGAGTTGAAAATCTCTCTTCGTCAAGTGTTTGGGAAACTAATGGAATTTCGAACACTTGAATGGATATGAACTTGAGAGAGATTTTGGCAAGAGTTTTGCGTTGATAGCTTGAGTTTCCCGTGCTTGAATCCGATAATGGCTGAAGTATATATAGGCAGTTTTGAAAAACTAGCCGTTGGAGTCAGGATGACGTGGCACTAGCCGTTGGAGGTTGACTCACTTCTAGCCATTGGGAAAGTTCGTCCTTGCTGGCACACCACGTGGCAAGGATCAGGTCGTGACGCTCCATGAAGGTTGGGCATCGACCTTGATATGATAATCCAGCACTGAAATCTTCTAAGACAATGCAGGCTAGAAGCTTGATAAGGAAGGTCGATAGACAGGCAGATATGCCAGCTCGATCCGAATGAGGCAGGTCGATAAACGACCTTTCTCTTACAGGGTGGATCGAACTTGCATTTGAACATTAGAGGGTATCGACCTGCACTAACAGGTAGCAGGTCGATCAATCAGCCTTGACCCTAATCAAGTAAAATATGCCTAAGTGTGGTTTCGATAAACATCATCAAAATCAAACTGCAAGGGGTTCCCAACATGAACCCTCATTTGTAAGTAATTACTCTGCTATACCCATACAACCACTACCAAAGCCAAAAATTTTGTGGAATATATCAGGAAAAAATGCATTTAAAATCGTGAATTTTATCTGATATACCATTTTAACCGTTAACTTTCAATTTTTTCCCTAAAATCACAAACTTTTTAATTTGTCAAAATTTCCCTTAATTTCTAATTTTCCCCAAATCAAAGTTGACGTGGTGTTGATGTGTCAGTTTGGAAATTGACATGTCGTCCACATAGCTTTCACGTAGAATTCATAAGACACATATAAATCCACATAATTATTTTTATTTAAATAATAGTATATGCATTTAATAAAGTCCCCCGAAAAGGCCTAACATCATATTTGGATACGACCACTGCGCCTCCGACATCGATGCTTGGCTCGATTTTGCAGCGAAAAACAGGGTCAGGGAAGTAGATCTGCACCTGAAACTGATCGGAGGGCCGTATTTTAGCGAGGGAGGAGATAAATCTAGAAAAAATAAAATTAATTGCATATATTAATTAAAGAAAAATAATTATGTGGATGTATATGTGTCTTATAAAATCTACGTGGAAGTTATGTGGACGACATGTCAATTTCCAAACTGACACATCAACGCCACGTCAGCTTTGATTTGGGGAAAATTAGAAATTAAGGGGAAATTGGACAAATTAAAAAGTTTGTGATTTTAGGGAAAAAATTGAAATTAACGGTTAAAACGGAATGTCATATAAAGTTCACGATTTTAAATGCATTTTTTTCAATATATCATGAACTAATAATTAATTATATGATTGTAAGAACCTTCGTAGAACAACACAATTAGAGAAAGCAAAAGTAATTAAATTACATAATTTATTATCAATTAGAATCTTCAAATGAGCTCAAACAACTTTAGTTTATTTTTCACATTAAACATGCATATATGCATGGCTACATTTCATTATACTAGCGGAGATTACGTGCGATGCAAGTATAATCTTGTTGCACAATAATATTTTAATTTTGAATATATATATAAGGAAAAAATGCATTTAAAATTGTGAACTTTATCTGACATACCGTTTTAATCGTTAATTTTCAATTTTTTCCCTAAAATCACAAACTTTTTAATTTGTCCAATTTTCCCTTAATTTCTAATTTTCCCCAAATCAAAGTTGATGTGGCGCTGATGTGTCAGTTTGGAAATTGGCATGTCGTCCACATAGCTTCCACGTGGATTTTATAAGACACATATACATCCACATAATTATTTTTATTTAAATAATATATGCAATTAATTTTATTTTTTCTAGATTTATCTCCTCCCTCGCTAAATTACGGCCCTCCGATCAGTTCAGGTGCAGATCTACTTCCTTGGCCCTGCTTTTCGCTACAAAATCGAGCCAAACATCGATGTCGGAGGTGATGCAGTGGTCGTATCCAAATATGATGTTAGGCCTTTTCGGGGGACTTTATTAATTGCATTTACTATTATTTAAATAAAAATAATTATGTGGATGTATATGTGTCTTATAAAATCTACGTGAAAGCTATATGGATGACATGTCAATTTTCAAACTGATACATCAATGCCACGTCAGCTTTAATTAGGGGGAAATTAGAAATTAAGGGAAAATTGGACAAATTAAAAAGTTTGTGATTTTATAGAAAAAATAGAAAGTTAACGGTTAAAACGGTATGTCAGGTAAAGTTCACGATTTTAAATGCATTTTTTTCTATATATAATTAGTTTATTATAATATTAATATAAATAAATATATTAATGATAATATTAATGTGTTAAGGAATTATTTTAATGATATGTGCAAGATATATTTTTATTGAATATAAATTGAAATATCCGGAATTAATATTCTAAAGATTTATTCTATTAATAATAAGGGCAAAATATGTAAATCAAAATTTGTAAACAAGACACTTTTTATAAAAAATTATTGCGAAGGCGCTCCTTCAACATCAAGGCCGATTTCTCGTAGCTAGTGTTAGCCTCAAATTGAGCTGGGAAAAAACTTGTCGACATCTGATCAATCAAATTTTTGTTATCACATATAAGAATAATCTTATGATACTCGGGGAACTTTTTTAGGATTGTATCAACACTTTGGATCATAGCAGCCAATTCGCCCTTTTGTACTCCATTAGGACCGTTGATCACAATTTGTTGCCAATCCGAAAATCCATGACGGATTTCGGGACTTAGTATAATTCCCAAAATAATGACCCCATTATCTCCATCCTTAACAACATCGCTATAACTTACGATCCATTCCGAAGCTGGTCCACTATCATATGCCGACAACAAAAACTACCCTAATTCTTATGTTAATTGTTGTTGTTGTTGTGTCAAGCTAAATAAACATTGGAAACAAATAGTCACAATTCAAAAGTTCAAACAACAAAAATTACAACTTCAAAATCAAATCAAAGTGCAAAATGCAAAAACGTTCACTACCTTAATTATCATGTTAATTGTTGTTGTTGTTGTTGTTGTTGTAGTATTTATGGTTTGTTTCCGATTTCAGACAGTTTGACGATGGCGCTTCAATCGAACTTTTTTATCAAGAATTTAAGATTGTGCAACGTTTTAAGAATCTAACTAAACCGGTAAGTTGAACCGATCTAAATTTTGGTTTGCACGTTTTAAGAATCATCAATGAACTTTGCAACTAACATTCAACATACATAAAATTTCAACATAAACTATTAAATTCGATTGATCCTAGATAGATAAGAAAAGCAACAAACACAAATCTAATTCAACATACTATTAAATTCGATTGATCCTAAATACCTAAGAAAAACAGCAAACACAAATCTAAAGGGGATAGAACCCCAGCAGCAAACACAAATCTAAAGTGAAAACATTTTTCCCTCCATGATAGCTTGCTCGCATGTCTCGTTCCACATCTCCACGCAATTATCTACCGCAACTTTTACCCATTTCAATCCCCGTTTCCGGAGATCAGCCTCCCCGTAAAATGTCTGGCATCTAGTAAAATTCAATGCATATTTACCTAGTGCATCTGCCGCTTGGTTTTCTCGTCTGTCCACATGCTTAAGCACTACCAATTTATAGCGGAGGCGCTCCTTCAACATCAAGGCCGATTTCTCGTAGCTAGTGTTAGCCTCAAATTGAGCTGGGAAAAAACTTGTCGACATCTGATCAATCAAATTTTTGTTATCACATATAAGAATAATCTTATGATACTCGGGGAACAATTTTAGGATTGTATCAACACTTTGGATCATAGCAGCCAATTCGCCCTTTTGTACTCCATTAGGACCGTCGATCGCAATTTGTTGCCAATCTGAAAATCCATAACAGATTCCGGGACTTAGTATAATTCCCGAAATAATGACCCCATTATCTCCATCCTTAGCAACATCGCTATAACTTACGATCCATTCTGAAGCCGGTCCACTATCATATGCCGACGACGATCTTTTTGCCGATGAAATGATTGTGTGTCAGCCCGAATGACGGCTGGAATGAACTTTGCAACTAACATTCAAGAACACACTTGACTAGTGCTTAAGGTAAATAAGTTCAACAAAAACTACAACTTCAAAATCAAAATCAAAGTGCAAAATGCAAAAACGTTCACTACCCTAATTCTCATGTTAATTGTTGTTGTTGTAGTTGTTGTAGTATTTATGGTTTGTTTCCGATTTCAGACGGTTTGACGATGATGCTTCAATCGAACTATTTTATCCAGAATTTAAGATTGTGCAACGTTTTAAGAATCTAACTAAACCGGTAAGTTGAACCGATCTAAATTTTGTTGCAATTTTGTCCGACCTTTTCAATTTCAAATGGTTTGATGGCGCTGCAATCGAAAGAAATTGGAATTGATTTTAATGGGTGGAAATGTTTAAAGATTTGGATACTCTAAATTCATTCATGACATATGAGTGGAAATGTTGAATGAACAGTCTTGTTCTTCTTTCATTCTTTATAACTAACTTATACGCCTCAATCAATAAACCAAAGGAAAATTCATTATAAACGGGACGAAAATAGTAACGACGATTGACAAAATATCGAGGAATGTAAGTGATCAAGAAAATAGTAATTATCAATGAAATCCAAGGAATATAAAGTGATCAAAATTCAAAAGCAAGCCCAAAAAAGGAAATCAACATAAGCTTGATTATGACTCAATCTAAGACATGAGTCAATTATTGCAAATTTTACGTTACCTTTTTCGGTTCAACTCATGCTTAATTAACAATTAAATTTGATTCATATTTGATAGTTATATCAAACATTATTATATGGTGCTGATTGTATATGAAATGGTAATCCTATTATGACCTTTTTTTGTTACTAGCGGAGATTACGTGCGATGCACGTATAATCTTGTTGCACAATAATATTTTAATTTTGAATATAATTAGTTTATTATAATATTAATATAAATAAATATATTAATGATAATATTAATGTGTTAAGAAATTATTTTAATGATATGTGCAAAATATATTTTTATTGAATATAAATTGAAATATCCGGAATTAATATTCTAAAGATTTATTCTATTAATAATAAGGGCAAAATAGGTAAATCAATTTTTGTAAACAAGACACTTTTTATAACAATTTATTGCGAAGGCGCTCCTTCAACATCCAGGCCGATTTCTCGTAGCTAGTGTTAGCCTCAAATTGAGCTGGGAAAAAACTTGTCGACATCTGATCAATCAAATTTTTGTTATCACATATAAGAATAATCTTATGATACTCGGGGAACAATTTTAGGATTGTATCAACACTTTGGATCATAGCAGCCAATTCGCCATTTTGTACTCCATTAGGACCGTCGATCGCAATTTGTTGCCAATCTGAAAATCCATAACGGATTACGGGACTTAGTATAATTCCCGAAATAATGACCCCATTATCTCCATCCTTAGCAACATAGCTATAACTTATGATCCATTCCGAAGCCGGTCCACTATCATATGCCGACGACGATCTTTTTGCCGATGAAATGATTGTGTGTCGGCCCGAATGAAGGCTGGAATGAACTTTGCAACTAACATTCAAGAACACACTTGACTAGAGCTTAAGGTAAATAAATTCAACAAAAACTACAACTTCAAAATCAAAATCAAAGTGCAAAATGCAAAAACGTTCACTACCCTAATTCTCATGTTAATTGTTGTTGTTGTTGTTGTTGTAGTATTTATGGTTTGTTTCCGATTTCAGTCGGTTTGACGATAATGCTTCAATCGAACTATTTTATCTAGAATTTAAGATTGTGCAACGTTTTAAGAATCTAACTAAACCGGTAAGTTGAACCGAAATTTTGTTGCAATTTTGTCCGACCTTTTCAATTTCAAATGGTTTGATGGCGCTGCAATCGAAAGAAATTGGAATTGATTTTAATGGGTGGAAATGTTGAAAGATTTGGATACTCTAAATTCATTCATGACATATGAGTGAAAATGTTGAATGAACAGTCTCGTTCTTCTTTCATTCTTTATAACTAACTTATACGCCTCGATCAATAAACCAAAGGAAAACTCATAATAAACGGAACGAAAATAGTAAAGACGATTGACAAAATATCGAGGAATGTAAGTGATCAAGAAAATAGTAATTATCAATGAAATCCAAGGAATATAAAGTGATCAAAATTCAAAAGCAGGCCCAAAAAAGGAAATTAACATAAGCTTGATTATGACTCAATCTAAGACATGAGTCAATTATTACAAATTTTACGTTACCTTTTACGGTTCAACTCATGCTTAATTAACAATTAAATTTGATTCATATTTGATAGTTATATCAAACATTATTATATGGTGCTGATTGTATATGAAATGGTAATCCTATTATGACCTTTTTTTGTTACTAGCGGAGATTACGTGCGATGCACGTATAATCTTGTTGCACAATAATATTTTAATTTTGAATATAATTAGTTTATTATAATATTAATATAAATAAATATATTAATGATAATATTAATGTGTTAAGGAATTATTTTAATGATATGTGCAAGATATATTTTTATTGAATATAAATTGAAATATCCGGAATTAATATTCTAAAGATTTATTCTATTAATAATAAGGGCAAAATAGGTAAATCAATTTTTGTAAACAAGACACTTTTTATAACAATTTATTGCGAAGGCGCTCCTTCAACATCAAGGCCGATTTCTCGTAGCTAGTGTTAGCCTCAAATTGAGCTGGGAAAAACTTGTCGACATCTGATCAATCATATTTTTACTATCACATATAATAATAATCTTATGATACTCGGGGAATTTTTTTAGGATTGTATCAACACTTTGGATCATAGCAGCCAATTCGCCCTTTTGTACTCCATTAGGACCGTCGATCGCAATTTGTTGCCAATCTGAAAATCCATAACGGATTTCGGGACTTAGTATAATTCCCGAAATAATGACCTCATTATCTCCATCCTTAGCAATATCGCTATAACTTATGATCCATTCCGAAGCCGGTCCACTATCATATGCCGACGACGATCTTTTTGCCAATGAAATGATTGTGTGTCGGCCCGAATGATGGCTGGAATGAACTTTGCAACTAACATTCAAGAACACACTTGACTAGAGCTTAAGGTAAATAAATTCAACAAAAACTACAACTTCAAAATCAAAATCAAAGTGCAAAATGCAAAAACGTTCACTACCCTAATTCTCATGTTAATTGTTTATGTTGTTGTTGTTGTTGTAGTATTTATGGTTTGTTTCCGATTTCAGTCGGTTTGACGATGATGCTTCAATCGAACTATTTTATCTAGAATTTAAGATTGTGCAACGTTTTAAGAATCTAACTAAACCGGTAAGTTGAACCGATCTAAATTTTGTTGCAATTTTGTCCGACCTTTTCAATTTCAAATGGTTTGATGGCGCTGCAATCGAAAGAAATTGGAATTGATTTTAATGGGTGGAAATGTTGAAAGATTTGGATACTCTAAATTCATTCATGACATATGAGTGAAAATGTTGAATGAACAGTCTCGTTCTTCTTTCATTCTTTATAACTAACTTATACGCCTCGATCAATAAACCAAAGGAAAACTCATTATAAACGGAACGAAAATAGTAACGACGATTGACAAAATATTGAGGAATGTAAGTGATCAAGAAAATAGTAATTATCAATGAAATCCAAGGAATATAAAGTGATCAAAATTCAAAAGCAAGCCCAAAAAAGGAAATCAACATAAGCTTGATTATGACTCAATCTAAGACATGAGTCAATTATTACAAATTTAAGTTACCTTTTTCGGTTCAACTCATGCTTAATTAACAATTAAATTTGATTCATATTTGATAGTTATATCAAACATTATTATATGGTGCTGATTGTATATGAAATGGTAATCCTATTATGACCTTTTTTTGTTACTAGCGGAGATTACGTGCGATGCACGTATAATCTTGTTGCACAATAATATTTTAATTTTGAATATAATTAGTTTATTATAATATTAATATAAATAAATCTATTAATGATAATATTAATGTGTTAAGGAATTATTTTAATGATATGTGCAAGATATATTTTTATTGAATATAAATTGAAATATCCGGAATTAATATTCTAAAGATTTATTCTATTAATAATAAGGGCAAAATAGGTAAATCAAATTTTGTAAACTAGACACTTTTTATAATAGTATAGATATAGATTAAAATATCGAATACGTTCTATTCCCACAAGTAAGGAATCCATTTCCATTTGTTCCTCTACTCGTTTAAGGGAACAACTTTACATTAATTTATTTAATATCACATAATTTCTTTATTAACTAAATCAAGATCTTCCGGTATACAAAGTTATTCCTAACAATTATATATATTAAGGGGGGTGTATTCAATTTAGATTTTGCAGGATTTTATGGATTTTAGAAATCTGTAGGTATTCAATTCATATTTTATAAAGTCTTTAAAAATTCTGAGGTTATTCAATGCAAACTTTTTAAAGTCTTAAAAAATCTATAGGTATTCAACATTCCATGGATTTTAATAATCTATGGATTTTGCTGGATTCTTTTTTCAAAATATAAAGAGATTTCACTTTTCAAAATCTTTTATAAAACCCAGAGATTTCTATGGATTCTCTGAAAAAAACTCAAAGTCACCATTTCCGCCACCCTCCTCCGTACTTTTTATCTTTTCTCCAAACAATTATAGTTTATTTTAAAAGACATCAAAATTATGACTATCTAGTACCAAAAATTTGTTTACTAGAGTTTGCTTGAAAATCAATATTTTCATAAACTCCCTTATTCTTATAAAATTCGAACATGTAATTTTTAAATCTCAACTTTCATTTTGATTTTTTATGGTTAAATTATTGCTACGTTTTTTAAGGTTCAAGGAATTGAATAATGACTAAACTGAAATACAACATTTGAACGAAAAAAATAAGAGTAATTTTTTAATTTATTAAAAATACATTAATTGGACTTTCTTTAAAAATACGATTCTTGTTTAGAAAGATGACATAATTTGATGAATTTGGATACTCCCTACAAACATATTCAAACAATTTGAATAAAGTTATTGGTTTTTTTTTTTCAAATAATATAGATAATTTTATTTATTTATTTACAAGTGTGACTCATATGCATTTATTTATATATTTAAATAGTTACAATAGTTCAACGTCGGAGTCTATGGAAATCCATGAAAATTAATAAAAAAAACATATTCCACAATACTGCAAGTCCATGTAAAATAAAAAAATAGAATCAGTCAAACTTTGTATATAGTCTAGTCAAACTCTACGCAAAGTCTATGGATTTTAAAAGTCTTTAAAAATCCACCTACTTTTCAAAGTCTATAAAAATCCTGCAGAATCTGAATTGAATACACCCCCTAAGTTAAAGCTAATCAAATTTAGCAAAACCTCCCAAAAAACTTCAAGAACAAAGTGCAATCCTTTTCTTCAAACCATTCCTCATTAACTTTGCTTTAGCTCCATTAAAATAATTCATACAAAACGTGAACCCCTAAACGTGCAATTATTCCTAGAAGTATAATGAAGAAACCAAATTCCCTATAAATAGGAGAACATAATTATAAGCACATTAAACCAAATCAAAAAAATTCAAGAACACAAATTAATCAAATTGAGATGGCGTTCTTGGAGTCTTTAGTCACTCAAATCGGAAGTCTAATGCTCGTATTCTCCGTTTTCCAGTCGTTCATCCCTCATCAAATCCTCGAAACCCTAAACCTATATCTTCGAAAATTCAACTTCTTCTTCAACCCCGTAGTCGAGATCACCTTCGACGAGTTCACACCGGAAAATTATGGCCAGAGCAAAGCCTACGCCGCTATCCAAGCCTACCTAGGGGCCAATTTTTCCGGCCATGCCTCCCGCCTGAAGGCCGCTGCAATCGGAGAGGGCCGTGGGGTCGCCTTGAGCATGGGCGACTATGAACAAGTTTCCGATGTTTACAAAGGCGTGAAGGTCTCTTGGACAAAAGACTTGGACGTTCGTCAAGATCAGGAGACGGGTTTCAGGAAAAGCGTTGATGAGAAGAGGGCTTATACGCTGTCTTTTCATCGGAAAGATCAGGATGTTGTCGTCGGATCATATGTGGGCTATGTTTTGGCTGAGGGGAAGGCGATCGGGTACGTTCGATCCCTCCTTCGATTTCTATGCTATACTTTTGTGTATTGATCTATCTTCATATTTCTTTCCCATTTTTTGTTATTTCCAAACCGAGCCGTGCTCATCCCTAATCGTCGTTGCCCATACTTGCCGAGCTCACAACTTAATCTTTTGCATTTTCAAACTTAGTAGAGCCTGGACGAGCTTTCTAAATAGAAATCTAAATCTTGATATTCGTCATTTCTAAATAGAGGATGTTACACCGATAAGCAATAGAGGATCTGAACTGAGTCCCCTTCTTGTATTAACATGTTTCTTTAATCAGTTCGGATCCTCTATTAATGATTAGAGCAGGGTCATGCTCAAGCTTGACTCGTTTGTGGTATAAAAGAAAGAAACCTAAATAACTCGACTCGTCAACTAATATATATCGAGATATAAATATCAGGAAACGTGGTAGGAAGCAGAAGTTGTACACGAATGTGAACGGCGACGAGTACTGGCAGAGCGAGGACATGAAGATGTGGAGGTCCGTGAGGTTCGAGCACCCTGCGACGTTCGACACACTAGCTATGGAACCAAAGAAGAAGAAGGAAATTATGGACGATTTGATCGAGTTTACGAAGGCTCGAGACTATTACAAGAAAGTCGGGAAGCCGTGGAAACGAGGCTACTTGCTTTACGGCCCGCCGGGAACCGGGAAATCCACCATGATTGCCGCCATAGCCAACTTTCTTCACTACGACGTCTATGATCTCGAGCTCACTGCAGTTAGAGATAACACCACTTTGCGCAAGTTGCTCATTGAGGTCTCCAAAAGGTAGTTTTATTTCAATTTCCCCATTAAATCCATTAGGAGGTGCTTGGTATGAGGTAATGGGGGTGGGAATGGAATAGTCATTCCTACCTCTATTCCATTACTCCGCTTGGTTCGACTTTTGTGTCGGGAATACACATTTCCGAGGGAATGACTATTCCCACCTCCATGGGAATAAGCATTACTTGAATTTCCATGGTTATAGCTATTCCCATCTCTTATATTTACCAAATATTATTTAATTTATTTATAAATAATTAAATTTACCTTAATATTTTTTTTAATATATGAGTATATTTCGTCATTACTTTCTCTCTCTAAAATTTTTGTATCATCATTTTCTCGCTCTAAAATTTTTGTATCTCACTACTTTCTATTTCTAAAAAAATTATCACACCGTCAATTTCTCACTCTAAAAATTTTCTTAAACTTTCTCTCTCTAAATTTTTTTCATAAATTTTGTTCACTAAAATATTTTTCCTCCGTCACGTAGTTTAACAAAGATGCAATAAAATGTGTTTATTGCATCTTTGTTATTTGTCATGCTCTTTTGAATTTCTTATATATAGTTTACATTGAACCAAATTCTATGGGTCACATCCCATGCAAAATTGATTTTTCACAACAAAAAATTAAAAAAAATTATTGACAATTTTAAAGAATGGATTGTGGGACATAATACATTGTCAATACTATTATAATGCATATGTATCATTATGTATTTAAAGTACAAATATAGTGTACCGCCATCTAATCTGGTCCGTACGTAGACGGTAGATCATATAGAGATATAGCAATCCAGATTATTTAATTCTAATTTCTATAAAGAAAATGCATGCAGTTTTCATTTGATCTCCGGCCTATATACTACAATATAGAGAAAGAGTTTAATTTATACAAAGTTAAGTCGTGATACTGTAAGAATTATGAGTAGATCTGAACCATTAACCTTACTATGATCCACATGGTTGAATTTGATTAGTTATATGCATCTTTTAACAATAATGATAATAATGTTATGTTTTCTGCATTGAATTTCAGTTTTATTAGTTAAATCAATATATAAATTCAAATATAAGGTATATAATTTTTTGGGGCAAGGACAAAATTAGCCACTTTCATAACAAAAAAGTCTTTTTTAGCCACTAATAATAAAAAGGTCTTTTTCTAGCCACTTTGGACCTGAACTACCAATAATACCCTTACTACCTAAAATTAAAAAAATATTTGAAATAAAAATAAAAGAAAAACCCTAACCCCCAATTCCCTCATCCACCCCGCGACTCTCTTTCTCTCTCCCTCCCTCCTCACCTTCTTCTTCATCTGCTCTCTCTCTCTCCCTCTCCCTCTCTCTCTCTCTGTCCAACCGCCGCTGCCATAGCCACCTCGACCGGCGCCGCCATAGCCGCCGCCGCCGTGCATACTATCACCCCACGCTCTCATTCTCTCTCCCTCCCTCCTCACCTTCTTCTTCTTCTTCTTCTTCTTCTTCTTCTTCTTCTCTCTCTCTCTCTCTCTCTCTCTCTCTCTCTCTCTCTCTCTCCTCCGACCGGCGCCGCCAATAGCCGCCGCCGCCGAGCACACCATCGCCGCCGCTGTCACCACCGGAGAAGGTCAGCTCGAGCTTCATGACTGAATCCTCTCCGACAAATCGAAGAAGAAGAACACTGTCGTACACACGAACACGAGCAAAATCGTCGTGAATACTCGGTCGTGCACACGAACACGAGCGAAACTGTCGTGAATACTCGATCGTGCACACGAACACGAACAAAAATGTCGTGAATATCCGTTCGTGCGCACGAACACGAGTAATCCTGAATTCGTGTAACCCTCAACTTAGTCGTGTAACAAACTGTCATCGCCGCCGTTCTCCACCGTGATGTAGTTGGCGGCGCGGCGGTGCTGCTCAGCCATCTTCCTCATCGGAGACTTCACCGGCGGCCACCCTACATCAGCTCAGCGAAGAGAAGGGGAGCGAGAGAGAGAGAGAGAGAGAGAGAGATGGCGACGACAACGACGACGTGAGATGCAGTAACGAGGAGGAAGCGAAGAGAGGAAGGAGGAGGAAGTCGCCGGAGAAAGTCGTCGGAGGCGGAGGCGGCAACACCTGCATCGGCGGCGGTGTGAGGGGAACGGAGAGGGAGAGAGAGAGGGAGAGAACGGGAGGGCGGAGGTGGAGTGTTCTTTTCTTTTCCTATTTTTTAATTTATTAACAATGGTAATTAATATTATTATTAAGGGTATAATTGTCACAAAATATGTAAAGTGGCTAGAAAAAGACCTTTTTATTATATGTGGCTAAAAAAGGACTTTTGTCTTATGAAATTGGCTATTTTTGGGTATTCTCCCTAATTTTTTAAAGTATTATTACGTTACAAATTTTCTATTATAACTTTCATAAGGAACATTCTACGTAATAATTTATTGTACGGATACCTACATGCATGCATGCATGATTTCACCCTATATTTGAACTTATTTAAATCTTTGCCTCTCGATCAACAACAGGGCGATTATAGTGATCGAAGACATAGATTGTTCCCTACAAATCACAGGTGTAAGAAAGGGAAACCACACCACCGATACAACAACCGGCGATGACGACGACAAAGACGGCCCGTCGACGTCGGAAGATGCAGAGGAAAAGGCGGCGGCGGCGGCCGCCGAGGAGTACCGGCACAGAGAGGAGAGCAGGGTGACCCTCTCCGGGCTTCTGAACTTCATGGACGGGCTGTGGTCGGCCAGCGGCGGCGAGAGGATCTTCATCTTCACCACCAACCACATTGACAAAATCGACGACGCCTTGATTCGGAGAGGGAGAATGGACAAGCACATCGAGATGTCCTACTGCAGCTTCGACGCCTTCAAGGTTCTGGCGAAGAACTACCTCGACCTCGACTTCCACGAGGAGTTCGAGGCGATCGGGCGTTTACTGTCGGAGAAGGAGATCAGAACTGCCGACGTGGCGGAGAGTTTGATGCCGAAGTCGCCGGAGATGGGGGCGGATGAGTGTTTGGAGAATTTGAAGAAGTTGTTGAAGGAGGCTAAGGAAGAAGCGGGAGATGGAGAGAGAGAGAGGAGAGAGAGTGGAGAAGTACAAGGCGAAACGGTGAAGAAACCTACAAGGCAAATTCTCGTGGGAAAATAGGGAGAGGATTTTAATTTGAAATGTTGTTCGATTTAAATAATCATTGTTTTCAGTATTTTTATTTACATGTTAAAGGATTTTTAATTTGATCCCCCCATTTAAACAAAATAAATTAAATACATATTCGTTATGTATCGGTCATGATTTTAACTCCCTCCATCCCGACCACTTCACTGGGCTTCATTTATCAATCGGGACGTTTCAATTAGTTTGTTTCCTAAAATAAAAGGAATTGACTTTTACTTTTTAATGTTAACCCCTTACTTTTTACTTTTAACACTACGCGCGCTTAAAATGATGTGACGAAATGAAACAAGTCAATTAAAATGACATGGAGGGAATATATGTGCGGATGGGATCCTCTGTCCCCAAATTGGTGTACCAATATAAAATTAGGAAGTTTTGACATACACTAATAACCAAAATTAAAATGACAACTAAGAGAGAGAATTCAAAACTTCCTAATTTGACGTATGGTACACCGTTGATACACCAATTTGGGGACAGAGGATCTCATCCGATATATATACGTGTAGATATGTAATGTACTGTATATTTGGTTTCATTTTCTCATATAATTAATCAGTATATTTGGTTTCATTTTCTCATAATTAATCAGTTCTTATTTTTAACCTTGTAATTGGATCAATGTGAAAATTTTAATTACGTATTGCCCCAATAAAGGAAAAAGGACGAGTTAGGATCAAATATTTCTAGCTCGAAATCAGATAGGATTAAATTTCGACCCCATTTGGCATGCATCAAATATTAGTGCAATAATCCGATAAAATTGACCCGAAACAAAATGATACAATTGGCATGTTAGACATGCCAAGTGTTGGGTCTTGCTCTGATACATGTTTACTAGTTGCACAAACTGCAAAGTACTCCTTCCGTTCCACAAACTCTCAACTATCTCGTTGTCTCACTTTATTCATATAAAAAGTGAAACAAGATAGTCGAAACTGATTTATTTCACAAATTATTCACATAAGATCAGGACCATCAATATTTTTGGTTAAGTTCCAAACCATGCATAGTAAATTTCCTAATTTCACGCAGTTATTAAATTGCATGGACCCACCCTCACCTAGAACTGACAACACATTCATTTTAGTTCAATATTCATAATTTTGGTGTCAGATCTTATGCTTTAACGTGCTACACATTTTAGTTCAATATTCATAATTGTGAATGTGATCATGTACTGTCTCATCAAATATAGGTCTCATTCCACTTAACACGAGTATAAAATAATAGAAACAAATTGTACGATGGATTGTGAGAAGTACTAGGGAACGGATGGATAAATTTAAGAGTTACGTAGTTTCGATCCTTGTATATATGCACCTTTATACATTCTTAAACCTTAATATACTCTTACTACATTTCATTTTTTTCTTCAGATGCTATAGTTAGAGCGAAATTCGGTTTTCGTTAAGTAGATAGTAAACTTAGGTATCATATTGAGCGGTCACATTCATCTCTTGAGATCTCATTTTATATATGTTATCTTGAGGCATACTATTATGATTTTATAAAAATATTAAGAAACACATAAATGCTTGCAATAACAAACTAAAGTGGCGACATAGAAAATTGAATAATGAAAAAACACATAAGTAGAAGTCACTCTCATTCATAATACACTAAATATCGGTACATGAGATCCAATGTAAAGAAAATATTAGATTTTACACCAAATAAAGGCCCTAGAGCCCTTATTTAATTTATTCATAGAGTAATTCAAAGCAGTTCGTGGGAATACAACTCCATTTCCATTTGCATTATCTCATAAATTGCTCACTTCACCCTGCAAAAACAAAAACATTAATTTTTATACGTACGTACGTCTAAGATATGTGTCAAGAAAAATGAGACGATGGAAGGACTAATATGTGGTTCCGTGTTAACTAAAATGGATAAATTAGGGTTTCCTTACTTGGAGCAGTCGGTGGAAGGGCTAATCTTGTACGGAATGTTGATCCCGCACGTGCCGGGGAGGCCGGAGGCCTTGCCGTAGTTGATGCCGGAGGTTTGGCCTGCGAGGTTCTTGAGGCAGCCGCAGACGCTCTGCTTGTCCGGCGTGGACTTGGCGGCGGCGTACAGACCCTTAATGCCGCCGCAGCAGCCCCCCAAGGGGCCTTTTCCGGTGACGTACGGCAGGCATGGGCTCAGGTACGAAACCACCTGGCCGCATCCCATCGCCGCCTCGCACGGCGGAGCAAATGCCGCCATCAAGACGGCGGCGATGAGGAAGGCGCACGTTAGCTTTGCGACTCCGGCCATTTCTCTGTAGAAGGTGATGATAGTGCTGAGTGGAGTGTTGGATGCTTGTTTTGTTATCTGAGTTTGGTGTGTTTTTTGCATGAAGTGGTGAAGGGTTTAAATAGAGTGGGATTTTGATGAATTAATTAATGGCCACATGGGCATGGCTATGAAAGATTCTCACTCACTCCCTCCGTTTACGATTTCTTGACACTATTGACTTTTTTAATGTGTTTGAAAATAAAGGTTATGTATAGTAGCCGTGTTATCTCATGATAAAGGTATGTTAAGATATTTATTTGAGTTAATCTTACCGTTTGGTAGCTCGAATAACTTATATTTCCGATCCGATAAAATAAAGGAGGTCCGATAATAAATCACCGTTCCTCCCTTATATATAATATGACCTTCCACCTATGTTTGTAAACTATTCATCCCCCTCGTAAACACATTTTTCTCTTTTTTACCTTTTTTTATAACTTGATTTCTTTCTTTTATTTCTTCTACTAGCCGCTTCTTTTTTTTTTTTTTATTGTGTAATTTAATATAATTTTGAATAAGTTCATTTTGTAAGTTAAAAAGTTTTTATTTGTCGGATAAGATATTCTATTGAATTTTTGTTTGATAATTGACACGTGTTAAAAATATTTTCAAAACCAACATTTTTGTTTATGAATTAATTCTTTTAATCATTGCTGATTTCGAAAATATTTTTAACATGTACTATTATTAATCTAACAGTATATTAAGAGATATCATGCCGCAATGCAATAGAGGATTGTTTGAAGTGGCATACTATTAAGCTTGTGAGAAGGAGGGTAGGAGATTATATTGACAATTTGGGGTGAATTATTAAATTTGAGATGACTAGGTAGTTGGAAGGATTAATAAATGTTGCAACAATTTTAGTTGGAAATTTGGAGTTGGTGTTTTCCAATCACCAATTAATTCCCACACTGCCAAATTTGTCAAAAGTAACAAGCAATCAAATTGTGACACGCAAATATTATTGTCTCTTCTTTCAAATTTCAAATTTGCCCAACTATCACAGTGTTATGTAGTGTGTACTCTCCGTCTTATTCTAAACTTCGACCGTGTGCAACCAAAAAAGAAATATAAAACATAGACCTATAAATCAATTGAAATTACGCAAGAATGGTTAATTGCTAGTATTGTACACTAAATACTAAAGGAAAAAAGGCACAGTTTAAAATGTTTTTTTTTTATTTATTTAACTTGAAATGGTTGAGATAATAATTGAATTTGTGACATTTCATTAAAAAATAACCTCACCGACTTGAAAAATTACATGTGCTTGGGTGGGACTAATTAGTAATGGGGCCCTATTGATTTGTCATTCAATCCTCCAATTTCAGCCTCACAGATCATCATGTTCTTTGTGTTACATTTATATTTACGTAAATGCTCCCTGATTATCATCATGGTCATTTTTAATGTGTCAATAATCGATAGTATATCATCATTAGGCCAATAATACATATATTTTTTCCATTTCTTGATTTTATTAGTACTGAAGTATAAGCCAAGCTACTCAGCAACTGACTCAGAAAAAACCATGTTCGAACTTGTAATCAGTAACAATCGAGTCGAGCTGGAAGCCGAATTCGAAACTCAATAGATTATCGAGACGAGCTCGAGCTCGAAGTAATACACTAGCCCTTTCAGGGAATCACACAACATGTTTGTAATTTTGACAAGTCCTGTAGAGAGATCGATGACTAGAACAAATATTGGGAATTTTTATAATTTCACAACTCCTGTACAGAGGTAAAACTCACAAGTAGTTTACCAATATATACAACAAGGAAAAAATACGAACAATTGCAGGAGGAGGATGGAGATTTTTCTTCTCGGGAACACCGGAACATAAACGAAATTCAGTCGAAACTCATAAGAGATATTAAGAACAAATCGAAGGGTAAAAAGAATAGAATGATTCAGCAAGCTAGATGTCTGGGAGAGTCGTTGAACATGGTGTACCACATATACGCCTGCGAGAGCACCGTCTCCAGCTGCAGATGCGTCCAGTTATGCGTCGGAAGATGCTGAAGAAACATCACCATCTCCTGAAAATCGAGCTTCTGTAGAGTGTCCGACCACTGCCAAGCACAGAAAGGAAGAAGAGTTATGCTATTATGCACCAAACTGTTGGCATTAGTTTGATTAGGTTTGAGGAGAAAACTTCTGCCGGTTTGCAAAACAATTCCGGTTTCTTAATTACGCCCAACCCAATTCTAGGAGGAAACGAGGCAGGAATATTGTATGAGAGAGTAATGCAACAACATGAACAACTAGGAAAGCATAGTTTTCTTACTGTTAAGAGAAAGCTGGCATAAATATATACGAGGAAATCTGGCAAGGAATCCCCTTCAGCGAGATAAGTGTCCCACAAACGAGTAACGAGATCAAATGGAATCTGCAAGCAACATATGAATTCATTAGTTTTCACTAGCGCCTAGGCAGCCGCTTAGCCGATTTTTTGAAACACTGTATACATCCATATGTTCTATCACCACCACATCAAAGCCAAAATATTTGTGGAATGTACTCCTTCCCTTTCATTTCACTTGGCTCATTTTATTTCGACACGAGATTTTATGCGAAATATTTAAATTAAAGTAATTAAAAAAAGTAAGGGATTTGCATTGAAAAGTAAGAGTTAGTTCTTTCCATTTTAGAAAACAAGTCAACTGAAGTGCGACGTCCTGATTAGAAAAGGAAGTGAAGTGAAGTGGGACGGATGGAGAGTCATATATGAACTAATTGTTTGATTATGAGAACTTTGGTAGACAAGCAAGCATGAACGCAATTAGAGAAAGCACAAGCAAACGTAATTAATTAAAATAATTAATAGAATACTTCAAATGAACTCTAACAACTTTAGTTTCCTTTAATTTACACATTAAACATGCATGGCTACATTTAATAATAACGAATTACGTACTATTCCCACAAGTAAGGAATCCACTTCCATTTGTTCCGCAATTCTCGTGTAATTAAGGGTTCAACTTTACATTAATTAATTGAATAGTTTCAATTTAAATCTTCTATCACATAATTTTTTTATTAATTAAGCAAAGATCTTTCGGTAATCAAAGCGATTCCTCATGATTATATAAGCTAAAGCTGCTCAAATTTTGAAAAAACCTCTCAAATCATCAAGAACAAAGTGAACAGAATGCAATCTTTTCTTTAACGACATGGGATCCTCTATCCCCAGTTAAATAATTCATACGAAACGTGAACCCTAAACGTACAATTATTCCTTGAAGCACACGTGAAGAAATCAAATTTCCTATAAATAGGAGAACATAATTAAGATTTAAGCACATAAAACCAACTCATATTTTTTTCCAAGAGAATCTTGGAAACTTTAGTCACTAAAATCGGAAGTCTAATGCTTCTATTCTCCGTTTTCCGATCATTCATCCCTCATCAAATCCTCGAAACCCTAAACCTATATCTTCGAAGATTTAACTTCTTCCTCAACCCCATCGTCAACATCACCTTCGACGAGTTCACACCCGAAGATTATGCCCAGAGCAAAGCATACGCCGCTATCCAAGCCTACCTCGGGGCCAATTTTTCCACCCAAGCCTCCTGCCTAAAGGCCGCCACAATCGGAGAGGGACGGGGGGTCGCCTTGAGCATTGGCGTCAACGAACAAGTTTCCGATGTTTACAAAGGCGTGAAGGTCTCTTGGACAAAAGACTTGGACGTTCGTAAGATCAGGAGACAGGTTACAGGAAAGGTGTTCATGAGAAGAGGGCTTATACGCTGTCTTTTCGTCGGCAGGATCAGGATGTCGTCGTCGGATCATTCGTGGGCCACGTTTTGGCCGAGGGGAAGGCGATCAGGTTTGATTCCTCTCGATCTTACATTTTTTTTCGATTTCTTTCCCTTTTAATTTCCGAACCGATCGAGCCATGTTCATACCCAGTTATCGTGGCCCAACCTTGTCGAGCTCACGAACTTAACTTTTTGCACGAATATTTCAAGGCTCGCGCGCTTTTTCAAAGAGATCGATGTTAACTTTAAAGAGTGTTGGCCATCACTTTTTTGTACATGC
Organism: Thymus mandschuricus; assembly: GCA_029379335.1. Classification (NCBI taxonomy): domain Eukaryota; kingdom Viridiplantae; phylum Streptophyta; class Magnoliopsida; order Lamiales; family Lamiaceae; genus Thymus; species Thymus mandschuricus. The sequence goes on along the minus strand of CM057082.1, from coordinate 12,769,861 downwards.
TATTCATTTCGTCTTATTCTTCTTGATAGCTAGATTTTACATACTAATACTATATATGTAAAACGTGTCGAGAAGAATAGGACAAAGATCCTTATATACAAGCTTTATCGAATATAGCAACTCTCTTAATGATTTCACTTGTATAACTCGGCTCGTCAACTAATATAAATATACAAATATCAGGAAACGCGGTAAGAAGCAAAAGTTGTTCACGAATGTGAACGGCGACGAGTGGCAGAGCGAGGACATGAGGATGTGGAGGTCCGTGAGGTTCGAGCATCCTGCAACGTTCGACACACTAGCTATGAACCCGAACAAGAAGAAGGAAATTATTGATGATTTGATTGAGTTTAGTAAGGCTCGAGATTACTATAGGAAAGTCGGGAAGCCGTGGAAACGTGGCTATTTGCTCTACGGCCCGCCGGGAACTGGGAAATCCTCCATGATTGCCGCCATAGCCAACTTTCTTCACTACGACATCTATGATCTTGAGCTCACTGCAGTAAGAGATAACACCACTTTGCGCATGTTGCTCATTGAGGTTGCCAAAAGGTAATTTTATTTAGATCATTTACATTGTATAAACAAATTATAAAGTGTCATGATAAAATGGACAGATGGAGTACATTTTATTGACAATATAATAGCTTATTGTCTGTACCATTATAGTACATCGGTCGTCATAAAGTATTCATTGTACAGTTATATTGTACTATTAGGGGCTGTTTGGTAGCCCAGATTAGCCCTAGATAGGACTATTAATCTGGGCTAATCTGGGCTTGTATGTTGTTTGGTAGGAATGATAATTAGTAGTGGGAGCCCTGGATAAAAATAAAGCCCGTTCTTATTTTACCCTTTCTCACCGACTAACAATCCGCCCCTCCACCCTCCGACAATCAATCCGCCACTCCAGACTATAGAGGTAATTTCCAATCTTATCCTTCGTTCTCCTTCTTTCTCTCAACGAGCTTCGCGTTCCAGCTCTACTTTCGTTACCCTTCGTTCTCCTTCTTTCTCTCAGTCATGTATTGAGCTTTCTGATTCTTGATGGCGGATTTTTCCTGAGCTTTTATCCCCCCTTTCTTCTGGATCTATTGGGGGATCGTTTCTAGGATTTTTGGATCTTGATTGATTAATCTTAGATCGTTCCTCGTCAGTAGTTGATTGCTGGTGGCTGAACCTTGATTAGAGATGTAATCGATTCTTTATAATATCTTTTTTTGCTTTTTTGAAAGTCAATTTTCTGATCTTTGGGGGATTTTCTATGAGGAAAATTCTACCTTCAGTTATGGTTACATAAATGATTTTTTTTTTTTTTGGAGATTATGTTGTGTAAATGACGGAATTGCGTAAAACAAACAATCGATTTTGATTTGATATGATATGAGATAGCAAAAACCCCATTTGGAAAGGGGATTTTTTGTTCTGAAAAAATTAGATTACCGTGATTTGTTACATATAGTGGGTATATATGCAGGGGTTTATGTAATTCAATGCTCGTTTGTGTTTATTGTGTATTCATATATGGCTGTACTCAAGTTTAAGTGATCTTTAGTTAAAATGGTGTGTTTCCTAATCAGTGCTAAGACATCTGTTATTTGTATCTGATGAATGTTATCGTTGTAGTTCAAGATTAAGGTTTGAGCTTTTTGATTGTCTGCTGAAAATTGGGGAATTGCTAATCGTTTGCTGATAATCCTTTTCTGAAATTCTGTTTGTGTCGAAAATAACCAAACTACCTTGCGCTCATGCTGCTGTAAGTCTCATATGCTAATTCGCTAGGGCATATCGAACGAGGAGGTGTTTCGCCTCGAATGAATATGTTATGTTGTGCAAAACTGATCAAAAACAAGATGAGAGACGATGTTGTGAAATATGCTTCTCTAAACTTGTTTGGAAGTTTAAAGCTTTGGATAGCACTGTGTATGTATATGCTTGCACTAGTAAATTAATCCTACGTGCGTTTATGGATGAAGTTGAGAGGATAATGTAGTTGCTTTCTTGTTTCTTACAAGATGATGCCCCTTTTTTTATGATAGGTGCAGAAGATTCCTGAAGTATTCGAAAGCGTGGATGGTTATCTGTCAACACAGAGTTAATAGCTTGATGGTGAGAGTGTCGAGCAGCAGCATGAGCGCAAGGTAATGGTGGAATTTTGCCTGTTAAAATAATGTCTGTGTATCTGGGGACTGCTGAAGTAAATAAGCCAAGGTAGTTGGTTATTTTCTTTCGTTGTTTGCAGTCTCTTTTGCTCAGAGGCAATTGTACTTTGTTTATGAATGTAGTAATGTTTTTATGAGAATGTTTGGTTGTGTTACGGTGCAACTTATGCATTTTTTGATACTTGAAGATGATCTGGTTAATATTCCTCTTATTTGCAGTTCCAAGAGCTCAAAGCCTCTTTGGGACCATTGTCAGGTCGGAGTCTGCAGTACTGCGCTGATGCATGTTTAAAGAGATATCTGGAAGCTCAGAGCTGGAATGTAGATAAATCGAAAAAGATGTTGGAAGAGTCACTGAGATGGAGATCAAGTTTCAAGCCTAGCCGTTAGCCATATGTGTTGGACATTAGTGTAAATATTAGAATTTTACAAGGATATTTTTGTCTTTACAACTTTAATCTAGGGTTGGAATCTTGTCTACCAAACGCTAGATTAGTTATCCGACTTTTTTTATCTCGTCTACCAAATAACGTGTAGGATTAATAATCTTACTACTATTCACACTATTAATCCTAAGTTTATTTATCTTTACTTATCTCATCTTATCTACCAAACACCCCCTTAGCTAATTAATCTAAATCATACCCCCTTCGTCCCATGTTAATTGTCTACTACAGAAACGGCACAATAACCAATGCAGTAATGGATAAAGGGAATTATATTATATTAGTTGTAATAAGAGTACAAATTTTCTATTTTGAATAAGCAGACAATTAAACAGGACGTCCGTTAAGAAGACAAAGATAATTTAGATTGGACAGAAGGACTGGATTACATAGAGATCAGCAAACCGGCCAAATTATTAACCATTTTTATGGAAAATGCATTTCTTAGTTGATCTTCAACCTTTATATAGAGAAAGAGTTTAGTTCATGTAAAACAGATCCAAATATAGATTTTTGTAAAAATCCACATGGCTGAATTTTATTCGTTATATGCATCATATCTTCTAACAATCATAATTATATTATCCTTTTGATATGAACTTCAACTTTATTAGTTAAATTAGGACGCAAATATTTTTGAAATTAATTTTAAGTTATAAATTTTTTTTATTAGATTATTGGGATCTACACGCATGCATGGTCGCCCCCCACTTAGGATACTATGACTATGTCTCTGTTTCCGTATCTCAACCGTGTTCAGAATCTCAATTTTTATTAATTTTATGTATATTTTTTTTCAATTTTTTTAATTTATAATGATTTATTTCAATTTTATGATTATTTCTTAGGTTTACTAATTTAAATTTAAGTATATAATTATTTTTTAACATTTAATTTCACTCTTATTGGTGATATAATGATTGAAAATTTAAAAAATAAAGTATTACTTTAAAGAAATAATTTTTTTCATAAATATTTATATGCTGCTGTTTCACTAAAAAGTGTTCGCAATAGAACGAAATCTATCCTAGCACTTAGTAAGTAAAAACCCAATGTCGAATCTCGAAGGAAAACTTTGCAGGGCAATTAATTATGTAGTAAATCCTAATCTAGCCTAAAACTAAGAAAGCAAGTAAAGAAGATTTTGAGGTTTTTGTTTTAAATCCTAGGCAAATAAAATAAATCAAAGCAATTAAAATCAAAACAAATAAATCTAATCTAAAAAGCTGGAAATAAATCGAACTAGAAGAAAGCAATAAATCTACCTAGGCAAAAATCGAAAAGAAAGCCATAAAGGAAGCAAAGATAGAAGCATAAATAAATCTAGACATGATGAAATAAATCTGGAAATTAAAAAGAAAATTAATCTAACTTTGAAAGCTATGAAAAACTAGAGAATCGAAACTAGAAAAACGAATCTAAACTTTAAACTAGAAATCGAAAGAACGAAATTAAACTAAGGAAATTAAACGAAGCAATTAAGAAAACAAATCTAAAACTAAAGCAAGCAATTAAAAGCAAGTAAACAAAAGCAATAAATAACTTGCGAGAATTGAGACGAAGAACGAAGAACTTGAATTAAATAAAGCGTCTTGAATTAAATTGCAAAAACGAAGAATTCGGATCCGAACAAAACTAAACTAAACTAAAGTATTTGAGTGCTGAAAAACTAAGCTAAAGATGATATAAGATGATAAAGGATGATACAAGATTCGTCCAAGGCACTAGTATATATATTAGGAAGAAAACCTAATTAAATAAGGAAACAACAGCTGGACGCCGACTTCTGGCCGATCGGCCAGATGCTGAAGCTGTTGAACTCGAACATAAGTACTTGGCCGATCGTCCAGATTCCTAAGGAAATCTGGCCGATCGGCCAGATCAGGTACTGGCACGATCGCGCGCGACTCTCTTGTTTCGACCGTATCTTCCTCATCTGAACTCCAAATTGACCTCCGTTTTCGCCTATGTGCTCCTATCGAACCCCTCTTCGATATAATGCTTTCATTACATCCAAAATGAATCTTCAATAAAATCATGAGAGGTTAGAACTCGAGGTCAATGATTGCTCAACAACATTTCTTCTCATTTTCTTCTCGTTTCCGCCCTTTTCATCCTACAAGTACTAAAAACTCCAAACAACCAATTCATAGCCAAAGACAAACGAAAAGACACAAAAACACAACGAAAAAGGACACGAAAACATAATGAAAAACCTAACATCTAGACACCAATCAAAATCCCCCACACTTAGACCTTTGCTTGTCCTCAAGCAATATAAAAACGAAATAAACAATAGACTCAAGTATTGTGAACTATATAGGCCTCAAAACATTTCGAAAACAAACTCTCATGATCATGATCAAAACTATGCACACAACCTTAGCATCAATCAACACAATCTACTCAACTAATTCAAAATATGCTAATCCATCAAAGAACACTCTCCAACATGTGAAATTTTATATATGAAAGTAAACACTCAACTCTCTCAAAGAAAAGATGTATAAGATAATGCACATCAAGAGGGTTCACTCAACATCAATACAATGCAACATGTTTACCATAGGCTTGCCTTCAATCTCAACATCTCCACCTAATGTAATACTTACAATTTAGGATCAAAAGGGACTTTATAAAAGCTTGTAATGTAGGAACATTGGTTAAGGTAGGGAATATATAGGCTAAGTGACTCAAAATGCTCTAAATCATCAACCTCTTTTTCAACTCCAACCAAAGTATAGTTTTTAATCTCCATCTTCTACCATCCAACACACCAAATACAAACTCAAAGATGCTAAAATATCAACTATACAAATCAAAGCTAACTATCCCCTTATGCTTATATTCTTATTCTTTCTTTCTTTTTTTCTTTTTTTTTCTAGAGCTCAACTAATAAATTGTCTTTCTAATGTTGAACAAAGGCTCTATTTTTTTCTCATCTTTTTTTTTTTTTCTTTTTTTTTTCTAAGCTCATAGGGATAGCTAACTATACTTAAACAAGCATCTAAAATTTCTTCTCTTTCTCTCCTTCTACACCACAACAAATATTCTCCAATTATCTCCTTCCATATCACCAACTACAACTAAGGATACCCATAATCATCCAAACCTCCTATCATCCGGTTTTACAAAGAACGGCTAATAAAGGCTCAAAAGGGGTAAACAAAGGTTTATGAACAAGGTTAGTGTATAGGGATCATGTGGCTAAAGAATGATGGCCTAAGATCATCTCCTAGTTCGTAAATATACTAAGGTCTTAATGGAGAAACAAGGCAAGTTCTAGAAACAATGAAGCATGCATGATCACTCAATCAAAGAATAGGCATAAATATGCACAAATAGCTCAATTCTCACGGGTTCAAACTAACTAGTTCCCGACATCATAGCATACTTCAAATTCAATGAATAAAATGCGTCGCTTCGCCAAGGTTCCATGCATAATAAAGATCATGAATTTTTCTCCAAAAATCAACAAAAATTTTCTATCATCGGCCAAATCCACAATACTATCATCACATGCTCATTTGACTCAATTAACTCCTAAGACTCAACAAAATTAAACACATCATGCCAAAGTTTCAAAGACACCCCCCCCCCCCCCCCCCCCCCCCCCCCACACACACACACACACACACACACACTTAGAATCAAGCAATGACCTCATTGCGAGAAAATAAAAAGGGAAGGGATAGAAGGAACTTATCGCACAATGTCGACCAACACACTTGAAATCCCGAGAAATTCCAAGTAGTACCTACAAAACAAACACAAAACACAATACCAAAGCGTAAAATCGAACAAAATAATGAAAAAGAAATAAAAGACTCAAACAAAAATAAAAAGACACAAGACATAGCTATGGATCGAATGGACCTTGGAAACGTGGGTCTTGTCAACGGGGATCATTAGGATCATGAAGCTACGGAGTAGAAGGGAATCCAACCGAGAGATCAAAAATTGCCTGGCCCACAAGTTTTGGCCGATCGTCCAGAATTCCTTAAGGAATCTGGCCGATCGGCCAGAATAGCTACTGGCCAGTATTTGTTCGCACAGGTTTGGCCGATCATCCAAAATTCCTAAGGGAATCTGGCCGATCGGCCAGATCAGAGACTGAGTGCCCGACGCCAATTCCTGCAAAAACACACTAACTAACACGAAAAATCAAATATTAACAAGAAATACTATGAAAAATAAGAATCTAATTATTATTTTTTTATATACGTGGGTTGCCTCCCACCAAGCGCTTGTTTAACGTCATTAGCTTGACGAAGGATACGATCAACCCAAGCCCGTAGCACCAAGCGACGTTTTGATGCTCCTTGCGACACACTCACTCTCCCTTTTTGAACAATCTCGAAGATCAAGGACGTGGGCCTCATCAACTCTCGACTCCCCCACACTTAGTTCGAACTCCTCCTCAAACATCTTCGAGCTAAACTCTGCAAGAAAAGATGTTACACAATTGGTGTGGTTAGAAAGAAAAGAGTTAACGACAACTTCCTCTTCCGATGCATGGTTCAAGTTTTCCTCTTCTACTTCATCAACCTCCTTCAAATTCCCTAGATATTGCTCGATTATATCCTCTTCCTCATCCACACAACTAAAGAATTCGTCATCTTCAATGGACTCTTCATCTTCAATGAATTCTTCAAAGGCTGTGATTGGTGTTTATTTGTTAGGTTTTTCGTTGCGTTTTCGTGTTCGTTTTCATTATGTTTTTGTGTCTTTTAGTGTGTCTTTTGGCTATGATTGTTTGTTTGGAGCTTTGGGTATCATAGGAGCAAAAGGGGAGAAATTGGAAACGGGACGAAAAGTGCACGAAGAGAAGGAAAAGCCGTGAGATACCAGAACCTCATCTGGACGACCGTCCAGATTTCCTTCACAATCTGGACGATCGGCCAAACGCATGCAAAAGGTGTAGGCAGTTCCTGATCTGGACGACCGTCCAGAATTCCCTCAGCATCTGGACGATCGGCCAGATGTCGGCGTCCAGCTGTGTTTCCTTATTTAACTAGGTTTTCTTCCTAGTATATATATTAGTGCCTTGGACGAATTTTGTAACATCTTAGACATCTTTTATCATATTTTTAGCTCTAGTTTTCAGCACTTAAATACTTTATTAGCTTTTTATTGTTCGGATCCGGATTCGTTGCTCGTTTAATTCAAGCCTTCGTTTATTTAATTCAAGTTCTTCGTCTCAATTTTCGTAAGTTCCTTTATCGCTTTCGTTTACTTGTTTTAATTGCTTGCTTTCGTTTTAGATTCGTTTTCTTAATTGCTTCGTTTAAATTCCTTAGTTAAATTTCGTTCTTTCGATTTTTAGTTTAAAGTTTAGATTCATTTTTCTTCGATTTCAATCCTTTCGTTTTTCAAAGCTTTTCAAGTTAGATTTATTTGCCTTTAATTTCCAGATTTCAATTCATCATGTCTAGATTTATTTATGCTTCTTTCTTTGCTTTCGTTTCCTTCATTGCTTTCTTTATTGCTTTCTTTTCGATTCTTGCCTAGGTAGATTTATTGCTTTCTTCTAGTTTAATTCTTAGATTTATTTCTTGAGTTCTAGATTAGTTATTTACTTGCTTTTATTTATTGCTTTATTTTACTTTCTTGCCTAGGATTTAAAAACAAAAACCCCAAAATATTCTTTACTTGCTTTCTTAGATTAGATCTTTACTACGTAATTAATTGCCCTGTTAAGTTTTCCTTGAGATTCGATACTTAGGTTTTACTTGCTAGTGCTACGATAGATTTCGTCTATTGCGAACACTTTTTAGTGAAACAAATTTTAACCCGTTTGTTGAGTGTTGTTTATGCATGGTCGCCGAAGTCTTCAAAGGAATTTAGCGCCCTACTTCGACAACATCCATCAAAGGAAAGCGATCTTAGCCGCAAAGGAGAAGGAGGAGATCGATTCTAAAGACTTTGGTTTAGTCTTGTTGTTTGCAGAGCCCGAAGCCATGGCAGCTAGAGTCATGGGCGATTTTGCTCGCCCCACATTCACAACCACCACTTCGGCGATTGTCCTGACGGAAGCGGTCAGGAATCATGAGCTTAAACCTCACCACATGGCGTTGCTCCCGTCCTACCACGCGCTGCCCAACGAGGATGCCTTGACGTTCATCCGAGAGTTTTGCACGGTGGTTCAGACTTTTCCACTTTCGGGACTCACGGAGGACAATCTGAAAATGAAGTGCTTCCCGTACACCTTGAAGGATCGAGCAAAGTCGTGGTATTTGGCGCTCCCGGCCAACTCTCTCGCCACATGGAAAGCGGTGTGCGAGAAGTTCATGCTCAAGTACTATCCCAACCGCAAGACTCAAGAGGTGCGGTCAAAGATTATGAATTTCTCCCAAGACAACGATGAGCCATTTCACGAAGCATGGGAGAGGTTCCAAGAGCTACTTCAACAATGCCCTCATCATCAAATGGTACCGGAGTTGCTTTGGCAATATTTCTACGACGCCCTCAACCAAACTTGCCAATTCATGGTGGATAGTTCGGCCGGAGGCAACATAGCGGTCAAGACAGCTGAGGAGTTGAAGGATATATTCGAGACGCTCGCTGCGAGTTCTCAACAAAAATCAGCTAGGCCAAGGAAAGTGGAGGCGAGTGCCGTTTCGATGAGCCCCGACTTGAAGAAGCAAATTGCCGACATGTATAGGGATCTCGAGAACTTGAAGGTTAAGCAAAGTGCACCGGCCCCGAAGGAAGAAGATAGGAAGCCCGATCAATGCGAGATTTGTGGAGAACTTGGACACATCAAGGAGGTGTGCCACAACATGGGAGAGTTTCAATACGAAGGAGGAGCCGAGGTCTATGCCGCTCAAGGATACCCACCTCAAGTTCCACCTCAAGGATACCAAGGGGGATACAATGGACGCTACCAAAACCCGAGGCTGACACAAGGGCAAGGTAACCCCCCTACCTATCCAAATAGGCGTCCTCCACCATATAATAACCCCTATCCTCCTCCACCAAATCCCTACTACTCTCATCCACCACCACCATATTATCCACCTCCTCAATACCCTCCAAATCCATATTATCCACCACCTCCATACTACCCACCTCAACCTACTCCTAACCCACCACCACCATACTCAAATTCTCGTCCTCAAGGACCTCCACAAAAGCCTCCTGCTGATGAGGATCGTTTCCATGCACTTGATGCAAACATAAAGCGGCTCGAGACGGCCATTGGCCAAATTTCAGGATCTATGCACTTGATGCAACAACCGGGGCGGATTCCGAGCCAAGGGATCCAACCACAACAAGCTAACGAGGTGCAATATCCCCCATATGTTCCTCCTTTTCCACCGCATCAAGCCCAAGCCGTCTCGGTGTTGCGGAGCGGGAGGCACGTGGACAATGGAGTGACATTGCCACCTCAAGGATGCATGGGAGATAGATGGGGCCCGAGCCCCCGTTGGAACGGACCGAAGACGCCGGCAGCACCTCCACATCAACACGCCCGTCCAGCATCCAATCTGGACGGTCGGCCAGATGCTGGACGATCGGCCAAAACGCAGGCGCCAGAGCCCCGTCCAGTACCTGATCTGGACGGTCGTCCAGATTCTGGACGCTCGTCCAGATTACCCAATTCGCCCAAGAACCCAGCAGCCAATCTGGACGATCGGCCAAGTCATCCCGACTCTGGCCGATCGGCCAAACCAGGTGAGCAGCATTCGGAGTCCGACGAGCCCGAGAAGGAAGCCCCGCCTCTACACAAGACTTCCAATCCTTATGTTCCTCCCATTCCTTATCCAAGTCGTGTGAAGAACAAGAAGCGTGATCAACAATTCGCCGATCTTTACAAGCTTCTTTCAAAGGTGGACGTGAACTTGCCTCTCCTTGATGTTATTCGCAACGTGCCACCGTTCGTGAGGTTCGTGAAGGAGTTGACATCGAGGAAAAAGCCGTTCGATGAGATGGAGACAATTGCGGTATCGGAGGTGGCGACATCAATTATGCAACACCCTATTCCACCTAAGCAACGAGATCCAGGTTCTTTCGTTATCACTATCTCTTTAGGTAATGGTAAGGAAGCATGTGGTATGCTAGATCTAGGTGCCGGTATTAATCTTATGCCTTATTCTATCTTTAAGCAATTAGAGTTAGGAGAGCTTAAACCCACTCGCATGAGCCTTCAATTGGCGGATAGGTCTATTAGGTACCCTAGAGGTATTATTGAGGATATTCTTGTTCGCGTAGGGGGTTTGATAGTTCCCGTTGATTTCGTGGTTTTAGAGATAGGTGAGGTGCAAGAGAACGGTATTGAGCACACACTTTTGCTAGGTCGTCCTTTCATGTTACTACTAATACTTTGATTGATGTGAAGAGTGGTGTGATTAAGATGTCCGTTTTAGGAGAGGATGTCTCGTTTGTGTGCATAAGAGTCGGCCTATGTCATCGGTCAATTTAATTGATAATTGTTCTTTCATCGATAAGATTGATGCCTTGGCCGAGTGCTCTTTTGTGCAGGATTTTGACACCAAGGAGGTGTGTTGGGGATCCGGAGATCAAATGGAGTGGGAGCGAATGGAGAGAGACATCGGGATCAAACTCCCGTTTCCCCCTCAAGACCCCGAGCCCGGCTCGAAGATTCCGGAGCCGTTGGAGTTGAAAGAGCTGCCATCGCATTTGAAATATATATTTTTAGAGGGAGGCAATCAAAAACCCGTAATCATCTCTTCTTCTTTGTCTCTTGCAGAGGAAGGAGCTTTGGTGGGCATACTCAAGGAGAACAAGCTCGCTTTTGGATGGAGCTTGGCGGATATACGAGGAATTAGCCCGGCCACGTGCATGCATCGCATCAATCTCGAAGAAGGCGCCCGCCCCAAACGAGATGGACAAAGGAGGCTCAACCCAATGCTCATGGAGGTCGTGCGCAAGGAAATCTACAAGCCATTGGCGGAGGGTATTATCTATGCCATCGCCGATAGTGAGTGGGTTAGCCCGGTGCACGTCGTTCCAAAGAAGGGAGGAATCACTGTGTCGAAGAACGAGAAGGATGAGTTGGTCGCCTCGCGCCCGGTTACCGGTTGGAGGATGTGCATCGATTATAGGAAGCTCAACGCTTCCACCAAAAAGGACCACTTTCCTCTCCCTTTTATTGATCAAATGCTTGATAAGTTAGCCGGGCAAGAATTTTATTGTTTTCTAGATGGTTTGTCAGGTTACTATCAAATTGCGATAGCTCCGGAGGATCAAGCAAAGACGGCCTTCACAAGCCCTTTCGGGACCTACGCTTATAGTAGGATGCCATTTGGTCTCTGCAACGCACCGGGTACGTTCCAAAGATGCATGATGTCTATTTTTTCGGAATTTATCGGTGATTTTGTGGAGATCTTTATGGATGATTTTTCTATTTTTGGGTCGTCTTTCCATGATTGCTTGATGAAAATAGAGAGAGTCCTTAAGAGATGCATTGAGAGTGGCCTTACCTTGAGTTGGGAAAAGAGTCATTTTATGGTTAGAAGTGGAATTGTTTTAGGCCATATAGTTTCGAGTAAGGGCATAGAGGTCGACAAAGCGAAAGTGGAGGTGATTGAAAAATTGCCACCACCTAGTGATGTCAAAGGTATTAGGAGTTTCCTTGGTCATGCGGGCTTTTATAGACGATTCATTAAGGATTTTTCTAAAATTAGCCAACCTCTTTGTCGTTTGCTTGCTCAAGATGTGCCTTTCCACTTTGATGAGTCTTGTATGAATGCTTTTCTCACTTTAAAAGAAAAACTCATCTCTGCTCCCGTTGTAGTTGGTCCCGATTGGTCATTGCCTTTTGAAATTATGTGTGATGCGTCTAATAATGCCGTAGGGGCTGTTTTGGGTCAAAGAGTCGATAAGATGCTTCGTGTGATTTACTATGCTAGTTTAACTCTTAATCCGGCTCAAGTGAATTACACCACCACCGAACAAGAGATGCTTGCCGTTGTTTTTGCCTTAGATAAATTTAGATCTTACATCATAGGGTCTAAGGTGATTATTTATAGTGATCATGGTGCTCTTAAACATCTTTTGACTAAAGCCCAAGCAAAACCTAGGTTGATTAGATGGGTCTTATTATTGCAAGAATTTGATATTGAGATTCGTGATAGGAAAGGTAGTGATAATCTTGTGGCCGACCATCTCTCTCGCCTCGATTCACCTCCCCCTTATTTTTCTCTTGATAATATTTGTGATTCCTTCCCTTTTGAGAATGTTAATGAAGTGAATGCTACTCCTTGGTTTGCCGATATTGCTAATTACTTGGCCGATAAGGACACTAAACCCGTCCTTAGCGCTCAAGAAGAGAAAAGGTTTCTTCGTTTGTGTAGGCAATACTATTGGGAGGATCCTCACTTATTCAAGCTTGGGAAGGACGAGGTGATTCGAAGGTGTGTTCCCGACCACGAGCAAACCGAGGTGTTGCGACATTGTCACGAGGAACCGAGTGGAGGCCATTTTGGTGGGCAAAAGACTGAGCATAAGGTACTTCAAAGTGGGTTATATTGGCCCACTCTTTTTAAGAATGCCCAAGCCTTCTACCTTTCTTGTGATCGTTGTCAACGTGTTGGCTCGATTAGTCGGCGCAATGAGATGCCCTTGAATTCTATCTTGGTGGTTGAGGTATTTGATGTGTGGGGAATTGATTTTATGGGTCCTTTTCCCAAGTCTCATGGATTCGAATATATTTTACTTGCCGTCGATTACGTGTCTAAGTGGGTAGAAGCCATACCCACGAAGACATGTGATTCTCACGTTGTCTTGAAGTTTGTGCAGGAAAATATCTTGTGTAGGTTTGGTTTCCCTCGTGTGATCATTAGTGATGGGGGAAAGCATTTTTGCAACAAGTTGTTCGCCAAGCTCATGAAGAAAAACGCCATCACACACAAGGTGGCGACTCCTTATCATCCACAAACTTCGGGACAAGCGGAGACGAGCAATCGACAAATCAAAGGGATCCTCGAGAAGACGATGAAACCATCTAGGAAGGATTGGGCCGACAAGTTGAACGATGCTCTTTGGGCATATCGTACGGCTTACAAAGGCGTGCTTGGGATGAGTCCCTATAGGCTCGTCTATGGGAAGTCGTGCCATTTGCCCGTTGAGATCGAGTTCAAAGCATATTGGGATCTCAAGCGCATCAACTTCGACCTCGACGATGCTCACGATCGGAGAATCTTGCAAATGGAAGAGCTCGACGAGCTAAGGAATGAAGCCTATGACAATGCCAAGATCTACAAGGACAAGGTGAAACGTCTACATGATAGACGCATAGCCTTCAAGGAGTTCAAACTCGGAATGAAGGTACTTCTCTTTCACTCTCGTCTTCGTTTATTTCCGGGTAAGCTTAAGTCTAGGTGGGGAGGTCCATACACGGTGGTGCAAGTTTTCCCCCATGGTGCGGTGGAAATCAAGAACGAGGATTCGGGATACATTTTCTCGGTCAACGGGCAACGATTGAAGCCATATATTGAAGGGACAACATTACCTCACACGGTGGAGACGATTCTCATCTCCGACCCCCCACTTTCCTCTTGAGTATTTGGTACGTCAAGCTAATGACGATAAACGAGCGCTTGGTGGGAGGCAACCCACGTAAAAAAAAAATATAAATAATTTTAGATTTAGTATTTTTTATAGTATTTCGTATTAATCTTCGATTTTCGTGTTAGTAAGTGTCTTTTTGCATGAATAGGCGTCGATTACCAGCAGCTGATCTGGACGATCGGCCAGATTCCCTAAGGATTCTGGACGACCGTCCAGAACTGAGCAAACCAGATCGTGGCCAGTAGCTAATCTGGACGACCGGCCAGATTCATTAAGAAATCTGGACGATCGTCCAGAATTTCGTGGGCCCCACTCCTTGCCGAGTCAAACTCGATTTTAGGCCCATTTATTGTTTATTTGACCTACTCTTTTATTCCCTCCACCTCCTTTCTCTTATCTATCTCCACCTATTTCCTCCCACAGCTCCCATCCAGCTCACACACCAGCGCCACAAACCGCCGCCAGCAGCCTACCGCCCGCCGCCGTTCAGAGCCACCGCTGCCGCCGTCAGTCCGCCGTCAGCACGCCGCCGGCAGCCACCCATATCACCACCGTTAGCCACCGCCGTTCACCCATCGCCGCCAGCTCGCCGACGTCGTTCGAACAGCCCTCAGCCGCCGCCGTCGTCACCGCCTTTCAGCCTCGCCGCCGCAGCACCGCGCTCGGCCAGTTTCCCGCGACCGGCCAGAAAAATTTTTGGACGACCGTCCAGAATACAAGGAGAATCTGGACGACCGTCCAGATTAGAGGCTGCCCGATTTTCATCTTCGACGTTCGTGTCCCCATTCGCGTGCCATCCTTCATCAACCTCCTCAGCCCATCACCATGATTCGTACTCCATACATTGTGAGTCTCGATCGCCACTCACCGGGTGACAATGAGCAAGAGTACGGGCGTCGCGAACGGGTTCCTTTTGAAACCGATAGGTACGCGACTACTAATCTCTACCTCCGTTTGAAGAATCTTGATATACGTCCTCCTAGGCATTACAATATGGATTTTTTGAGGTGTTTGTCTATTTTTCCGACTATTCGCGAATATGCTCTTCGATTAGGATTAATGCAATGTATGTCTAGACAATGGGAGGCACATAATAGTTTGTGTCTAGAGATGTGTAGTAGTTTTCGATTATCTAGACGTGGTGATGAGGTTGTGATGGAATGTACTTTTCGTGGTGTCTTGTATGAAGTTTCTAAGGAAACGATGAAATCAGTATTTGGTTTTCGTGCTAACCCTAATATCTCTGATTGTGTGCCTGCTGATTTTAATGTTAATGAGGCTTGGATGGAATTGACGGGTGTTAATAATTTTAGAACTTCGGGTGTGTCTAGTGCCTTTTTACGCGATGATGCTTTGATCATACTCCATCGCTTCATATCTAACATGGTCACCGGTAAAAAGGAGTCCAGTAAGGTAACGGGCATGGAGGTTTATTTGTTTTGGTGTGCTAGGTTCAATCGTAAGGTGTGCTTGGCTCCATTCATATGGTCGCAGCTCTCGAACGTGCAGTCCAAGAAGGGCGCTCATCCGACACTTGGATATATCGCGACGGCTCTAGCTCGTCACTTTGGCGTAGATATTTTGGAGGCCGGAGGGTTGGTGCAAAGTGTGGGATGTCATCCACGGAGTTGATCAATGCTCACTTGATGAGGAGTCCAACCGAGTTCACTCGAGTTGAGGACCGAGCCTCTGTTCGTGCTTACTATTCTGACGCGCGTCGTATTAGAAGAGCCGGGCAAGATGCCGAGCACCAAATGGAGGAAGATGCTGAGCAACAAGAAGAGGAAGAAGAAGGAGAAGAGGAAGGCGAGGACGACGGGGACGGAGACGAGGAGGAGCAGCAGCATGTTCCGGACGATGATGAGCGAATTATTCACTACTACACTCGGAGAGATCGCGTCCGAGCTCGTCAGGTTATAGAGGCCGAGATTCCTCCATATTGGGCTGATTTTCAACAAGGGATATTTGCTCGTTTCGATTCCATGTCCACCCAAATGACGGGTTTGTCTAACCAAATGGCGGGTTTGTCTACACACGTGTCTGGCTTGGATAGGAGGGTGTCGAACATCGAGGGCCATTTGATGAGGTACACCGACTTCTCCATTGGCTCCACCTCCGCTCCACCAAACCCGAATGATCCTCATTATTGGTCTTGTTGGTCCCGGGAAAGAGTAATTGGTGTATGGGGAGGGGGGAATACACCAATAACCAACCGTTTTTGACTTTTGTAAAATCAGGTCGATCTGCAGGTCGATTGTCAAGGTCGACCCTATCAGAGGCAGTTTGATCTATCAAGCTTGTATGGTATCAAGCTTGATTTATCAAACTGTTGTTAATGCGGAAGTTGGTGGAGGTTGATTTACTCTTTGAAAAATCTTACTGGTGAACAGTAGCAGGTTGATGCAGATATGCAGGTTGATGATAGTCAGTTTGATAACAAAATATAAGGACGATAAATAGAGAGAGAGAGAGAGAGAGAGAGAGAGAGAGAGAGAGAGACACCGCGATTTAGCGTGGTTCGGAGAAACCCTCCTACATCCACGTCAGGTCGACTCGACCTGAGAATCCCTTTACCTTTGGATTCAACCTCTCTCTTATACTGACTGAGTATCAGTTCTAGATACAATCTAACCTGAAAATATCTAGACACGAGTTTTGGGTCGTGACCCTTACAACCTTTGTACTGAACCGTACAAAGCTTGACTAACTCTATAATGGCGAAAATAAAAACAAGCTTTCTAACTTCGAACAAATCGGAGAAGAAGCTGTTGAACAATCGACAAGCAGCAGTGAACGCTTCGTCGTTGTGGTGTTTATCGGAATCGGAAATCTCTCTTCGTCAAGAGTTTGGGAAACTAATCGGATTTCGAACACTTGAATGGATATGAACTTTGAGAGAGATTTGGCAGAGATATAGCGTTGATAGCTTGTGTTTCCCGTGCTTGAATCCGATAATGGCTGAAGTATTTATAGGCAGATTTGAAAAACTAGACGTTGGAGTCAGGCTGACGTGGCACTAGCCGTTGGAAGCTGACTCACTTCTAGCCGTTGGGAATATTCGTCCTTGCTGGCACTCGACGTGGCAAGGATCAGGTCGTGACGCTCCATGAAGGCGGAGCATCGACCTTGATTGATAATCCAGCTCTTGAAATCTTCTAAGGCAGAGCGGGCTGAAAGCTTGATAAGGAAGGTCGATAGACAGGCTAATGATCCAGCTCGATCCTATTGAGGCAGTCGATACATCGACCTTTCTCTTACAGGGTGGATCGAACTTGATTCTAAACTTTATGGGTATAGACCTGCACTAACAGGTAGCAGGTCGATCTATCGGCCTTGACCCTAAACAAGTAAAATATCCCTAAGTGTGGTTTCGATAAACATCATCAAAATCAAACTGCAAGGGGTTCCCAACAATTTCCCCCTTTTTGATGATTTCGAAACCAAACACTTTACAAATAATTCCTAAGATATAAAACACTGAAAAATGGTATCAGACCTTGATAATTTTTAATCACGAAGATTGATAAGGATTTATAAGAAAGGCAGATAATAAAGCAAAGTAAATAAAGCAGTAAAGGCAGATGCCTGGACAAAGAGATATTGTCATCAGGTTGAAAGATGATTTTTGCTTCATTCAGTTCGATAGCATACATTACATTTGGAAATTACATATTGTGCTATGAACTTAAATGAATACAGAAATTTACAAAATCATCTAACTACATCGCCTGGATCTTGGCACGGGCTGCAATCCTCTCCTCCTGGACCTGCTCCCTCGACTTGGATTGCATACTTGCATAAATTCCATCCCTGATTCGACGGAAGTCGGGATCGGAATTTGAGATATTTACGCCCAGCCCCGATGGCGGTCTGTGCGATGTATTGGTCGACCCGGGAGTAATCCAAGTACCCCGAATCACCAAGGTATAAGGGCGTGAAAAATTGCTTGGCTGGCGCCCTTATCATCACACCGGCCTCTGCAGCTTTCTTCCGAAGCTCACCAATGAAATCTTGGTAAGGGAATCTAAGCATATAAGCTGCATAGGCTTCATCGGCGTCGGCAGGAAGTGAGGGGTCCTGGATCCAGTAGTGCAGGAGGATGAAACAACTGTTAAGCTCCCGCAGCAGGTTGTTTTGAGATTCGTCGAGCCATTCAACGACCTGCTGCTGGACTCCAGCATTCAAAACAAGGGCGGACTGGCTGATCCAGTCCAACTCCCTATTCCTCCTAGCTTCAGCAGCCCGGCGTTCGGCCTTGAAACGCCGCTGCTCTTCTGGATTTGCGGCCTGCTCCGGCGTTGCACCAGCCAGAGTCATAGCATAAATGAGCTCGGCCTCGGCAGCCAAACGAGCTTTGGCGGCGGCAGCCTCGGCAGCACCAAGTTGAGAGATTGGATCGGCATGAGAGGCAACAGCCTTGGATGAGACTGCCTGGGAGGGCTTCTTATGAGGAGGCGGAGGAGGAGGAGCCACGGAAGTTGAAGGAGTTTTGGATTTTGAGGTCTTCTTCTTCTTCGCGGCGGCGGCGGCTCTTTCTTCTTCCCCCTTTTCGACATCATCAGTCAGGGCTTTTATTAGGGAAAGAAGAGTAGCATCCTCCTCTTGCAACTTGGTCACGACATCCTTCAACTCCTGTTGACCATTGAGTAGGGAGGAGATGGTGCCGTGAATGGCGTTGATGTGCTCGTTGGAGGTCGATGCCGAGTTGGTGACTGAAGAAGTCAGATTAGATACTCGCTCATCGACCTTGGACAAGTCCTCCAACACTTCCGCGATCTCGTCGTGAGACGCCATGTTGAGTTCCTCGAGCTGGCCTGGCAGGAGCTTGTCGGTATATTCCTTTAATAGCCTCACTGCAAAGTCAGTGACACGCTCCCTGGCAACTTCATCGGCCTGGGCCTTGGCATCTTTAACAATATCGGCCCGGTCCTCAGCTACGGCCTGCTTGATCTACTCGGGAAGGCTGGTGATGATGGACTCGAGCTTGGCAGAGATTGTATCGAGCACCACCTCCACATCAGCCTTTGAAATTTGAGAGGACGGAGCAGCAGCTTCAAGCAGCTGATCACCACCCTCATTCCTGGATGGTGATTGCACCGGAGTTTGAATCAATTCAAACTCGTCTCCAGCTTCAGCGGCGGAGTTGTAGAGAGCACGAGAGTTGATGTAGAGGGGGCGAAGGTCGATGCCCAGAATTTTGGCCTCGACCTTCATGCGGCGCAGCACAAGAGATCGAAAGTTCGAAGCCGCATCCCCCACATTGAAGAATCCAAACTCCGCTTCTAGTGCCAGCTCCTCGCCTTCAGGTCGTTGAGGGTAACGACCTGCAGCAGGGCCTCGAAGACGTAATAGTAACTCGACTTACAATCCATATAGAACTGGAGGCGAGTGGCGAGGTCGAGGGACTTGGGGAGTTGGGCTATCCCTGGCATCAGGTCGATGACCTTCAGCTTGGCCTCAGCCTTCAAGGCAGCGACCTGGGAGTGAGCAGCAGACATCGGCTGCTCAGAGATTGGCTGGATCGTCAGCACGACGTCTTCCTCCACAGGCGCATCCCGAATGGGGGAAGACAGAGAGTCTTCAGCAGTGAGATCCTAGATCTCAACAGATCCAGCTCGTTGGACTGGGGGGGACCTCACTGGAGAGGGAGCAACGACCTGCTGAGAGGATGCAGGGCGTTGCTGCGAGGCGGACGGCTCGGCGGCGGAACGGACTGGAGATGGAGTCCGTTCGGCTGAGAGAGAGGGCGATGAGGCGGGCGAAGGCTCCCTGCGAGGTGCAGATTCCTCGGTTATGGGGAGAATCCTGTGAAGCGGCCGGGGCGGATCACCGGAGGCCGACTGCGTCCTCCGTGGAGGAGTCTTCACAGGGAGAGTCTTCTTGGCAGGTCGAGAGGGGACCAGGTCGACATCGGCCTTCCTCTTCTTTTGAGCAGGTCGAGGTGGAATCCTCCAACCGACCTTGGATTCGCCGCATTTGGCAAGATGCACCCTGACATTGTCTGGGGAGTTGTAATAAATCTGCGGCGCCACCCCAATCGCCATTTCCAGCTGGTGGAGATCCTTCGGAATAAACAGAGGGGGGAAGGCCTCCTCATTGGACCATTTCCTATGCTTGAAGAAGGAAATGATAATGCAGGTGGCCTTCGATCCAAGACGAAGCGGTTTATTATTGTGGAGAGATACCTTCACAACGGCCTCTCCCTCCGTCTCGAGGATGATCTGCCTGGCTTCATCCCACAGCAGGGAGACCATTAACTTGGCCCAACAAATGGGCAGATCGAGGATTACGGCCGTCAAAATTTGAAATTTGAACGGAGTGACCTGGTCGTAATTCCCGATGTGCCCTAGAAGGCACTTCTGCACGAAGTCCATCAGGAGGCGGTATTTGGGACGGAGCTCGTTCCTTTTGAAGGCTACTGGAACGTACTGCCTCTGCTCGATCAGCACTCGATCTGCAACCTGCTGCAGATGATCTCGAGAAATCTTCGAGAGCTGCAACGTCCCACCATCCTCAATGCCGAAAGCGCCCTTTACGGCGTCAAGAACGTTGATGGTGTGCATAACATTCTGGGTTCCGAGGGAGACGGTGTGGGAAGACACGGAATCGCCCTCGTTCCAGTTGTAGAAAAAGGCAGCTGCAAACTTTGGAAGACTCTTCGCCGGCCGGGTGGAGATGATTTGATAGAAAGAAGAGCATTTCTCCACTATGTTGAACATAGAGTCAAGATCACGAAAATCGAAGTTTTCGCGCACCATATAGGGCTCGTATTTGATGCGAGCCTTCAAGAAATCCTCGATTTCTGACCACTGCATTTCTTTTCGACCGGAGGTTGAAACCTTTTCTGCCATTGTTGTTTTTCTGCAAGTTTTTCCAGAAGTTAGAAAATAAGAAAATAGTGAAGAACTTTACAGACGATTAAAACATAAATGGTGAAAAGAACACAAACCACGGCGAGTGGTTCGATGCAGTAATTGAAAGAGCAGAAAAGCGAAGAACACGACGGCGGCAGTTTAGATTTTGCAGAGAGTGAAAATTAGGTTTTGCGAAGAAGTATGAAAAAGGTAAGTAAGTTTTGTGAAGAAACTGCATGATATATATAGGAAATCGAACGGTTGAGATCGTTCGAATTTGAAAGGGTTTATGTTTTCCCTCTCACCCACGTCCACACGATTGAAGCGCGTAGAATGTGAGGCGTTTCACATCCGCGCGTGAGGTAAGGAAACGTGCGAAAATGTGGCGCTTTTTCAAAAAATGGCAGGGAATTAAATGCAATCTCGGTCAATGTGTCAATATTTGACACTTGACTGGATGTTTTACAAAAATGGTAATCATTACCCCCTTTTTCCTTATTTCTGCAAATCAACAGACTCTTAAATAATGAAACACATTGAGAAATAAATAACATTAATAAATGAAGAAATCAATGCGTATTAAAGAAGTTATAAGACAAAAAGGGTGATACTGCCCTTTTGATTCTTCCTTCATAAATGCAGTTGCATTCAGGTTGATAACGGCCTGTTGATATCGGCCTCGTGGTATAGAACGGCCTGTCGAAGTTAACACTGCCTGGAAATATATCGGCCTGTTGAATTGACGATCTGGGGAAGACATCGGCCTGGCGAAATAAACGCCCTGGACATGAGATATCGACCTGGCGAGATAAACGGCCTGGACTTATAATATCGGCCCTTGTTCCCCCTAAAATGATGGATCATTTTGGCCTAGTGTTCCCCCTCAATTGAGGAACACAGGTCGATCTGTTGAATAGTCGACGGCCTGTTGATGGACACGGTCTGTTGATAGACACGGCCTGTCATTTGAATCGGCCTGTAGGAAGGGATACGAGGCAACGTCAGACTCATCGATCTGTATTTCTACGTCGTTTCGTTCGGCCTGGTTGAAGGTAACGGCCTGACAACCGATAACGGCCTGTTGAGCCGATGCGGCCTGTTCCCCCTTAATATCGGCATGATTACATAGAGACGCCCTGCTTGTTGGTCCCGATTGTTGGTCCCACACAAGCTTTTGAAAGAGGTGACAGGCTGATGAGGAGATAACCTGTAGGCTTACGATCGGCCTGATGACTCAACATTTAATAACCCTAGCTTTCCACATAGCATTTTGAATCTTTCTTCGGCTAGGGGTTTGGTTAGAATATCAGCTCGTTGAATGTCAGTGTGTATCTTCTCAATAACCATGTTCTTCTTTTCCACGTGATCACGAATAAAGTGATGTCGAATATCCACGTGCTTGCATCTTGAATGAAGAACTGGGTTTTGAGTAATGGCGATGGCACTCGAGCTGTCGCAGAATATTGGCACTTCACTGACTTCAACTTCATAATCCTTAAGTTGTTGTTTGATCCACAAGATTTGTGCACAACAACTTCCTGCGGCCATGTACTCGGCCTCTGTGGTGGAGGTGGCTACTGAAGTTTGCTTCTTTGAAAACCACAAAATCAGCTTGTTTCCGAGAAAATGGCAAGTACCCGAGGTAGATTTCCTATCGAGCTTGCACCCTGCATGATCAGAATCTGAATAACCTGTAAGCTGCAAATTATCATCACAAGGATACCAAAGACCTAGATTTGTGGTTCCTTTGATGTATCGAAGAATTTTCTTTGCTGCTTCCAAGTGAGATTCCTTCGGATTAGCTTGAAATCGAGCACACACTCCAACTGCAAAAGTGATATCAGGTCGACTAGCAGTTAGATAAAGTAATGAACCAATTATACCCCTATACTGTGTTATGTTGGCAGGTTTTCCTTCGGGATCCGGGTCGATCTTCCCACCAGAGAGCATCGGTATTTTGACAGGTTTGCTGTCTTTGACACCAAACTTGTCGACCAGCTCGTGTGCGTATTTTGTTTGGCTAATGAAGATTCCTTCATCGGACTGCTTGACCTGCAACCCTAGAAAGAAATTCATTTCCCCCATCATAGACATTTTATATTTTTCGGTCATGAGGTTACCAAATTTTTCGCACAAAATGGGAGATTTAGATCCAAAAATAATATCATCAACATAAATTTGTACTAAAAGGATATGTGCATTCACTTTGATAGTGAATAGTGTCTTGTCGACTGAACCACGCTTGAATCCTGATTCGATGAGGAAGGATGACAGCGTCTCATACCAAGCTCGAGGAGCTTGCTTAAGTCCGTATACGGCCTTGTGCAGTTTGTAGACTTTGCTTGAATCACCCTCCTCGAATCCGGGAGGCTGTTCCACATAGACTTCCTCTTCGAGAACGCCATTGAGGAACGCACTTTTAACATCCATCTGGTAGACTTTGAATTGTTGATGAGCGGCATAAGCTAGAAACAGCCTTATAGCTTCTAATCTTGCAACGGGGGCAAATGTCTCATCATAGTCGATTCCTTCTTGTTGACAGTAACCCTTTGCAACCAATCGGGCTTTATTTCTGACAACTTCTCCAGATTCATCTCTCTTATTCTTGTAAACCCATTTGACTCCAATGACGCCCTGATGATAAGGACGATCAACTAGAGACCATACTTCATTTCTTTTGAATTCATTGAGTTCTTCTTGCATGGCTTGAATCCAGTCAGCATCACGAAGAGCTTCAATTGCATCCTTGGGTTCTATTCGAGAGAGATAACAACTTAATAGCGCACTTTCACCAATCGTCCTTCTAGTTCGCACTCCTTGGGTTGGGTTCCCAACAATGAGTTCTTTTGGATGAGCGTCGATCCAACGTCTGCGTCGAGCTCTTTCTTAATTTGAAATGATTGGCTCGGGCTCATTAATGGGTTCGTCAAACTCCGGATGAGTTGAGGGTTGATCAGTGGATACGCGCTGTTGCTCGGGATGTTGATCAGGCTGCTGTTCGGCCTGGATGTTGAGCTGCTCCATTGTGTTATCGAGCTGCTCGATTTGGGATGTAAGGTCGTGAACAGCATCAGTCTTGGGGACTGAGGGAGGGGGATCAGCCTGGTTAAGTCCGGCTGATGTATTACAGCTCGTAGTATCATTTGCATCACTTCCCCCTTGCTGTGTGACCCTAGGATCAGATTGATCCTCTTCCTCCAAATCATTTGGAGTCCATACTAGCAGGTCGTCAATGGGGGAGTTAGACGGCCTGTTAGCAGCGGGCTGTTCTGTTCCTGTACTTGATTCTCTGTACAGACAAGTAGATTCATCAAACACAACATGAGGTGTTACCTCCACAACTAGGGTTTTCTTATTAAAGACTCTATAAGCTTTGCTAACCTCTGAGTATCCTAAAAATACTCCTGGATCGGCCTTGCTATCAAAAGTCTTTAATTGAGATTTCCCATTGTTATGAATGTAACACAAACACCCAAAGGCTTTAAAATACTTTAACCTGGGGAGCTTGTTGTTCCACAGCTCGTATGGAGTCTTTCCATGTCGGGTCGTGATGATCGACCTGTTTTGGGTGTAGCAGGCTGTGTTGACGGCCTCTGCCCAAAACTTCTTTGGAAGATTGGTTTCATCCAACATGGTACGAGCTGCTTCCTTCAGCGATCTGTTACGACGTTGCACCACGCCGTTTTGTTGAGATGTGCATGCAGCTGAAGTTTGATGATGAATCCCACTCTTTGTACAATATTCTTCGATCATCGCATTGATAAATTCGGTGCCTCGATCTGATCGAATGGAGATGATGGATTTCTCCTTTTGATTGCACAGTTTGCTCAGCAACGCAGGTAGCTTCTCCAATGTCTCCTTCTTTTTGTACATGAAAATAACCCACGTAAATCTAGAATAATCATCTATAATAACGAGAGCGTATTTTCTACCGTTTATACTCAAGGAAGTGACTGGACCGAAGAGGTCGAGATGGAGAAGCTCAAGAATTCGATTTGATGTTTGTGCCGTCACGCTTGGAAAAGATGATCTTGTTTGCTTTCCAGCTTGACAGGCTCTGCAGATGTGATCACGATCGAAGACTTGATCTGGCAGGTCGTTCACCAGTTTGTTGCGTGCGAGCATGTTGATGGCCTTGAAGTTCAAGTGACTCAACCTCTTGTGCCATAGCCAGCTTGTCTCGGAATCAGCCTTTGTTACCAGGCAGGTCTCTATCCAATCTGTCCATTGAACAATATAGAGTCTATCCTGCAAAACTCCGGTAAGAAGTGTTTCTCCTTCCTCATTTTTCACGAGACATTTGTTAGCGGTGAATTCTACTCGTTTACCACTCGAGCAGAATTGAGACACAGAGAATAGGTTATGATTAAGACCTTCAACATAAGAAACGTTAGAAATAGTTGTTTTACCAACTTTTAGATCGCCCTGGCCTCTCGTAAATCCCTTAGAATTTCCTCCAAAAGTTACAAGTGGCCCGTCTCGTTCTTGAAAGTTTGATAGTAGCGTTTTGTCACACGTCATGTGCTTTGAGCATCCACTATCAATGATCCATACAGCTCCACGAGCTGCTTGGCTCCTTCTTTGAGCCTTCCCAACCTGCAATTAGTTAAACTTAGCGACCCATTTGAGATTGGGTGCTACATCGGTTGCCGGAATGGCCTTTGGGACCCATATTTGCTTCACTGGTCTGCTTCTATCCGAGGCTGAGGACGAGGAAGTAGCGGTCTTGGGCTTGGGAGCCTTGGATTTCTTTGAGCGAGGGCGACGAGGCTGATAGAACTGCTCATCATGAAAGCCAGATTGATACTGCCAGTCTTGATAATTAGACCGTTGAGGATAATGGCAGTTACAATCTTGATGAGCAGGATAGAAGAACTGAGGGTGATACGGCCTTTGATAGTACTGGCCTTGGTATCGCCCTTGATGAACAGCCTGCTTTTGATGAGCGGGGGCAGGTCGACGATGTGCAGGTCGACTCTCTTTCTTTTGAGGAACAGGCTGTTCCCTCCTGTGTTGCTTTACAAGGATGGCTTGGGGCTGTCGAACTGGATTCTTCAGCTTGACCATCTCTTATCTGGGAGGGCTTGATGAGCTTTCCGAACACTCTTTGATTTTGACTGCGCCTTCACGAACGTGATCTTGCAGTCTTTGTCCTTGTTTTTCTTGGATTCTCCGTTGAATCCAATCCCAGAGTGATCGCGCGGATTGCGTTGCATGGATTGGACCTCTTCTAACTTCTTTCCGCTTTTCTTCAACTGACTTAAGGTGAGTTGAAGTTTTTCTTCCTTTTTCACGAGGAGTTCGTGTCGAATTACCAAGTCAGCCAACTTTGATGTAAGGCTGTGTATTTCGGCATCTTTGGTCTTGAGGGACTCGTCCTTCTCGAGCTCCCTGGTATCGAACTCCTTGACCCGTAAAGTCAATTTGTCAACCTTTGACTTTAGGGCTTCGATCTCCCTTTTCTTTTCTTCATCGTAGGGAGAGAATCTTTCTTCTAATGCTAGCTTGTATTTTTCATTTTTGTTCATAAGCTCAGCATTATCTTCAACGACCTCTTTAAGTGTATCCACGAGATCGGCATAGTCATCCAGCTGCTTCTTGATTTCTTCCCAAGACACAGCCTCGGATAGATCTTCATCACCTTCTTCTGCACAATCATCGTCAGAAAAAGAAAGTGAAATGGGTTGAAGATCTACCTTTGAAGATCCCTCGTTTTGTTGGTGCTCTCCAACGAAACATTCTTCATAATCACTTTAGTCGAAAGCGATGTAACCTTCGTCATCACTTGACGAGCTATCCGAGAGGTGAGCTTCCTTTGTTTCTTCGGCAATCATTGCAGCTCGTTGATCTTTGAGCTTCTTATCGCGCTTTGCACGGAGCTCATCTCTCTCGGCCTTGGTTAGATCCGGGCAGTCGGTCTTGTAGTGACCTGGCCTGCCACAATTGAAACAACCACCCTCGGGTGTGTTAGAAGAATTGAAGGTTGAGGGTTTACCTTCTCCCTTTTTGTCAAGGCGGTCGTGGTTGCGGTTTGAGAAGTTTCGCTTGTTGTCACGATAGAATTTTTTATATTTGACAACCTTCCCTAGGAGCTTCTCATTCCTCCTAGCAGCTAGAGCATAGTCGAGAGTCATCTTCTCGAACTTCTTGACGATGGATTCGTCAATCGGACTTGGGGTAGCAGCTGAGGCTGAGTCGGCCTTGAAAGCTACTTCCTTGTTCTTTTCATCAGCCTTCTTGCTGGTGGAAGGCTGTGTTGAATGGATGCGGATCATCTCATATTCGTTTCCGACAAGAATGTCGAAAAGATCTTCAGTGGTGAGGGAGTTGAAATCTGATCGGGCTGGATGCATGGCGGCGTATACGTGCCAATTTGCAGGAAGAGCACGTATAACTTTGAGATTCTTCTCGCGCTGCGTATATTTGTACGGGTTGATTGCAGCGACTTCGAGAATAATCTCGGTGAAGCGAATTTTCATTGCTTCTATGGTTTCACCCGAAACCATCTTGAAGTCATCGAACTTGCTGCACGCCATAGACAGCTTGTTCTCCTTCATTTCCTCTGAGCCAAGGCTGATGGACCGGAGGGTGTCCCACATTTCTTTGGCCGTTTCAAGATTTCGGATCTTGGCCAGGTAGACACCCTTCACGGTGCTGGAGATGAGTCCTTTTGCGTAATCATCGATACCGGCCTCTTTCCTTTCCTCGGTTGAGTAGTCGCGAGGGTTTTTGAGGACTTTCTCGTATGTAGCCTCCCCGGGGGATGTTCCATCCACAATAATCTTTGCTGCATATATGGGGGAGGGGCCATTCTCGATAATATCCCACATGAGGACGTGATGTGCCTTGAGACACATCTTGATTCGAAAACTCCAGTCTTCATAGCCTTGTATGGAGAAGTCTTCACATACCCTGAGAAGAGAAGCCTCCATAGCAAATAATATGATATGAAATGAATGAAAAGATTTTTCTAAGGATCGGTTCAAAATGACCAAAAGTTTGAGAGAACTTTTTAGTATGCAAAGCAGCGGTCAAAAGAACCACTGCTCTGATACCACTTGTTGGTCCCGGGAAAGAGTAATTGGTGTATGGGGGGGGGGAATACACCAATAACCAACCGTTTTTGACTTTTGTAAAATCAGGTCGATCTGCAGGTCGATTGTCAAGGTCGACCCTATCAGAGGCAGTTTGATCTATCAAGCTTGTATGGTATCAAGCTTGATTTATCAAACTGTTGTTAATGCGGAAGTTGCTGGAGGTTGATTTACTCTTTGAAAAATCTTACTGGTGAACAGTAGCAGGTTGATGCAGATATGCAGGTTGATGATAGTCAGTTTGATAACAAAATATAAGGACGATAAATAGAGAGAGAGAGAGAGAGAGGGAGAGAGAGAGAGACACCGCGATTTAGCGTGGTTCGGAGAAACCCTCCTACGTCCACGTCAGGTCGACTCGACCTGAGAATCCCTTTACCTTTGGATTCAACCTCTCTCTTATTTATACTGACTGAGTATCAGTTCTAGATACAATCTAACCTGAAAATATCTAGACACGAGTTTTGGGTCGTGACCCTTACAACCTTTGTACTGAACCGTACAAACAACCTTACACCTTTACAGAGCTTGACTAACTCTATAATGGCGAAAATAAAAACAAGCTTTCTAACTTCGAACAAATCGGAGAAGAAGTTGTTGAACAATCGACAAGCAGCAGTGAACGCTTCGTCGTTGTGGTGTTTATCGGAATCGGAAATCTCTCTTCGTCAAGTGTTTGGGGATTTCGAACACTTGAATGGATATGAACTTTGAGAGAGATTTGGGCAGAGATATAGCGTTGATAGCTTGTGTTTCCCGTGCTTGAATCCGATAATGGCTGAAGTATTTATAGGCAGTTTTGAAAAACTAGCCGTTGGAGTCAGGCTGACGTGGCACTAGCCGTTGGAAGCTGACTCACTTCTAGCCGTTGGGAATATTCGTCCTTGCTGGCACTCGACGTGGCAAGGATCAGGTCGTGACGCTCCATGAAGGCGGAGCATCGACCTTGATTGATAATCCAGCTCTTGAAATCTTCTAAGGCAGAGCGGGCTGAAAGCTTGATAAGGAAGGTCGATAGATAGGCTGATGATCCAGCTCGATCCTATTGAGGCAGGTCGATACATCGACCTTTCTCTTACAGGGTGGATCGAACTTGATTCTAAACTTTATAGGGTATAGACCTGCACTAACAGGTAGCAGGTCGATCTATCGGCCTTGACCCTAAACAAGTAAAATATGCCTAAGTGTGGTTTCGATAAACATCATCAAAATCAAACTGCAAGGGGTTCCCAACAGGTCTCCCCACGATCCACGTTGGCAAGAACCACGGTTTGGAGGTCCATTCAATTGATCATAGCCATGTTTGTGTCTTTTATTTTTGTTGAGTCTTTTATTGTTTTCTCTTTATTTTGTTCGATTTTACGCTTTTGTGTTTTGTTTTGTGTTTGTTTTGTAGGTGATACTTGGAGTCTCTCGAGATTTTGGGTATTTGTGTTCGTCATATTGCGATAAGTTCTCTTTATCCCTTTCCTTTTTATTTTCTCGCAATGGGGACATTGCTTGATTTTAAGTGTGGGGGGGGGGGGGGGGGGGGGTCTTTGAACTTTTGTTGAGTCTTAGGTGTTAGTTGAGTCAAATGAGCATGTGATGATAGTATTGTGGACTTGGCCAATGATAGAGAATTGTTGATTTTTGAAAAATTCATGATCTTTATTATGCATGGAACCTTGGCGAAGCAACGCATTTTATTCGATGAATTTGATGTATGCTATGATGTCGGGAACTAGTTAGTTTGAACCCGTGAGATTTGAGCTATTTGTGCATATTTATGCCTATTCTTTGATTGAGTGATCATGCTTGCTTCGTTGTTTCTAGAACTTGCCTTGTTTCTCCATCAAGACCTTAGTATATTTACGAACTAGGAGATGATCTTAGGCCATTCTTTCGTAGCCACATGATTCCTATACACTAACCTTGTTCATAATCCTTTGTTTACCCCTTTTGAGCCTTTATTAGCCGTTCTTTGTGAAACCGGATGATAGGAGGTTTGGATGATTATGGGTATCCTTAGTTATAGTTGGTGATATGGAAGGAGATGATTGGAAAATATTTGTTGTGGTGTAGAAGGAGAGAAAGAGAAGAAATTTTAGATGCTTGATTAAGTGTAGTTAGCTATCCCTATAAGCT
Organism: Thymus mandschuricus; assembly: GCA_029379335.1. Classification (NCBI taxonomy): domain Eukaryota; kingdom Viridiplantae; phylum Streptophyta; class Magnoliopsida; order Lamiales; family Lamiaceae; genus Thymus; species Thymus mandschuricus. The sequence goes on along the minus strand of CM057082.1, from coordinate 12,739,643 downwards.
TAAAAAAAATAAGAAAAAAAAAATAGAGCCTTTGTTCAAATTAGAAAGAACATGTATTAGTTGAGCTCTAGAGAAAAGAAAAAGAAAAAAAAAAAAATAAGCATAAGGGGATAGTTAGTCTTGATTTGTATATTTTAGCATCTTTGAGTTTGTATTTGGTGTGTTGGAGGGTAGAAGATGGAGATAAAAATCCATACTTTGGTTGGAGTTGAAAAAGAGGTTGATGATTTAGAGCATTTTGAGTCACTTAGCCTATATATTCCCTACCTTAACCAATGTCCCTACATTACAAGCTTATATAAAGACCTTTTTGATCCTAGTTTGTAAGTATTACATTAGGTGGAGATGTTGAGATTGAAGGCAAGCTTATGGTAAACATGTTGCATTGCATTGATGTTGAGTGAACCCTATTGATGTGCATTATATTACATCTTTTCTTTGAGAGAGTTGAGTGTTCACTTTCATATACAAAATTTCACATGTTGGAGAGTGTTCTTCGATGGATTAGCATACTTTGAATTAGTTGAATAGATTGTGTTGATTGATGCTAAGGTTGTGTGCATAGTTTTGATCATGATCATGAGAGTTTGTTTTTGAAAAGTTTTTGAGGCTTATATAGTTCACGATACTTGAGTCTATTGTTTATTTTGTTTTGCTTGAGGACAAGGAAAGGTCTAAGTGTGGGGGAGTTTGATTGGTGTTTATTTGTTAGGTTTTTCGTTGCGTTTTCGTGTCCGTTTTCATTATGTTTTTGTGTCTTTTAGTGTGTCTTTTGGCTATGATTGTTTGTTTGGAGCTTTGGGTATCATAGGAGCAAAAGGGGAGAAATTGGAAGAAAACGGGACGAAAAGTGCACGAAGAGAAGGCAAAGCCGTGAGATACCAGAACCTCATCTGGACGACCGTCCAGATTTCCTTCACAATCTGGACGATCGGCCAAACGCATGCAAAAGGTGTAGGCAGTTCCTGATCTGGACGACCGTCCAGAATTCCCTCAGCATCTGGACGATCGGCCAGATGTCGGCGTCCAGCTGTGTTTCCTTATTTAACTAGGTTTTCTTCCTAGTATATATATTAGTGTCTTGGACGAATTTTGTAACATCTTAGACATCTTTTATCATATTTTTAGCTCTAGTTTTCAGCACTTAAATACTTTATTAGCTTTTTATTGTTCGGATCCGGATTCGTTGCTCGTTTAATTCAAGCCTTCGTTTATTTAATTCAAGTTCTTAGTCTCAATTTTCGTAAGTTCCTTTATCGCTTTCGTTTACTTGTTTTAATTGCTTGCTTTCGTTTTAGATTCGTTTTCTTAGTTGCTTCGTTTAAATTCCTTAGTTAAATTTCGTTCTTTCAATTTTTAGTTTAAAGTTTAGATTCGTTTTTCTTCGATTTCAATCCTTTCGTTTTTCAAAGCTTTTCAAGTTAGATTTATTTTTGCCTTTAATTTCCAGATTTCAATTCATCATGTCTAGATTTATTTATGCTTCTTTCTTTGCTTTCGTTTCCTTCGTTGCTTTCTTTATTGCTTTCTTTTCGATTCTTGCCTAGGTAGATTTATTGCTTTCTTCTAGTTTAATTCTTAGATTTATTTCTTGAGTTCTAGATTAGTTATTTACTTGCTTTTATTTATTGCTTTATTTTACTTTCTTGCCTAGGATTTAAAAACAAAAACCCCAAAATATTCTTTACTTGCTTTCTTAGATTAGATCTTTACTACGTAATTAATTGCCCTGTTAAGTTTTCCTTGAGATTCGATACTTAGGTTTTACTTGCTAGTGCTACGATAGATTTCGTCTATTGCGAACACTTTTTAGTGAAACAGGCTGCTTCCTTGTTAAAAATCTCACAAATATTTTCCTCAACACAAGGGTTAGCAATCTTAACATAAGAGCATAAATGAAAAGATGAAGTAGGAATAGAAGGTGAGTTCCCAAATACCGAAAATGTTACCGACCCTCCTTCACCGGCCATGCTCAATGTGCCGGTACCTACGTCAATTCGAGCTCGAGTAGTGGCCATGAATGGTCGTCCCAATAAAAGTAGATGTCCGGTTACACTCTTAGCTCCTTTGCCTTCGTGAAGCACAACAAAGTCGGTGACAAATCGAATTCCACCAACTAAGACAGTGACATCTTCCACAACTCCCAAAGGACTGCTCACGGTGCCATCTGCTAGCTCAATGCGCATGTCGGTAGCTTGAAGGACTCTTGAGTTCATCTTCTCGAAAATAGAATACGGCATTAAGTTCACCGCAGCTCCTAAATCCATCAATCCCGAGACGGTCTCTCCGCTATCCAAAATAATACTCAAGTCGAAACCTCCCGGATCCCCTCGTTTAGGAAATGAGTTGATAGGCTTGGGGTCCTTTGTCTCCTTCTTCACGATACTCCGAATAGGTGGAACATACGGGTTGAGCATTTGCTTCTTGTTCTTCACTCTACTCGGGAATGGAATAGGGGGGACGTACGGATTGGGCGTCTTGTGGAGAACGGGAGCATCCTTCTTATCCTCGGACTCCGTGTGCTTTTCGCCGGTTTTAGCCGATCGGCCAGAGTCGAGGTGACTTGGCCGATCGTCCAGACTTGGTACTGAGATGTCGCGCACGTTGAAGAGTTTGGCCGAGCGGCCAGATTCTGGCCGACCGTCCAGATCATGTCTAGATTTATTTATGCTTCTATCTTTGCTTCCTTTATGGCATTCTTTTCGATTTTTGCCTAGGTAGATTTATTGCTTTCTTCTAGTTTAATTTTCTAAGTTTATTTAGTTCGATTTATTTCCAGCTTTTTAGATTAGATTTATTTTCTTTGATTTTAATTGCTTTGATTTATTTTATTTGCCTAGGATTTAAAACAAAAACCTCAAAATCTTCTTTACTTGCTTTCTTAGTTTTAGGCTAGATTAGGATTTACTACATAATTAATTGCCCTGCAAAGTTTTCCTTCGAGATTCGACATTGGGTTTTTACTTACTAAGTGCTAGGATAGATTTCGTTCTATTGCGAACACTTTTTAGTGAAACAAATTTTGGCGCCGTTGCCAGTGAAACAAATTTTGGCGCCGTTGCCGGGGAAAACTTTAGGCGTTTAATTGTGTAGTATTTTTATTTGTTTTATTTTTATTTGTGTTCATTCGATTGTCTTATTTCTCCCACTTGGTGCGTTTAACCCTTTTGTTGAGTGTTGTTTATGCATGGTCGCCGAAGTCTTCAAAGGAATTTAGCGCCCTACTTCGACAACATCCATCAAAGGAAAGCGATCTTAGCCGCGAAGGAGAAGGAGGAGATCGATTCCCAAGAGTTCTCTTTGGTCTTGTTACTTGAAGAGCCCAAGGCCATGGCAATGGTTATGGGCAATTTTTCATGTCCCACATACACCACTTCCACCTTCTCCTCACCACCGCCGCCGGTATACTTTCCACCGAACCCTCAATTCCTTCCTCAATATTCACCACACCAACTTTACTATCCACCACAAATACCCTACTATCCTCCTCAAAACCAACCATATGCACCACCATCTCCACCCACACCATATCAACCATACTACCCTTCACCATTACCATATTTCTCACCTTTACCATCATCTTCTCAAGAACCGTATTCTCCACAAGTTTCTTCACCAACGAGGGATGAACTTAACACCTTCATGCAAGAGGAAAAATTGATAATTGATGCTAACCAAGCCAAGCTCGAGCGTCTATCAACTGAATTGGAGCAAATATTGGAATCGATGAATAGAATGGGCAAATTTTCAGCTCAAGGAGCTCATGCAATCACGGTCTTACAACGCAATGGAGTTCCGATGCCGCCTCAAGGGCCCATGGGAGATAGACAGGGCCCGAGCCCTCGATGGAATGGCCCGAGAACGCCGGCAACAACCCTCGGCCAAACCCGTCCAGGAGGTGATCTGGACGGTCGGCCAGAATCTGGCCGCTCGGCCAAACTCTTCAACGTGCGCGACATCTCAGTACCAAGTCTGGACGATCGGCCAAGTCACCTCGACTCTGGCCAATCGGCTAAAACCGGCAAAAAGCACACGGAGTCCGAGGATAAGAGGATGCTCCCGTTCTCCACAAGACGCCCAATCCGTACGTCCCCCCTATTCCATTCCCGAGTAGAGTGAAGAACAAGAAGCAAATGCTCAACCCGTATGTTCCACCTATTCGGAGTATCGTGAAGAAGGAGACAAAGGACCCCAAGCCTATCAACTCATTTCCTAAACGAGTGGATCCGGGAGGTTTCGACTTGAGTATTATTTTGGATAGCGGAGAGACCGTCTCGGGATTGATGGATTTAGGAGCTGCGGTGAACTTAATGCCGTATTCTATTTTCGAGAAGATGAACTCAAGAGTCCTTCAAGCTACCGACATGCGCATTGAGCTAGCAGATGGCACCGTGAGCAGTCCTTTGGGAGTTGTGGAAGATGTCACTGTCTTACTTGGTGGAATTCGAGTCGTCACCGACTTTGTTGTGCTTCACGAAGGCAAAGGAGCTAAGAGTGCAACCGGACATCTACTTTTATTGGGACGACCATTCATGGCCACTACTCGAGCTCGAATTGACGTAGGTACCGGCACATTGAGCATGGCCGGTGAAGGAGGTTCGGTAACATTTTCGGTATTTGGGAACTCACCTTCTATTCCTACTTCATCTTTTCATTTATGCTCTTATGTTAAGCTTGCGAACCCTTGTGTTGAGGAAAATATTTGTGAGATTTTTAACAAGGAAGCAGCCTTTGAAGAATTCATTGAAGATGAAGAGTCCATTGAAGATGACGAATTCTTTAGTTGTGTGGATGAGGAAGAGGATATAATCGAGCAATATCTAGGGAATTTGAAGGAGGTTGATGAAGTAGAAGAGGAAAACTTGAACCATGAATCGGAAGAGGAAGTTGTCGTTAACTCTTTTCTTTCACTCACCAATTGTGTAACATCTTTTCTTGCAGAGTTTAGCTCGAAGATGTTTGAGGAGGAGTTCGAACTAAGTGTGGGGGAGTCTAGAGTTGATGAGGCCCACGTCCTTGATCTTCGAGATTGTTCAAAAAGGGAGAGTGAGTGTGTCGCAAGGAGCATCAAAACGTCGCTTGGTGCTACGGGCTTGGGTTGATCAAAATTTGTTTCACCAAAAAGTGATCGCAATAGACGAAATCTATCGTAGCACTAGCAAGTAAAACCTAAGTATCGAATCTCAAGGAAAACTTAACAGGGCAATGAATTATGTGGTAAAAACCTAATCTAGCCTAAATCTAGGAAAGCAAGTAAAGAAGATTTTGAGGTTTTTGTTTTAAATCCTAGGCAAATAAAATAAATCAAAGCAATTAAAATCAAAGCAAATAAATCTAATCTAAAAAGCTGGAAATAAATCGAACTAAATAAACTTAGAATATTAAACTAGAAGAAAGCAATAAATCTACATAGGCAAAAATCGAAAAGAAAGCCATAAAGGAAGCAAAGATAGAAGCATAAATAAATCTAGACATGATGAAATAAATCTGGAAATTAAAAAGAAAATTAATCTAACTTTGAAAGCTTTGAAAAACTAGAGAATCGAAACTAGAAAAACGAATCTAAACTTTAAACTAGAAATCGAAAGAACGAAATTAAACTAAGGAAATTAAACGAAGCAATTAAGAAAACGAATCTAAAACTAAAGCAAGCAATTAAAAGCAAGTAAACGAAAGCAATAAATAACTTACGAGAATTGAGACGAAGAACGAAGAACTTGAATTAAATAAAGCGTCTTGAATTAAATTGCAAAAACGAAGAATTCGGATCCGAACAAAACTAAACTAAACTAAAGTATTTGAGTGCTGAAAAACTAAGCTAAAGATGATATAAGATGATAAAGGATGATACAAGATTCGTCCAAGGCACTAGTATTATATTAGGAAGAAAACCTAATTAAATAAGGAAACAACAGCTGGACGCCGACTTCTGGCCGATCGGCCAGATGCTGAAGCTGTTGAACTCGAACATAAGTACTTGGCCGATCGTCCAGATTCCTAAGGAAATCTGGCCGATCGGCCAGATCAGGTACTGGCGCGATCGCGCGCGACTCTCTTGTTTCGACCGTATCTTCCTCATCCGAACTCCAAATTGACCTCCGTTTTCGCCTATGTGCTCCTATCGAACCCCTCTTCGATATAATGCTTTCATTACATCCAAAATGAATCTTCAATAAAATCATGAGAGGTTAGAACTCGAGGTCAATGATTGTTCAACAACATTTCTTCTCCTTTTCTTCTCGTTTCCGCCATTTTCATCCTACAAGTACTAAAAACTCCAAACAACCAATTCATAGCCAAAGACAAACGAAAAGACACAAAAACACAACGAAAAAGGACAAGAAAACATAATGAAAAACCTAACATCTAGACACCAATCAGTTGCTATATTTATTTTTTAAATATAATATTTTATTAATAATATTTAAGATTTGAGACACAATTGGGAGAACAAATTTGGGCCGGGACGGAGGATATCATTTGGTCTTCCATATGGGATCATCTATCGTCATTTCCATGTACCAACCGAGTATTAAATATTGATTAATTTAATACATTTTCTTTCGACGATTTTGACGTATTATGATCTATATAATTTTATAATATTTGCTAAGGTTCACTCATCATTTTAGGATTTTTAATTATATTTTATAGCATTTAATTTCAATTTTATTAGATAAAAAAGGATGGAAAAAAAATTATTTAGACTATTTAATCTTAATTTTCAACTTGATCAACATGCATGCAGGCAGGGACGGAGCCACAATGGGGCCAGGGGGGCCATTGGGCCCGGGTAAGATTTTTATTTTTTATTTTTTTTATATAGTAATTTTACAATAATTAAGGATTAAATATATATCCTATATACTTATATTTGACAAATTATATTATAATCAAATCCTAAAATTATAAATGACCGCATTTTTTTCCTCCAAATTTGATATGTGGCGATACCATTACATGATTCCGACCTCCAATTTCATAACATGCAGATAAAAATTTCTCTCATTTTCAAATATTCACTATTGACTTTTGTTTACGAAATTTTGTCTTTAGATATTCACCATAATAAAAATAGTATTTTGATTGAGTACTACATTAGTCTATTTAATTGTTATTTTGTTTTAAAACTCTCATGAACTTCTAAATTAAAATTATTCCCTCTATTTTTCTTGCAACGGCTCTATTATTTTACACTCAAATATATTCTAAAAAACGCGTAAAAAAGAAGAAGGATGGAGTAACTATTTTGGACCTCCCATGAGCAAATGTCTGGCTCCGTCACTGCATGCAGGGCGATTATAGTGATCGAAGACATAGATTGTTCCCTACACATCACGGGGACAAGGAAGGGAAACCACACCACCGACACAACCACAACCGCCGGCGGCGACGACGAAAAAGATAATCCGACGTCGGAAGATGCAGAGAAAAAGGCGGCGTTGGCCGCCGAGGAGCACCGGCACAGAGAGGAGAGCAGGGTCACCCTCTCCGGGCTTCTCAACTTCATGGACGGGCTGTGGTCGGCCAGCGGCGGCGAGAGGATCTTCATCTTCACCACCAACCACGTCGACAAAATCGACGACGCCTTGATTCGGAGAGGCAGAATGGACAAGCACATCGAGATGCCGTACTGCAGCTTCGACGCCTTTAAGGTTCTCGCCAAGAACTACCTCGACCTCGACTCCCACGAGGAGTTCGAGGCGATCGGGCGCTTACTGTCTCGGAGAAGGAGATCAGAACTGCCGACGTGGCGGAGTGTCTGATGCCGAAGTCGCCGGAGATGGGGGCGGATGAGTGTCTGGAGAATTTGAAGAAATTGTTGAAGGAGGCCAAGGGAGAAGGGGAAAATGGAGAGAGAGAGGAGAGAGAGAGTGGAGAAGGACAAGGCGAACCGTTGAAGAAACCTATAAGGCAAATTCTCGTGGGAAAATAAGAGAGGGTTTTAGCTGGAAAATATGTGTTGCTAACTATTTTTAAAAATATTGTTCAATACTTAAATTTAAATAATCATGTGTTCTCTGTATTTTCATTTACATGTTAAAGGATTTTTAATTTGGTTCCGCGTTTGATAAAGAATAAATTCGGACGGTATCACGTGTCCTTAATTTGGTGTTTCAATCATGTTTTAAATTTTAACTTTTTATCGCATAATTAATCATGCATAATAGACATTTAGGAATAAAAATTTTAATTTTAAGTTTAGATTTATAAACCTATTATATATAACCATTAAAAATGAAAAGTAAATGTTAAAAAATAATTATAAATCCTAAATGCAATTAGTAAGCTCTAAAAAATAATTATAAAATTAAATTAAATGATTATTATTGTTAAAGTCATTAAAAAATATATACTCCCCCTCCCACTTCAATTCTCCTACTTTTCTAATAGTGATGTATCACATGAATTGTCATGTTTCTTAAAATGAAAAGAGTTAATCCTTATATTCTTAAGCAGACTCATTACTTTTCACTTTTAACATTGCTCCTAAAATCTTGTGTCGAAAAGGGAAATGGAGTGTAAAATACACCCTCCGTCTCATTCATCTAAAGATAAATTATTTTTCGTCTATCCCATTGATATATAGAGATATTACCTTGAATGGCAAAATTTTAACTCATTAATATCCTTTTACACTACTTTATTCACTATTATTATTTTCGCCTTAATTCTTGTGCCGGAAAAAAGTTATCCCATATAAATGGTGAAAGAATCGTATTGAGAGAATAATCTTGACTCCTTAGTCAAGCGTTGTATTTCACTACATATATATATAATACAGATTACAAATGTAGTTCCGCAAAAGATGGATCATAACAAACATAACAAACCTAGCAAACCCTAGGGACCCTAACGACTAGAAATTAAAGGAAAGGATAATGAAAAGATATGTACAGAAAAATAAACTAATAATAATTAAGAATTTTCCTTAATACCCCTCTCAAGCATTGCGTTGGATTCAAACAAACGTAGAGCTTGGATCGAAGAAATTCAAAAGTCGGACCTGGCAAACTCTTCGTGAAGATGTCAGCGAACTGAAGATGGGAGGGAACGTGTTATGTTGAGAGTTTTCCAACTGAGACGAGGTCGCAAATGAAGTGACAATCAATGTCAAATGTGCTTAGCTTGTTTGTGAGAAACCGGATTTTGACTAAGGAAGACGACACTGTTATTATCACACAATTAAGAGGATCGGTCGAGTAGCTATGGGACCACGAATTTCTTGCAGCAAATTCGTAAGCCACATCACCTATGTAGTTATATTCGAACGTGCAACCGTTGGTTGCTTCTTTGCACTCCAAGAGATGAGATATCTCCAAGAAAAATGGAATAGATGTACGTCGATCGTCGAGTATCGCTGCATCGAGCCCAATCTGTATCTGAGTAGCCAAGTATGGATAATTCGGGCTGATGAGTGAATGAAAAAAGACCCATATGCACAGTGCCTTTAACATAGTGAAGTATATATGCGTTTTACAGCTTCAAAATGATCGTCAGTTGGTGAATGCAAGAACTGACTAACATGATTTACGGCGTAAGAGAGATCAGGCCGCATAATTGTAAGATATTAAAGAGCTCCAACAAACGAACGATAAAAGGTGGGATCCGCAAATGCCAAACCTTGTTTCCGAAGTGAATCTCCAGCAATCAAAGGCGTAGAGACCGGCTTTGAATCAAGAAGTTGTGCATGAGATAGAATATCGTGAGTATACTTCGCTTGTCCAATGAAGAGACCGTTGGACTGATGAAAGATTTCAAGCTGAGAAAATACGTAAGGGAGCCCAAATCCTTCAAAGCAAATTCACGACTCGCGCGAGAGATAGAAGTTATGAAGCAAGAGTTTGTCATTTCCAGTAAGAACAATATCATCAATATAGACAAGTAAAATGATGATGGACGTGCCTTTATGAAGAAAGAATGGAGAAGGACAAGGCGAAACGGTGAAGAAACCCATAAAGCAAATTCTCGTGGGAAAATAGGGAGAGGATTTTAATTTGAAATGTTGTTCGATTTAAATAACCATTGTTTTTCTGTATTTTTATTTACATGCATGTTAAAGGATTTTTAATTTGATCACCCCCATTTAAACAGTATAAATTAAATACACATTCGTTATGTATCGGTCATGATTTTAACTGCCTCCACCCCGGGGCCACTTCGTTTGTCTTCCTTTATCAATTGGGACGTTTCAATTGGTTTGTTTCCTAAAATAGAAAAAATGACTTACTTTTAATGTAGACCCGTTATTTTTTACTTTTAATATTGTACTTAAAATAATGTGACGAAATGAAACAAGTCAATTATTGAAATGGCGTGGAGGGAATATATATGTGTAAATATGTAATGTATATTTTGGTTTCATTTTCTCATAATTAATCGTTTCTTATTTTTAACCCTGTAATTGGATCGAAATGATCAAATTATAATTACGTATTGCCCCAATAAAGGAAAAAAGGCGAGTTAGGATCAAATATTTCTAGCTCAAAATCAGATAGGATTAAAGTTTGACCTCATTTGGCATGCATCAAATATTAGTGCAATAATCCGATAAATTTGACCCGAAACCAAATGATACAATTGGCATGTTAGACATGCCTAAGTGTTGGGTACTCTTGCCCTGATACATGTTTGTTAGTTGTGCAAACTGCAAAGTACTCCTTCTGTTCCACAGACTCCCAACTATCTCGTTGTCTCACTTTATTCATATAAAAAGTGAGACAAGATAGTCCAAAATTCATTAATTTCACAAAATCTTCACATAAGATCAGGACCATCAATATATTTGGTTAAGTTACAAACCATGCATAGTAAATTTCCTAATTTCATGCAGTTATTGAATTTCATGGACCCACCCTCACCTATAAATGACAACACATTCATTTTAGTTCAATATTCATAATTTTGGTGTCAGATCTTATGCTTTAACGTGCTACACATTGACATCGTTTTTTAATGTATGTTTGTACAACATTAATTGTGAATGTGATCATGTACTGTCTCATCAAATATATATACTACTTATCAGGTCTCGTTCTACTTAACACGAGTATAAGATAATAGAAACAAATTGTATACGATGGATTGTGTACGAGTATAGGGACGGATGGATAAATTTAAGAGAAAGTTACGTAGGTTCGATCCTCATATACACCTTTATACATTCGTAAACCTTAATATACTCTTATTACATTTCCTCTTTTTCTTCGGATGCTATAGTTATAGCGAAATTCGGGTTTTTACTCCAAAAATAACGTTATAAGTACATCACAAACTAACACATATTGAGTGGTCACCTTCATCTTGAGATTTCATTTTATGTTATCTTGAAATTGAAGTATACTATTATGATTCTTTTTTTTTTTTTTTTTAATATGAGAAACACATAAATGCTTGAAATAACGAACAAAAGTGGCTACATAGAAAATTGAATAGTGAAAACACATGAAATATATAGAAGCCACTCTCATTCATAATAATAAACTAAATATTGGTACATGAGATCCAATGTAAAGAAAACATTAGATTTTACATGCACCAAATAAAGGCCCTAAAGCCCTTGTTAAATTTATTTATAGAGTAATTCAAAGTAGTTCGTGGGAATACAACTCCATTTCCATTTGCATTATCTCATAAATTTCTCACTTCACCCTGAAAAAACAAAAACAAAAACATTAATTTTTATAGGAACGTATGTTTAAGACATTAAGACGTGTCAAGAAAAACGAGACGAAATGATCTGAAACCATAACTAATATGTGGTTCCGTGTTAACTAAAATGGATAAATTAGGGTTTCCTTACTTGGAGCAGTCGGTGGAAGGGCTAATCTTGTACGGAATGTTGATCCCGCACGTGCCGGGGAGGCCGGAGGCCTTGCCGTAGTTGATGCCGGAGGTTTGGCCTGCGAGGTTCTTGAGGCAGCCGCAGACGCTCTGCTTGTCCGGCGTGGACTTGGCGGCGGCGTACAGACCCTTAATGCCGCCGCAGCAGCCCCCCAAGGGGCCTTTTCCGGTGACGTACGGCAGGCATGGGCTCAGGTACGAAACCACCTGGCCGCATCCCATCGCCGCCTCGCACGGCGGAGCAAATGCCGCCATCAAGACGGCGGCGATGAGGAAGGCGCACGTTAGCTTTGCGACTCCGGCCATTTCTCTGTAGAAGGTGATGATAGTGTTGAGTGGAGTGTTGGATGCTTGTTTTGTTATCTGAGTTTGGTGTGTTTTTTGCATGAAGTGGTGAAGGGTTTATATAGAGTGGGATTTTGATGAATTAATTAATGGCCACATGGGCATGGCTATGAAAGATTCTCACTCACTCCCTCCGATTTCTTGACACTATTGACTTTTTTAATGTGTTTGAAAATAAAAGTTATGCTTAGTAGTCATGTTATCTCATGATAGATGTATGTTAAGATATCTACTTAGGTTAATCTTACCGTTTGGTAGCTCGAATAACTTATCTCCGACCTAGTATAATAAGGAGGCCCGGTGATAAAACACTATTTCCTCCCTTATACGGAGTATATAATACTATGACCTTCCACCCATGTTTATACATTATTCATCTTTCATAAACGTATTTCTCTCTTTTTTACCCTTTTTATAATTTGATTTCCTTCTTTTATTTCTTCTCTATTAGCCGCTTTTTTTTTATCTCTCTAGCTCGTTAAGGGAGGTTTATTTATATATATATTTTTTTCTTATTTTTTATTTTTTTTCTCTCCTTTTATTTTTTTAGGAGAAATAGTGTTGTGATAATTTTCAATTTTAAGAGGGACAACATAGTAATTTTGTTTTCTTTATCATGTGTTAATCTTTTCTACCAAACAAGTGACAACTACTCACATTGTAAATTTAATTGGGTGGGTCGCCATGACATATTGTGTAATTTAATATAATTTTGAATAAGTTCATTTTGTAAGTTAAAAAGTTTTTATTTGTCGGATAAGATATTCTATTGAATTTTTGTTTGATGTTTGACACGTGTTAAAAATATTTTCAAAACCAACATTTTTGTTTATGAATTAATTCTTTTAATCATTGCTGATTTCGAAAATATTTTTAACATGTACTATTATTAATCTAACAGAATATTAAGAGATATCATGCCGAAATGCGAGGATTGTTTGAAGTGGCATACTATTAAGCTTGTGAGAAGGAGGGTAGGAGATTATATTGACAATTTGGGGTGAATTATTAAATTTGAGATGACTAGGTAGTTGGAAGGATTAATAAATGTTGCAACAATTTTAGTTGGAAATTTGGAGTTGGTGTTTTCCAATCACCAATTAATTCCCTCACTGCCAAATTTGTCAAAAGTAACAAGCAATCAAATTGTGACACGCAAATATTGTTTGTTGTCTCTTCTTTCAAATTTCAAATTTGCCCAACTATCACAGTGTTATGTAGTGTGTACTATTTCCGTCTTATTCTAAACTTTGACCGTGTGCAATGAAAAAGAAATATAAAACATTGATCTATAAATCAATTGAAATTACGCAAGAATGGTAAATTGCTAGTATTGTACACTAAATACTAAAGGGAAAAAGGCACAGTTTAAAAGGGTTTTTTTATTTATTTATTTAACTTGAAATGGTTGAGATAATAATTGAATTTGTGACATTTCATTAAAAAAAACCTCACCGATTGAAAAATTACATGTGCTTGGGTGGGACTAATTAATAATGGGGCCTCCTCCAATTTCAGCCTCACAGATCATCATGTTCTTTGTGTTACATTTAAACTTAAATAAATGTTCTCCGATTATCATCGTAGTCCATTTTAATGTGTCGTATATCATCGTTAGGTTAATAATATATATACTTTTCCCTCAAACATATACACTTTTTCCATTTCTTGGATTTATTAGTGTTTTTCCATTTCTTGAAATTATTAGTGAAGTATCAAGGCTGTAAACAAGTCAAGGTAGTTAGCAACCGACTCAGAAAAAAGCATGTTCGAACTTGTAATAGTTAACAATCGAGTCAAGCTGGAAGCCGAATTCGAAGCTCGGTAGATTATCGAGACGAGCTCGAGCTCGAAGTAGTACGCTAGCCCTTTCAGGGAATCACACAACATGTTTGTAATTTTGACAAGTCCTGTAGAGAGATCGATGACTAGAACAAATATTGGGAATTTTTATAATTTCACAACTCCTGTACAGAGGTAAAACTCACAAGTAGTTTACCAATACAACAAGGAAAAAATACGAACAATTGCAGGAGGAGGATGGAGATTTTTCTTCTCGGGAACACCGGAACATAAACGAAATTCAGTCGAAACTCATAAGAGATATTAAGAACAAATCGAAGGGTAAAAAGAATAGAATGATTCAGCAAGCTAGATGTCTGGGAGAGTCGTTGAACATGGTGTACCACATATACGCCTGCGAGAGCACCGTCTCCAGCTGCAGATGAGTCCAGTTATGCGTCGGAAGATGCTGAAGAAACATCACCATCTCCTGAAAATCGAGCTTCTGTAGCGTATCCGACCACTGCCATACAGAAAAGAGCTACATCACGATGTACCACAAAAAGGCATTTGGGTTGGCATTTGTAGTTTGATTAGGTTTAAGGGTAAAACTCCAGTCGGTTTGCTCAGTACAAACAATTTCAGCTTCTTAATTACAAAAAACGAACCGGTTAAATTCCCAACCCGATTCTATGAGGAAGCGTGACAGGAGTATTGTATGAGGAGCAATGCAATAACATGAACAACTAGGTTTAGGGCATGAAAAATCATAATGGCGAGCCTACTCTGTAGCAGAATTAACAGAATAAGCACAGGTTTCTTACCGTTAAGAGAAAGCTGGCATAAATATATACGAGGAAATCTGGCAAGGAATCCCCTTCAGCAAGATAAGTGTCCCACAATCGAGTAACGAGATCGAATGGAATCTGCAAGCAACATATGAACATTAGTTTACACTTTCACGATTGGTGTATTGGGTGCAGAAGAATCTACCTCGCGTATAAGAAGGCAATTGAACCAGCGAAAAGCAAACTGGAGAAATTCAAGGCCCTGGTCCTCCATGTGCTTCGAACAAGGTTCTATGAATTCGAAACCAGAAAAGAAGAACAAAAGGAAGAATGAAGTAGTCTATTGAGATTAATGATTACAACAAAAATATATATATAGAAATGAAAATAAATCAAGAAAGTGTGCCCCTTACGACTGATTCTAGTCGTGAATTATCAGTCGAGAATTCAAGTACTGGTGTGAAAGTGTCAGGAGAGAACACAAATTTATAAATTACTGACTTGCATTTTAACTTCATAAGATACGAAAACTGATTATATTCCAAGAGAATGTGTTTAATACTTGCAACGGAATACGTGATATTGCGTTTGTAGCGACATTATATGCAAAAGTTTTATAAAAATGAGGAAGAGGCATATAATAAAATGTTCCATGCCAAAGAAAAAAACTCCATACCATCAATTCTTCCGACCAACTCCTTCAGCTTAAACACAAGTCGTTGAATTCCGGGCTGGGCAAATGTGTAATGATCTTGCATGCCATCGAGTAACTTTGTTAGGCACCAATAACAGTCAGCTTCTACGTCCAACATTTTCTCCGGAGGTAGATCGGCCATTGACCATGTCTCGACATTTCCATCTAAGTACTCAGATAAAAACACAACTAAAAATGGTGTAGCAAGATCGTTTATTCCTTGCACATAGCCACTAGCTGGATGCCGTATAGCCCTGGAAGAGGAAAACTAAGCATATCATTATAGAAGTAGAAAGGAGGGCTTTCTTTATCAATGAAGTTAGTCGCCTTGGTGATAGAGATAAGGGATAACGTCATAATTTATTAATCACGGATTTCAGGCACACTGCAAATATCAGACAACCATCGAGGTTAATTTGTCTGTTGAAATTTGGTCTCTATCTACACAAGTAGAAGATTCTTAGAAACTTACATAACTGTCAAGTTATGGCTCTTGTTAATATTCGTTAAAAGAAAATCGAAATTGAAATAAAGCAAATACAGATATTGACCGCCGTATCAACCCCATATACACCTCTTAGAACTAAACAACAAAAGGCACAAGATAAATGCATAAGTGAAAAGGGGAGCGTCCGCTTTGGCTCAGGATGGCATATAGGTAAAGTTTTGGCAATCATTTCAGAAGTCACACATACGCAAAACGAGTTATAGTCTATAACAGGCATTAATTAAGATTCATTTCTAAAGAACCGAAATGACGAAAAAGGTTATTTGAAATTAATCAAGTACTTCAATGAGATGAAACGAAAGGGATTAAGATAGTAGTACAGAGTGCAAAGAGGATAAATAAGAACAAACAAGAGGGCATCGAACCATGTATACAGTATACGCTCTAGTGACTTTTGGACTTCTTCTTGTTGAAAGAAGTCGACATCGGGAACAGTTCTTGGGCAATCAAGAGCAATCTAACATGTATAACGGAACCCATCATTAAAAAGCATAAGATTGCAGAAAAGTTATAATAAAAATAAAAAAAGTAGCATAAAAGATTAACACCAAACCGAGGCTCAAAACCTGACGTAGCATGTTAATTTCTTCTTCTGTGCGCTCTGTATCTGGAATGTCATAATGTAGGGCAACACAATCAAGATACTCGAGCCTCTTTCTTCTCAGAACTGCTTCCCTTCTATCTGAATTAGAAGGCGCATATCCCTGTTGTCGGTTAATACTTTATGTTCATAATACCAAATCTCACCAAAATAAATTTGAAACTTAAGCAATAAACAGTTCACAATGAGGAAAATTCAGGACCTGAGGAGTATATATTCCACGAAACTATTAGATTAGACGTAGAATATTTCTTTTGTTTTTATCATTCATGGTCCACCAATAGGACACGAATGGAAGAAAACAAAGCCTCACAATCCAAGAACTCATGTCAAAAGAATTTTCGTAGAAAACTATGTCCATTAAAAAATCTGCACACATGTTTATATAATTTGAATAGATGAAAATAAGCATATTAGGGAACTGGGCATACCAAGAGAAGCCGCCATACGGTAGGACGTAGATACTGGGGTACGCCACTCCATGCTAATTCGCGGAGTTTTTCTGCATCAAGCATAACATGGTGAGTGATGGAGGCAAGAATGGTGAGATTAAAAAAAAGGCATCACAATAAGACATTTTCATCCATGTGTCCCTTCAAATATTGTGGAAAAGTGGTACCTCAAACTACTGCTGCAATAATTATCACAAAAAAATAGCAACATTACATGTGTTCAGATATTTGAGATTCAGAAAAGACCATAGGAGGGAAGGGACGATCCCGTATAGTTACCCATGAAATCAAAATTTTACAAAACACGATATACAAACACAAGAGTAGAATATAGAGTACCTATAAATAGAGTCGGCTCAGATAATTCCTTAGTGAACTTCATCAGTCTTGCAGAATCTGTAGCTCTAGCACCCATTGTCGTTTTTTTAATCTGAACTGTTGTTTTTTTGCTACCCGTATTCAAAGATGCGTACTCAGTAGAAGAAATAGCTTCTGAACCAGTTCTATTTTGTAGTTTATCCTAATACAAAACGAACATATTATACTCAACAAAGATTTAAACTTTATACAGTTGAATAAATTAGCATATTACAGTCATCAAAAGGGAAAGAAAGACACCTCAGTCAATCTATCACTCTGTCCAACTTGACCAACATCACTGTCCGAAAACCTCCTGTCACTAACTGGCGAAGGTAAAAATGATGGGTCAAGAGGATCTGAATGCCTTGTTATTGATACCTTTCCGGAAAACTACGGCCCTTAAGCAACCTGCATCTCAAGATACAAGAGTTTAATTTTTCAAACATACATATTTCCTTGATATTGATGAGAAAGAAAAAGTGAAGTTCATCAAAAGTAACTTATGAACATGAGGCCAAGACCCCAGCATAAACACAGCATTGATCATTCGAGACTAACCATAGAAAACTAATGCATTTAACTTTGTCCTCAGATGTATGCTAGATGTATATAAATAAAAACGATCCGATGCCAAATGCAGCTATCAACTAATGAATTAACTTTCATTTACCGTATCTGTAGAAATGTGGACTAATAATTACAACTCGGAACATTCATATAATTAATATCTCGATGCTAGAAGAATTGAGCCAATCCAATTCCACCCATAGAGTTATCATTGATAATCATGCATTGCATGACTAGAGGGTCTAAGCAATTCAAATCTTAATCCAAAAAAGAATTGGGAATCACAGATAGAACTACATAATTCCTCGGCCAAAGTTCGAATTTTTCAATTTCAATTCTTAGCATTACAATTTAACAAAATGAAGGGGCACAATTCATCAAACCGCCAACAAATGATCAAATGGAATCGAAAAAACCCATCGATTTCGCTCGCCCAAAACACAAATCATATAGCAGTATTTTATAATTCATGAAGCCCGTTTGAAATTTTCGACATAAATTCAAAATGGGAGCTCAAATCATGCAAAACAGAGACGAATCACGGGACAAAATTGAGGAATCAGAGTTATGCATACGCATAAATTAATGGATGCCATGGATAAAAAAATGGGAAAATGTGGAGATAGATAGGTACGTACCCTTGAATGTTTGTGAGAGTTTGGCTGAATCTGGAATCAAAAAAAGAAGATGAAGATGAAGAAGAAGGGGCTTCTTTGTTACGATCTTCTTCTCCACCTCTGAGATTTCTCATAATCCCCTTTTATCACTTGATTACCATATGCCCGAAAATTAATGAAATTTTTCTTCAGTTCTTGGTTGCCTTTGGTCCTTACATTTTTCAAAATTTTAAATAAACCATAATACTACCTCCATCTCACTAAATAAGCCTCAAGTGCTTTTGGACCAAAAACCAAGGAGAAAAAAAATCAGGGAAATAAAGTGGAGATTAAGCACAAAATTAGAAGCTGATGTTACTGTTCATATATTACTGTAGCGAGGTTTACTGTACATCATTTTACTGTTCATACAATAAAAAATTAAAAAAAAAAAAAAAAGGAAAGTGGGAAACAGATTGAAGAACAGATGATGATCATACTCGGGTGAGGGGGGAAATTTGACATTTAAATTTCCCCCCATTTCACTGGATACAATCTATATATCCATCAGCTTAGCATCATTTGGATATAAACTCTCTCAAGAACAGAAGAAGAAGAAGAAGAAAAAAACAGAAGAAGAAGAAGGAGAAAACAGAAGAAGAAGAAGAAGAAGAAGAAGAAGAAGAAGAAGAAGAAGGAGAAGATGGGGAAGATGGCAGATGTTCCAGCAGAGAGGAAGACACAGATTATGCAGCACTTGCTGCAGTTGGAGAAGAATGGGAAGATGGGCAAAGGGAGCATTAGTGAAGCTGCAATCATGTTCCAAATTTCCAGATGGAGTGTCCAAAGAATCTGGAAATCTGCAAAACAACAAAGAGAGAGGGGTGAGGCCATTAATGTTGCTGCAAATAGAGAGGGCAGAAGCAGAAAGAAGAAGCACACAATCAACTATGCAGTTATTGAGGCAATAGACCCCAGTAAAAGAGGTACCATTTCCTCACTTAGTGATGCATTAGGTCCATTCATTTCAAGAGCAACAGTGGGAAGATGGGCTAAGTTACTGCTCAGACATCATAGTAATGCTATAAGGCCCCTATTGACAGCTCCTAACATGTTATGGAGGTTAGGGTTTAGTCTACAAGCCTTACACTTCGATTTTACTAGGAACACTCCAACATTCAAGCCCATGGAAAATACCATTCACATAGATGAGAAGTGGTTCTACTTACAAAGGAAAAACTGCAGATACTACCTGACCCCAATGGAGGCAGACCCCCTAAGAGTTACACAGTCTAAAATTTTCATCCCTAAGGTCATGTGTATAAATGTGTGCAGTAAGTAGACCAGTTTTTAGGGGGGATGGGAGTGTTCTCTTTGATGGAAAGATTGGTATATGGCCATTTGTAGAGGAGTATACAGCAAAGAGAAACAGCAGCAAGAGACCAGCAGGCACAGTGGAGCTAAAACCCATTCAAAGCATCACAAAAACAGTTGTGAAGGATTGCATATTAAAAGAGGTAAGTAGCCTTTTTTTAATCTCCATCAGTTTCCATCATTTGAGAACACTCATATTAACACCCTAACACATTGCTCAATCTCACAGATTCTGCCTGCCATCAAACAAAAATGGCCAGTTAGTATGAGCAAGAGAATACATATACAGCAAGACAACTGCAGAGCACACATCAACAACACTGATCCTGACTTCCAACAAGCAGCTAATGCAGATGGTTTCAACATACAGCTAGTACAACAGCCATCAAACAGTCCAGATTGTAATGCAAATGATTTAGGCCTATTCACAGCAATCCAAAGTCTACAGCAGAGGATGAAGTGCAAAAATCCAGAAGAACTCATCAAGGCAGTGCAGGAAAGTTTCCAAATAATGGAGCCACAGACACTAAACAAGGTCTTTTTATCATTGCAGTGTGTATTAGTTGAGGTCATGAAATGCAGAGGGAGGAACAACTTCAAATTGCCACATATGTCCAAGGATTCATTGTTAAGGCAGGGTTTACTACCTCAAAACCTAGATGTACCAGAATACCTAGTGAGGGAATGCATTGATCACTTGATTGCAGAAGAAAGAACTGAAGGATTAGAGATTTTGATGGAAGAATTAGGCATCAATGTCCCACAAGGTTTAGGTGAAATGTTTGATTTGAATGCATAGAGTGAAGACAGAAATGGGAAAGTAAACATGAAGCTATTGAAGACAGATTGAAGAACAGCTGATGGCAGTAGCTTTAGGTTTTCATAAAGTGTATGTTTAACTTTCCATTTCCAGTACCTTTTGTAATCATTGATCACTTAAATGCACATCATTGAATTCATGTATTCTCAGTAATGAGTTAATGTAAAATCACATAAAGTGTAGGCACAGACAACCAAAACCATGTAACAGAGGTTGAAACCACTTCAATAGAGGCCAAAGCATAAATAAAACATAAAACATGTCATCACTGCAGCTAATTAGGAGCCCTAAATCCCACAGTTGCCCAAGAACAGACCATACTCACATGCACATACTACCTCCATCTCAATAAATAAATAGACCAGAACATAATGTAATACACCAATAACAGAGCATCATTTTATGTCATCAGCAGGTTCATATTTCAAGAACAAAACATCATTTGAGCATACAACGGCATGAGCAGGTTAGAATGTCAAGAACAGAGCATCATTTGACCGTTGTATGTCATCAGCATACACATAATGAAATCACACCACACCTAATCCAACTATCACATAAAGAGAGGGAAGGATACAACCCATGTATATATCCATCAGCAGATCATCAAATGGTTCCTCCACAGCCCCATCAAATGGTTCCTCCACAGCCCCAAATCCAGTTCACCCAATCTGCATATACACAAACAACATAGCATCAAATCAAACCAGGTATCAATCTTTTGGAACCCTCAGCGCTAAAATGTTACACAAAAGCAACGCAGCAGTTTCAATAGAAGAGGGAAAGGAAAAGAGGAAATGAGATGAAGGATTAAACACTTCTGTGCTGAGGGTTCACAAAAAGATTGATAGATGGGCCGGTTTGAATGTTTTAGTGCTCAGATCACCCCATCTCCATCGTCAGTGGACGGCGCCGCCTCGGAGCTCCCAGCCGCTTCAACTCCGCTGCCGACGGTGGCCCAGGATGGGAGAATCCGGTACCGGTAGAAGTAATCTGGGAGCCGCCTCCATTTCTTGGGGTCAGATTTGTCCGGAGATGGAGGAGCAGCTGGGACGGGCAACGCCGGCGGCTCCGGTGACGGGAGCCGCAGATCTAGGGTTTGCCGAGGCGGGGGGGAGGACGGCGGAGAGTCTGGATACTCCTCCAGTTTCGCCCCCCTTTCCCGGCGAGGCAGACGGCGGTGATTCCGACCAGAGGGTCAGATCTGGGAGGAGGGATGGGACGAGAACGCCTCCGCCCGCGTTTATGGAGATTTCCCGCGGGGGGAGACGGCGGCGAGGGAGGGGTAGGGTTTTGGGGGCTCCCTTCTTCATCGGAAGGGATGGAAAGCTTCGCTCCAACCATCGAAGGAGATGGAGGAGAGAGGGAGAGCGACAGATCGGGAGAGGGAGAGGGAGAGAGAAAGGTATGGTTTCACAGAGAAGAGGGAGGCGGAGAGCTCGAGTGAGGGATGTAGGGTTTCGCAGAGAAGAGGAAGGCGGAGAAGAAGAGGAAGATTCGAGAGAAATGGAGAAAAATGACAGAAATGGGAGGCGGAGAAGTGAGGGGTAGGGTTTTGACCCCTCACATATTGGGCTCCCCTCTCCCTCACATAATTTGGGCCATACAATTAGGGGCCCAATTATGGTTAATTAACCATAATTAGGATCCTGATTTTTATTTGATGGGATGGCCAATTAGGGCTAATTTTTCGCCAAAACCGGAAATGGGGCTAATAGTTGAGACGGACCGAAATGGCATCTGGGGCTAATTTAATGAGACGGAGGTAGTAGTATTTTAATTCGTATATTAACTTCTCCTTCCATACAAATATTGGCCTAGCAATAGTAAATGACTAGATGGTTGATCTACCCTCTACCCATGAGTATAAAAAGGGGTTGCATGGTAAAAATCTCACTTTTTCATTGTCTCTCTTCTCGGTGGGGTCTTCATAGCTAGAACTAGGAGGTGTTCTTTTGGATTTCTTGAGAGAGGTAGATTTTAATTCCTAAGATAGATGTGCATATTTGCTTTTGCTTCCTTTATTTTATTTGTTGATTTCATTATTATATGTTCTTGCCAATCAAATCACATATATGGAAAAATAAAGATTTTTGCCTTTTGGTTGAGTTTATTTTGTTATCGTACATGAGCATTTTAGGTGGTCATTATTTATTGTACAAAACATTGCTAGAGTGACAATTTTTGCTGTACAAAATACTGTTGTTTTTACCAAAAATTCTGTTTTTACTTTTTAGTCAACAATGACAAGGAATCTGCATGTTAAAACTATTTTATTTATTTATTTATTTATTAATTTATTATCGTTCTTTTTAAAAATAGAAAGGCAGGACTACAAATCTCTTATTATATTATATGTAATGTATATGTGTGCATATTAAATCAATATGCTACTGCATGTCTGCATGAATTTTCTAGCATTTTATTTAATTAATGACAAATTCAATTATTCTTAAACTATTAGTATTATTTTTAGAAAAATAGCTACTGCATTACATAATAGCTTTCAAATTTGCTTCGACCATGTATTGAATCAAGAGGTTATGAATTTTATGATTTACGTAAAAGATTTCGGAAGAATAAAAATGAGATGTATTCTTTTATAATTATCAATTTATTTATTTTGTTAGAAATCGTTAATCTATGTCTCGGTAACTAGATTAGTACTAATACCATGGTTTTGACTTCTATAAAGTTGATTTATTATTATTATTTTTCTCTCATGATAAGATAAGAGTCTACTAAATTCAGTGTATATGTAAATAAAATTGGTTGTTCATTCATTTATAAATGTGTATATTATTTAGGTGTGGTGCAATAGGGTTGAACTTGATATTAAGTTGCTCGTTTCAATACCGGAAGTTCGAGGTTAAGGTGTGGGATTCTTTTAAATTATGCACGTTGATTTGATTTTGTCCCTTTTAATATTACGTGACTTGCCGTGTGATATTTGACGTAAGTATTCATGAGCAGGACCATTCAATTAGAGTTGTCCATTTGACTTTGCTCTCACTATATATTGGTGATCCCTATATGCGTTTGACTTTAATATTCATACGTGCCTCTGTTTTATTAATTTGGACAATATCCGCATAATATCTCACACTAAGTATTTTTATACTTACCCTCAAAGTTTAACATTTCAGGTAATTAAGCTCGGAAGCACGTGGGGGATCGAATGGCTCGTCAAAGTTTTATTTACATATTTTTATGCATTAATAAAGTCTCTCGTTTTGAGCATCTAGACTCCGAGTTAAGAACTTATTTAAATTCATGTGGTTTAGTATTTAAATGGTTCGGATCTTTCATTTAAATAAAGGACATCTTCGTTTATTTTTATTTCATAAATAAAGGACATATCGTTTTGAACACTAAGTCTTACATTTTTCATAAATCGTCTTGGAATTTATTTCAAATTTTTCCGCAAATAAACTTTATATAAAAATGATGTATAAATACTTTATTTAGGATAGGGTGTTACAACGTTGACACCTCTTGTACCCTTTTTGTGATTTAAATATATTTTCTTTTTTCCTATAATTTTTTTGGAGGAATGACAGTGATGAATTACAGTAAACTATACCAATAATTAATTACTTTTACCTTCTTTTACAATGAAATACAAATTGATTAATATCATAGTAAGTGAACCTCCTATATACCCTCTCTATGAGTAGTATTTTATTTAAGTGGTAATCCAACATTTTGCCCTTTTTTTTATAAAGATATGTACAAAAATACTCACTTTCGTACAAACCGTAAAATTACACATTTTTAAGGAAAAGTTCTTAAAGTGCCCTTAAATAAGACAAAATTATGTGTTGTTCCATATGTTGTTGACCCATTGATGGTAATTTAGCATGAACGGCAGGAAAATTATATAACGATGACCAAGTTTAACGATTTTCAGCAAATTTCAATCATAAAGAAATAGTACTATATATAAATATATATAAAGAATAGGGTTTGGACGTTACTCGATCGAAAAATACGAACAATGATATAATGCCTTCAAATTCCAACCGATCCAAGATCCTAACAGGATGATTGGATATTAAATTGGTAAGAGTCAACATCTAGTTAGTTTTTATCGGCTGATCAAAAAATAAGGAATATAATAAGTATATAGTTCCTTTAAAAAGCGTATATTTTATTTATTTTTAAAAAAAAATTAGCATTTTATACATGCCTTACGATAATCGGGTATTCTTGCAGCATAAGCCTCTTTATTTATTTAATGCTCGTATTAACAAAAAAAATATTTCTAATGGCAAATTTAAAAACATTAGTGCTTCCTTTTACACACTTGAGTTAAATGTAATAAATTTTAAGTTTAGAACTAAATAAATCCTCGCTTACAACACATTCAACATGAAAGATATATCAAAACGAGTTCACCTATGACCTGTCCAGCCAAATTAAGAAATTTCCTTGCCTAATAAAGAATAATAATAAATAAAATATAACACAATTATTTATATAATTAAAAATACATGTGAGAAAAAAGAGGACGGTTATTTAGAGCAGAGGTTCCCGCGAATTAATAGAAACCCTAACTCCCCCAATATAACTTCCACTTACACGTTCTCTCTCTGTGAAAGTACAGTACAAGAATCTCAAGAATCTTATCTCCTCAGGTAATACTGTTGTGCTGTCTCTTTCTACTGAATTTCCTATGTTTCTGTTCTAGTACTAATCATGTTATAGTAATAAATTGTTTCTTCGGTTATAGTTTACAAGTTTCATCAATGGCGTTGAGCTGCGACGACATAGCCTTTGATGACCCCGAGCTCCAATTGTTACACAACACGTGGAACGCCGACGACTACTCCGTCGACCTCAACGCCTTGTTCGAACAAAACAACTCCGGCAACTCCTACTACGACGACTTCAACAATGGAGTTCCCTTTCATAACCTCGAAAACCAGTCCTTCAATGAATTGGAGTATTTCAACTACTACTACCCTAAGCGCCAGAGATTTAGCAACTTCGATGAGCTCTACTCCTCCTACTTCGACCCTTGCCTTACCATGCTCCAAGATTACGCGCCGCCGGAGATTCCGCCGCTGCTGCTGCCTGAGTTCAGCATTGGGAGCGTCGAGAAGAAAGAAGAAGCAGGCGGCGGAGGGCTGTCTGCGCAGAGCATAGCCGCGAGGCAGAGGCGGCGGAGGATCACCGACAAGACTAGGGAGCTCGGGAAGCTGGTTCCCGGAGGGCAGAAGATGAACACGGCGGAGATGCTGGATTCCGCCCGCAAGTACATCAAATTCATGCAGGCGCAAGTTGCCCTTCTCGAAGCCGTTGCTCCTCCTCCTCATCATCATCAGGTGTATATATATATATATATACTTATTAACTTCATCATTTTTGTTGAATTTATATAACTTATTCTTACATTAATCATAATTTTTGTAGGAGTTGAGATTATGTGAAGGTGAAGTGGAATTCCAGAAGCTTCTAGAATCTCCGGTGATTCAAGAGAAGCTCTACTCCACTGAGAATTGCCTGCTTCCAGTCAAGTTTGTAGAGCAGCTTGGTAGTGAAAGTGACGGTGCTCCTCAATTACTAAAATCCAATCCACATTTCCTCTCTATTTTGGATAAAGAGAAGAAGTGATTGAATTACAAATAGTTAGCATTGAGTTAGTTAGTTAGTATAATTTAGGCTAATTCTACCTGATTTCTGCTGTTTTAATTGTCCGATCAAGGCAATTTCTTCTTGCCTATGATTTCTTGTTTATTTAGTTGTATTCCTTACTTACTTACAAGTAGGATAGGATATATGTTAGGTTAGGCCTTCTCTAATTTACTTGGGGAAATGTTATTTTTTTCCCTCATTGTAAGTTAATTATCCTAATTCTAACACTATTAATTATTCATATTCAATTCTTGATTAATTAAAAGCCCAAATGAGATTTGATTGCTTATTTATTGCTTTCTTTAAATTCCTCGTTAATCAAAATCTTAAACCGTAGCAATGAACAAATTTATTGCTTTCATTTGGCCCAATCTTGCTTTGCCAATTTTTAAAATGACCTTTTACTTTCTGCAGATTAATAATTAATAAATTCCCTCAAAGGCCTTTCACACTACTCGTTATGCTTCATGCGGGAAATTAAGATTCTTCGGGCTAGTAGTTATTATTATTCTCAAAAATTATAAAATATATATAAGTATAAAAATAAAATCTTGATAGTTATTGAATTTTGAGATTAGCCAGCCATTGACTCGGTCGAAGTAGTTAGGGAGTTCATTTTGAAGAGTAATTGTAGGAGTGTCTGCTGCAACTTGCATCGTCTAGTGGTTTATTTATTATTTTATTTATACATTTATATAATTAATGTTTAAAGAACTTAATTAGTTATACACACAACCAGGCTAGAAAATTTTGAGCAATGAAGCATAAAAGAAATTAGGGTAAATAAAAAAAATAAATCGACAATGAGAGTGAAAGATACAAGATTAATGGAGTTTTACATCTTAACAGTATATGATGATGGCTGGCCTGTTGGCTGGTCTCTTCGATTTCGAAATCTTCGTTTTCTTAGGCAGATCGGTTGTTAATGCATACATCTTTACAGCAAATAATTCGTGTGTTTGATCCTGAAACCAAACAAGTATCAATCGTGAAATCAGAAAATGCTGCATAGATGTTCGAGAATTTAGCAGAGAGGAATTTAGATGTAACGACCTTCATTTTGTAAATGTGTAGTCCGCATTGTTTGAAGAGCTGCTTCAATCTCGTGATGCTCTTGTCCTGTTTATCCAACACGAAACCTAAAACGAGAACCAGACCAGCTACCTCAGTATCACATTTCCTCAATAGGATAGATTGTTTCTAATTTGCGAAGCAGGTAAAGTAGATAAGTGAAATTCTTACCACTTCTAGCAATGTTTTCCTTCAATATAAAGGTTTGAGACCACCCTGGAAGAGGTAAATACATCAAACATTGACGACAAAAATTCAAATAGATGAGATTATTCTATAAAGACACAACTATTCAGAACAGTCACAGATAGTTAATCAATAATGCCGTAAACATAATCTTGTACTCTCAGCTGACAGAATGTGTCCGGAATGATACCATTTCCGGTTCTGGTTCAAAACAAAAAGGATATCTAGGAGATAGGATAATGCATGCTCATGTATATAAGCACACATGATTATGAGTCAAAGCTACCATGCCAAGAAAATATATTCAAGAAGATAAAATTGAATAATGATTGGGAATACAAACAAGTAATTAGAGAGGTGAATTAGTAAAATAATCTCATAATATGACCAACTATTATAGTTTACTCAGATGGGATTTGTTACCTTGGCTCTATTGAAGAATGACATGAAGTCATCATCTGAAAGATGCCCAATACACCACTGGACCCATATAATGCCGTACCTTTGTGCCTCAGGAAAAGTGTGCAAGGGAGACGAGAGATTGCATAAACATCAGGGCTGGTGCTATTACTTCATACAGAGATATAGCTTGATACCACTTCGATAGCAAATAGGCAGAAGGAGGATCACAGTTTCAAATTTGAATATGTAATGATATGTCGCAACCTAGCAACTACAGCTTGCTATGAGGTTGCTCATCACTTCCGATGCTTCGTTGTTGCAGCATTTAAAAAATGGTGAAATTTTACAAGACTATGTCCATAAGAGTTAACAGTATAATGTGTATTAACTCCGACCAAATTCTGGCTACGATAAACAGATAAGTTGTGTGCATCGCAATAGATGCTGGCAGCCTCCACAGATTTTGTTTCTAAAATGAAGAGTGGCTAAACAATATGAGAAACTATGAACACTATGGCATGCATAAAAATAAATGCTACAATGATATGCAATACATCTACCTGAAGAGGAACACAGAAGAAGCTGACAGCCTTATGATCCTCCGTGACCATCAATTCTTCAGGGGCCAAACTTTTCCGAGCAGTATCTAGAAAATGAGAAACAGGCTCGAGAAGGTCAACCTGGATAGGAACAGAGAATTTTCATAACAATGTCAAGAAACCAGAGACTATAGATACCATTGTCACTAACTAGTGGGCTTCTTTGGTTATATATACGTTCACCTACTAAATGTGTGCAACATAAAATGACTTAAGAAGCACAAAATGGTATAACAAAGGACGCAAGTCAGAGTAAAACGAGCACCTCGTTGAAACATCTTATAAGAAGATTCTTGGAGACCCTGCCAATCCCAGAGCCACAATCTGCAGGCATTGAAGCCAGATAATCAAAACTCCAGCAAACACTCACTTGGATCGCTTGATTAATACAGCAGTCGAACATAATATAGGGCATCTTTACTTTCGTTACAGCACAATATTGAACCTAGGGCCACGGCTATTTTTCAAAAGCTAACAACTTTGCAACAACCTAGAGAAAGATAACTACCAATTAATAGAATTCCAAGCTCTTTACTAGAAAACAATACCAAGAGTAACAAGACGCCTATAGTTCTGTCAAAATCGAATTCAAGAATGCCTCACTTCCTTCTATATCAGGTTTGTTCACATGTCCATACCCTCCCAGTACTCCATCCACCGTCGCCTCCACACCCTTCTCTTACAAATAAACAAGCAAAGCTCAAATCAAGCATAACACTTTCACAAATAACAGATACTCTTCCTTTACATTTAATTTAGACACAGTCTCAAACAAGCCGAGCTCGCTATTTTCCAACTACCAAAATTTAAATTTTAAAAAAAATGGAGAATCAAACACCAAATTTCGGCAGTGAGCAGCTGAGCACACGAAACAACTATTCTCGTTTGAAAAAAGAAAAGGAGAAATAAAACAGAGTTGGCAACTCACCTGCCAATAGCCGACACCCTGCGAATACCACTGAGATTTCTTGAGAGGGTCGCCGTCCCCCACCTCTTCCCGCCACATCTCCTCCGCGCTCTTGAATTCACGGCCTGTAGAGATGCTGATAATGATGGAGCAGGTGTGAAGATGAAGCTAGATACTGGTGAAGATACTGGGAAGAAGAAGGCAGGGAGTGAGCAGTATACTGAAGCATGAAATGTTAGTTAGGAGTCGTTGCACACGTGGATTAGTTATCCACGTGTTATTATCTTACTCGCTGAGAGTTAGTTATATTAAATAAACTCTACACGTCAGTTATGCTGAGGTGTCAGTATAGGATTGGTTGTTTTCTTCTTTCTTCCTTTCCAAGTCTGTAGTTAGCTGTGAGAGTGAGAGTATAAATGGTGTAAGCTCGATGTAACAGGGTTCTTAGATTTGATGAATGAATTTCAGATATTCCTTACATTTCTGATTTTCTACACATGAAATACTCTACAAATCACTGATTTTACATGGTATCAAGAGCAAAGGTTTCGATCTAATCTAATGGCGAAAGGACGACGTAAGAGCTATACTCAAGTGATATTGGGGGAATCTTCATCTTCGACGAATGGTGGACGTCGGAGCGGAAAGGAACCAGTCACTGCCGATACTGAAGCAGATCCACTACCGGAGCTGTCACAGAAGAAAAAGGAGGAGATATTGAAGCTACAACCGTCCGATCACCCGGGGATGCAGCTCGTTGCAGCCAGTGGCGGACGCAGGATTTGAAGTAAGGGGTGTCAAAAATCGTAACTAAATTATACTCCCTCTGTTCCACTAATGCGGGAACATTTTCGGCATGGTAATTAAGACTAGAGTGATGATATTAAAATGATAGGTGACGGGTTAAAGTGATGTATATGAACTTTACTCGGTTAAAATTTTTTATTTTGAGAAAGATCCTTATATCAATAGACATCCCAAAAGAAAACGTCTCTTTATAAATGAAGTAGAGGGAGTAATAGTAATATCAAGAACATGATTTTACATGGGAGTCTTGTTAAAACAATAAAATGATTTTACATATGTTTAAACTACTTTTATATGTAATAACAAGTGTAATGGTAAAATATATATAGTTGAAAATAAATTTTAAGGGGTGTCAATTGACACCCCTTGGCCCTATGTGGATACGCCCCTGGTTGCAGCTCCACTTACAGGTACAAACTTCCTGCAATGGTCTCGATCTGTTAGAAGAGGATTAGGAGCTCGCAGTAAGCTAGCTTTCTTAGATGGATCATTTCCTGAACCTGATGAGGATACAGAGTATTACAATGAATGGATTAAAACTGATTTTATGGTTGCGCAATGGATTATAAACTCTATGTCTAAGGAAGTTGTTAATGCTTTTTTCGCATTATGAAACAAGTGAGAAACTATGGAGTGCTTTGTTGCATCGATTTGGACGAAGTAATGGACCTAAAACTTATAAGTTACAAAGAGAGATTATGCAGTATAAGCAAGGAAATCAGTCTGTGTTTGCATATTATAGCAACCTAACCAATTTATGGATTGAATTGGATTTGTTGTTACCTCCTATTTCATGTACTTGTGATGCTGAAAATGACTACATTGTGAGGGAGGAGCACCAGAAACTAGTGCAGTTTTTGGTAGGTTTGAGTGAGATATTTGAACAGACAAGGAGACAGATAATGATGATGGAACCACTTCCATCTGTGGAACAAGCATATGGATTGGTGGTGCAAGTGGAAGACCAAATGGAATTGGCAGAGGAAGGTGATACACAGAAGATGGTTATGCAAGTTGGAAGGCAGAACCAGTACTCATATACAGGGCAGAATAGGAGCTTCAATCCTGCACAGAAGAGGATAAGCAAAGAAGATAGAGCAAAGATGAAGTGCACACACTGTCATGCCACTGGGCATGAAGTTCAGGAATGCTTCAAGTTACATGGATACCCAGATTGGTATAAGAAGTTGAAGGAAAGTAAGGCTGCTAGAGTAAATTGTGTTGAAGATGATGAAGATACTAGATCAAGGACTGACAGCATATTACAAGGAGAAGGGATGACTGATATTGGTAAGGTTATTCAGACAGAAATAGCCAAATATATGGGTCAGTTTTTGCAGAAATCACAAGGCACTTCAGCTTCAAATGATGTTAACATGGTGCAGACACCACAAGTATCTCAGAATCCATTTGATGAACACTATGCTTTTAGTGTGTTATCAAGTATGGAAAAGAATATATGGATCATAGACTCTGGTGCAAGCTCACATGTTTGTTGTGATGCAGACCTTATGGTAACTACATACAGATATGAGAAGCCACTCTCAGTAAGATTGCCTGATGGTTCAGCAAAGGAGGTATATTGTGGAGGGACAGTTATCTACCTCAATGATGTGATGTTTGTCCCAGATTTCACTCATAATCTCTTGTCTGTTGCACAGTTGGTGAAAGATTCTAATGCAAAGTGTGTGTTTCTGCCACAAAGGTGTTTGATACAAAGACAAGGCACAGAGGCAGTATTAGGTATTGGAAAAATGGTGAATAACTTGTACATCATAGAGAATACGATTGAGAATCATTATTGCCATTTGTTTGATCCTAAAGATATGAATCTAGAGAAGTGGCACATATTCTTGGGCCACCCCTCTCTTACAGCTATGAAGCACATGCCAGCTTTTAAAGGACTTTTCACAGCAGAGGCTGTGAAGAAGATTGAGGATTGTGATGTATGTTTGAGGGCAAAGCAAAGCAGGAACAAATTTCTTATTCTTAAGAGAAGGACAGACACTCTGTTTGAAATGGTTCATGCAGATGTGTGGGGACCATATGGAGAGGACAATATAGACAACTCAAGATATGTTCTGACCATAGTGGAGGATTACAGTAGAGCCATCTGGACATATTTAATGAAATCAAAGGATCAGGTTTGTGCTATTCTGAAGAAGTTTTTCAGACTTGTACAAACTCAGTTTGGGAAGGAGATAAAGGTATTGAGGACAGATAATGGAAGTGAGTTTGTCAATAAAGAAGTAAGAGAGGTGTTAGACAGCTTAGGAATGACACATCAGAGGTCATGTCCTTATACACCAGAGCAAAATGGTATAGTGGAGAGAAGGCATAGGATGTTGCTGAATTCTGCAAGAGCTTTGATGTTTCAAAGTTCTTTACCACTCAAATTCTGGCCTTATTCAATCTTGACAGCAACATGGTTGATCAACAGAGTGCCAAGTGAAGTGTTGGATTGGAAATCACCTTATGAGATGTTGTTTGGAGTTGAAGCTGATCTATCTATACTCAAACCATTTGGCTGCTTGGCATATGCAGTTAATGTGACTCCACACAGAGGTAAATTTGATGCTCGCAGTAATAGATGTATTTTCTTGGGTTTTGAAGCATCTCATAAGGGGTACTTGTTATATGATTTGACAACACAGAAAATCTTAACATCAAGGGATGTTAGATTTGTGACTGATGATTACCCCTTTGCTAATCCACCTGATATTGATGCAGATTGTGTGAAGTTGCCTTTAGTACCATTAGTGGAACAAGAGGTAATTGATCTGATTGTGGATAAGCAAGCATGGCATTCATCTGATAAATTGCATACTGATGGAGGTCAGCTTGTGGTAGAGAGAGTTTCTGCTCCAGTTGGTTCTTCATCAGTTATAGATCCTTCTCTTAGGAGAAGTGATAGAGTAAGGAAGAAACCAGAGTGGTTACAGGATTATGTTGGGCATATCAATACTTCTGTATTGCCAACATTTCCTGTAGGCACCTCTCCATCACCTACTTTTCCTTTCTTGTTATCCCCTACCATTTCAGAATCCTATCTGGCATTCTTATTCAATGTTACTGCTACTCCAGAGCCTAAGACATACAAAGAGGCTAGTCAATTGTCTCCATGGGTACAGGCTATCACTACTAGAAAAACGCTCATACATAACTCAAATTTTGAGTTATCTATGAACCAGAAAAAGCGTTATAGAACTGGGTGTAATCTATAGTCACGCTCATACATTACGGTTTTTTAGCGTAATCTTTGTGAATCATTCATAACACTTTGCACTGTCATAGATAACAGTAGATAATCGTAATATATAGTACTTTTTCATTACAATTTCAAACCGTTATCTATAGGTTTTCATGCGTTATAAATTGGTACCCAAAGATTTCAGTTTATACGTTATAGATAACGCTTTTGGAGATTAAAAAATTTTATTGTACACTGTAATGTATACCAAGAAACACAAATTTCTTCATTTTATTTCTCAAAAAATATAAAAAGATATCCCAACATTGTCTATACCATCCAAAAATTCTAAATAATGAAATTACAAGATCAATATGCATACTTGTGAAACTATTACACTTCGAAAACACTCTCATGCCTCTTAAGTCGTGAAGTAACCACTCTCATGCCTCTACCTTCTCCATCTTCATTTCCTCATCCTTTGCTCTCTTAAACTTCACTTCTGCATCAATATATAACATATTCAAAAAATTTATGCCAAAAAACAGATAATAAGCACTAACCAAAAGCAATTACTAATTAGTAAACCTTCAATCACACCTTCACGAGGCTACAGTTATATGTAGAATCTAAAAGGAGAGTTGGAGGATTCATTCACAAGGAGTCGAATCGAAGAAAGAGAATTTCAAGAGTTGATGATATGAAACCTTGTACGCAGGATGTGCCACGGCATTTCCGAAGTTGGCATTTTGCAGAAGCTCGAGAAAGAAGAGACAATGAGGATGCCTGCAAAATGAGCAACGATAGTATTTAATATCGGAAACGAACAAACTAAAGATTACGAAAATATTACAAAGTGGCCGCAGCAGCAGTTAGAAGAACCTCCCCACAAAAGGTTCCAGTCAACCAAAAACACAAAATACTACTACAAAGGTCAGCTTCTTATCACCAATAACTAGTGGCTTCTTGATTTCGTCATAACATGGCCTACAAGTACTAGAAATTTAAGCTAATATAATCAATGTTAATAAAGTTACTAATAGAAGCTCAGGTTCATAAAGAAAATAAATGGGGGACTTTTATCAATAAAATAACCGATGAATACTATGGACCAAGATCAAGAAAACTGAAAATCAATCGGTCCAAAAAGATAACATTCATCAAGATTCATAAGACAGTAAATTGATTGAGGTGTTTTAGCATGTGTGATGTGGTACAATGCTAAAGCATCAAACTATATTATATTAATGCCCACCAAAAATTTAGAAGATGCATTAATACCTCCAAAGGCAACACTAATAGGGTCATTATGACCACCACCAAAAGTTTCCAACGCACTAGCAAATGCTATGTCTCCATCATATCCCTCTCCGAGTCCTTCACTGCAAGTAGATAAAGATACTTGAACTTTTTAGACTCCATATCATCAAATAGAAAAACGAGAGAACAATAGTTAGATTTAGTTTTTTAGCAACTGCATGTAAAGTGCTAAGCACCTGCTTCATATTCATAAGCTAGCTTGTAAATTTTACAAAAAAAAGAAAGACAACAGAGGTAGTAGCTTCAGCTAATAACTTAGTCTGCTAACAAAAGGTAACCATTTTTCTTTTGCATATAGTAGATGACGATCTGAGCAGAGCATAAATTTTCTGTAACTTTTCTGTGGTGTAAATTACACTGGTCCACTCAAATACTAATTTACAACAGCACGAGTTATGCAACAACTTTTAACAGATTAGCTTAAGATTTAGGTACAACTAAACATTGATGCACTGAAACCACATAAACAATATGAGTACTAATACTTGTTTGAACTTAACTAGAATAAACTTATACACAGTCCATAACTAACTTTGAGTGAAAACCAAATAGTGCTGACATATAAAACCATGAATCCTGAAACAGAGAAGGGGATATGAAAGAATCACGAATATACAAAATGAAGCACAATAATAGCGATGATTATTCTCACGTATATTTTCTGCATCCGTTGCAAAACTTCAAACATCTTTCCCCCAAGGAGTCGGCACTTTCCTCCAAGGTCTGTATCAGCTAATTCAGAAAAAAGACCAAAGAGCATCAACAAGCAAAGTTAGATGGAATGAAACTGAATTCAACACAACTGTAGAGGAGATGGGGCCGATGAAAAGAGAATTTTTCAGGTGAAATCAACAAACAATTTTTCATGGAGAGAACAGAGGAGGAAGAAGATAACCAGAACCAGAGCTTTGAATTTCTCGGAGTTACCTCAGGTGTGAAGCTTGATCAAGTCGTGGAGTACACGGGAGATCCAATCGATATTGGTTATTAAGCGAAGCTTTCGTCTCTATTGTTGATAACTACTGTATAATTTTTGTACAGATTTCTTCTAACAGAAAAAACAAGAGGCAAAAATTTTTTCGATTCATGAAAATTCTGGATTGAAATTCCAGTAATACTAAATCCTAAACCCTAAATCGTCCATATAGGTAAGAAGTGGAGTGAGAGGGGAGGGGGGAAGAAAACCAGAGAGCAAGGGCGAGACATTACCGTGTTTGGCGATGGAAACTCCCCTCCGGCGACCCCGAGCGCAACTCCGACAACAGATTTGAAGGTGAATCTCAGAGGTGAAAATCTCGTCGTTGGAATCGGGTTAGGGATGGGGGGAGAAAACCAGATAGCAACGGCGAGGCATTACCGTATTTGCAGAGAGAAACCCGCAGCAGAGAGAAACTCCCCTCCGGCGACGGCGAGTTCCCTCACGGCGGCGATTTGCAGAGTGAAACCCCGCAGCAACACTTTTGCGAGTCTGAAAATTTTCTAAGTATTTTCTAAATGTCGAATTAGTGTTGAGGGGTAGAAATTTTGTAATTGTAATTTAGTATTATTTTTTTATTTTTAATAGAATAGATAACACTTATTTAATTACGGTTTATTTTTATCATAATTAAAAGTTAAAGTGTTACTTCATACATTACAGTTGTTTCAAAACCGTTAACATTAACAATAGGTATACATTACAGTTTCTAAGAAACTGTAATCATTGTTAAAAGTACACGCACATAGATTACGGTTTCGTAAAAAAGCGCTCATACATTACGGTTTTGGCGAAAAACCGTAATGTATGAAGCGTTTCCTATGAGGAAATTTCTAGTAGTGTATGCAAGCAGAACTGAATGCCTTAAAAGACAATAAAACATGGGAATTAGTTGATCTTCCAGCTGGGAAGAAACCTATTGGCAGCAAATGGGTGTATAAATTGAAGCTAAAGAGCAATGGAGAGGTGGAGAGATACAAAGCACGCCTTGTAGCAAAGGGATATGATCAGGAATTTGGAATTGATTATGAAGAAGTGTTTTCCCCTGTTGCAAAGTTAGTCACAGTGAGATTACTATTTGCTGTTTCTACTTTGCTTGATTGGCACATACATCAAATTGATGTAAATAATGCCTTCTTACATGGTTTTCTACATGAGGATATATATATGGTTCCACCCAAGGGTTATACAGAAGCACAGCCTGGTCAAGTGTGTAAACTGGTGAAAAGCTTATATGGCTTGAAGCAAGCTTCAAGAGAATGGAATAAGGAGTTTTGCAGGACTCTTTTTGCTCAAGGTTTTAGCCAATCAGCTCATGATCATTGTTTATTCTATAAAGGTGAAGGGGATTCTTATATCTGCTTACTTGTGTATGTTGATGATGTTTTGATCTGTTGCAAGTCAGAAGCATTGATCATTGAGCTCAAGTCAGTCTTGCATGCTGCATTTACTATTAAAGATCTTGGACCAGCACATTACTTTCTTGGGATGGAGATTGCTAGGGGTGAAAATGGGGTAGCACTGAATCAAAGAAAGTATATATTGGATCTCATTTCTGATACTGGATTGACTGACTGCTGCTCAGTTTCAACTCCTCTCCCACCTGGGATTCATCTAAGGCAAGCTAAAGATTCTCTTATCCCAGATCCTGAGAGGTACAGAAAGCTAGTGGGTAGATTACTTTATCTTAACCTCACAAGGCCAGACATCTCCTTTTGCAGTACAACAGTTAAGTCAATTTGTATCTAAACCTGCTAAGGCTCACATGGATGCAGCTTTACACGTTGTGAAGTATCTGAAAGGCTGTCCATCGTTAGGCATTTTCTATTATGCTACTGCTACTTTGTTTCTTCAAGCCTACTGTGATGCAGATTATGGTTCTTGTCCAGACACAAGAAAGTCTTTAACAGGGTATTGCATTTTTCTGGGTGACTATTTGGTTTCTTGGCGTTGTAAGAAACAGTCCACGGTCTCTTCATCCACAGCTGAAGCTGAGTACAGGGCGCTTGGTTATACAGTCGGGGAGCTTCAATGGGTTTCTTATCTCATGCTGGACTTTGGGATATCCATTCCTACTCCCATTCAATTGTTTTGTGATAATGAGGCTGCATTACACATCACTAAAAATCATGTTTTCCATGAGCGCACTAAACATCTGGAAATTGACTGCCATGTGGTTCGGAATCAGTATCTTGCAGGTTGTAGAGATGCTGATAATGATGGAGCAGGTGTGAAGATGAAGCTAGATACTGGTGAAGATACTGGGAAGAAGAAGGCAGGGAGTGAGCAGTATACTGAAGCATGAAATGTTAGTTAGGAGTCGTAGCACACGTGGATTAGTTATCCACGTGTTATTATCTTACTCGCTGAGAGTTAGTTATATTAAATAAACACTACACGTCAGTTATGCTGAGGTGTCAGTATAGGATTGGTTGTTTTCTTCTTTCTTCCTTTCCAAGTCTGTAGTTAGCTGTGAGAGTGAGAGTATAAATGGTGTAAGCTCGATGTAACAGGGTTCTTAGATTTGATGAATGAATTTCAGATATTCCTTACATTTCTGATTTTCTACACATGAAATACTCTACAAATCACTGATTTTACACGGCCGTCGGAGTCCACTCCGCCGCCGTCCATATGCACATAGTTCAGCTGATTCATACCAACTCTGGAAAATTTTGATTTCTGCGGTGAAGATAGCTGAATAACGGGAGAATAAGTCTGCATTTGTTACATAAGATGAAGCAAGATGAGGCAAGATGAGATGAATTATCTTGGTTCATCTCATTGTTTGGTACATAAATGGAATAAACTAGAGAGCTCGAGATGAAGCTCAAGCCCGGTGCTATTTCACTATTCCTCCTTGATTACTCATCTCACGTTTTTGGTCGGATGACTCATCATACCGCAATATTTTCCCTCTTTTCCCATTTTACCCTTATATATTTATACAATTTTAAATAATAATAAAAATAATAACAATACTAATAAATAATAATAATAATAATAATAATAATAATAATAATAATAATAATAATAATAATAATAATAATAATAATAATAATAATAATAATAATAATAATAATAATAATAATAATTTAATCCCAACGATAAAAATTGAAATCGGTAGGCGTATTTACTAAGGGTAATTTGGTCAATCTAAATTTTAATCTAGAGTTCTGTAATTTGTACCAAACACAAAACGAAGAAGAGATGGATGATTCATCTTGGCAACTATTCACATGAATCATCTTGAGATGACTCATCTTGCTTCATCATGAGATGAATACCAAACGCACCCTAAGGGTTTTGTGCAGTACGTGGTGGTACATCCTCATTAAAATTGATTATAACTATGTGAGACTCTCTATGACATTTTTTTTTAATTAAAATAAACAACGGACGGCTTGACTTACTTTTGATGTATAGACATTATATTTTTTATTTCAATAAACGACGAGTTACCTAAAAGTAGCAATATAAAGTGATTCATATTGGATATTGAGTTAGAATTGAGTATAACTATGTGAGACTCTCTTTAACATTTATTTTTATTAAAAATAGACAACGGGCGGCTTAACTTATTTTTTATGTAACGACATTTTTATTATTACAATAAACAACGGGCTACCTAAAAGTGGCAATATAAATTATAAAGTGATTCATATCGTATATTGTTGTTAAAATTGATTATAACTATGTTAGACTCACTTTGACATATTTTATTTATTAAAATAAACAGCAGATGACTTGACTTATTTTGATTTAACGACATTTTGCATTTTCTTTCTATTAAAATAAACAACGGGTGACAATTCTATGTATATAATATAAAAATATAATAGAATCCTACATATTTTTCCTAAAAGTAGCAATATAAAATAACAAATATAAAGTGATTTATATCGAATATTAACGTTAAAATTGATTATAACTATGTGAGATTCTCTATGATATATTTTTTTTAATAATTAAAATAAACAACGGGAGACTTGACTTATTTTTGATGTAACGACATTTTATTTTTATTTCAATAAACGACGGGTTACCTAAAAGTAGCAATATAAAGTGATTCATATCGAATATTGAGTTAAAATTGAGTATAACTATGTGAGACTCTCTTTGACATTTTTTTTATTAAAAAAAATAACGGGCACGGGCACTTTGACTTATTTTCGATGTAACGACATTTTATTTTTATTACAATAAGCAACGAGTTACCTAAAAGTGGCAATGTAAAGTGATTCATATCGAATATTGTGTTAAAATTGATTATAACTATGTGAGACTCTCTTTGACATATTTTATATGTTAAAATAAACAACGGGTGACTCGACTTATTTTGATGTTGTTTGTAAGTAAATAAAAATCGAGGATTATAGTATGAATTATTTTAAAATAAATTTCGCTGATAAAATATTTAAATGTTAAAAATAATTAGCATCAGTCGATTTTAGACGGGTAGTAAACTAGTTATACTCCCTCCGTCCTCCATTTACTGACAATATTACTATATTGGGACGTCCTCCATTTACTGACATATTCCGTTTTAGGACGTAGACCCCACAATCACTTTAACACTTTATACATCTATTTTTTACTCCCTCCGTCCACCTATTTCTGACACGTTTGCTTTTTGCACGGGTTTTAAGACGGGAGTGGTTAGTGTGTAAAGTGTATTGTGTTTATGGATGTAGTGTATAAAGTGTATTTTGTAGGGAATAAACATATTTTAGAAATAGAGCATCATATATGCATAAAAACATGTTCTTGTCTGATCTTAAATGAAAGATCGTATAAAGACCTTTAATTTGATATAAAAATCATAAAAATCCGATAACAAACGAGCAAGTTATAATAATTTAAACTTTCGAAATTTAAATTATATTGAACTACGTGCAGAAAAAATGAGTGGATGAGATTTAAGTATGGAATGTTAAGTGTAATAAGGGATTTACTAATTGTACTACTTAGTGGCTAATTCTTTCCAAAAAAGGAAACGTGTCAGAAATAGGTGGACGGCCCAAAAAGGAAAGCGTGTCAGAAATAGGTGGACGGAGGGAGTATTATTTTAACATTTTAATACTATTAAAATTTAAATGGACCCACAATTATTCCACTTTAACACTTTAACACATTAATTTATTATTATACCATAAAAATGCAAAAAAACATGTGTCCAGAAAATAATGAAACAATGTCACTAAATGGAGGACGGGGGAGTATGTATAGATATAGATTCTTGCAAAATTATATAGACATTGTGAATAAAATTCTCCACGTGCGGGAAAAGAAAGAAAGTGCCTTAACCAATAAGATTAGGTTGTTAGAGATCCTCCTACAAATACAATCACTCCTCCAAATATCCAATCCCTTAACTACTTAATTTGACTATGTCAATATAAATAAAAATATGGATTATTCCTTAAGAAAATTAACGATGAAAATTTATATTTGCAGAATTTTTTATTTTTTATTTCCAAGGATAATACTACTTCTACTTGAGTATAGTAGAGAAGGCTTTGATGTGAATAAGATTGGGCCAAATTAACGATAATAAATTTGTGCATTGCTACGGTTTAAGATTTTGATTAATGAGGAATTAAAAGAAAGCAGTAAATAAGCAATCAAATCTCATTTGAGCTTTAATAATCAAGAATGAATGCTCATTGAATATGAATAATTAGTAGTGTTAGAGTTAGGATAACTTACAATGAGGGAAAAAAATAACATTTCCCCAAGTAAATTAGAGAGGGCCTAACCTAACTTATACTCCTATATCCTATCCTACTTGTAATAAGTAAGGAATACAACTAAATAAACAAGAAATCATAGGCAAGAAGAAATTGCCTTGATCGAACAAATAATTAAAACAGCAGAATTCAGCCTAAATTAGAATACTAATAAAACAGTTAGCTACTTACTAACTCAATGCTAACTATTTGTAATTAATTCATTTCTTCTCTTTATCCAAAATAGAGAGGAAATGTGAATTGAGGAGCACCGTCACATTCACCACCAAGCTGTTCCACAAACTTGATTGGGAGCAGGCAATTCTCAGTGGAGTAGAGCTTCTCTTGAATTAACGGAGATTCTAGAAGCTTCTGGAATTCCACTCCACCTTCACATAATCTCAACTCCTACAGAAATGAAGATTAATGTTAGAATAAGTTATATATATTCAAGAAAAAACAAAACGATGAAGTAGATACATATACCTGAGGATGAGGATGAGGATGAGGAGGAGCAACGAATTCGAGAAGTGCAACTTGCGCCTGCATGAATTTTATGTACTTGCGGGCGGATTCCAGCATCTCTGCCATGTTCATCTTCTGCCCTCCGGGAACCAGCTTCCCGAGCTCCCGAGTCTTGTCGGTAATCCTCCGCCGCCTCTGCCTCGCAGCTATGCTCTGCGCAGACAGCCCTCCGCCGCCTGCTTCTTCTTTCTTCCCGACGCTCCCAATGTTGAACTCAGGCAGTAGAGGCGGAAGCAGCATCGGAATCTCCGGCGGCGCGTAATCTTGGAGCATGGTGAGGCAAGGGTCGAAGTAGGAGGAGTAGAGTTCGTCGGAGTTGCTGAACCTCTGGCGCTTAGGGTAGTAGTAGTTGAAGGACTCGAGTTTGTCGAATGAGTTGACGAGAGTATTATCGAAAGGGACTCCGCCATTGCCATTGTCGAAGTCGTAGTAGGGAAGAAGAGAGGAGGAGGAGTTGCCGGAGTTGTTTTGATCGAACAAGGCGTTGAGGTCAACGGAGTAGTCGTCGGCGTTCCACGCGTCGTGTAACGATTGGAGCTCGGGGTCATCAATGGCTGCTACTTCGGAGTCCCACTGCGGAAACGAATCCCAGTTGGAGTAATAGCTCAAGGCCGCCATTGATGAATACCTGCAACCGAATCAATTAAGGAAAAGGAGAGAAAATGGATTGAATTGGATAACGAAAGAGACAATGCTATACCTGAGGGTGGAGAGATTCTTGTGTCTTTTAACTACTAGCTTTCAATGTGAGTAAGAACTTAACAAACTAAAAACAAGCAGCCGTTGTGTGTGCGTTTGTTAGAGAGAGAGTGAGAGAGAGAGAGAGAGAGAGGGGAGAGAGAGGGGAATGTGGGAGTGGAGGTTATGGGATGGGGTTTAATAACCGGTAATTAACTACCCTCCTAATAATTAGGGAGGTTATAAATTTAGACGTGCGGGCCTAGGTCCGCCGGGCCACGGGCCTGAAGTCCGAGGACCGGGCCCGGACCGGTGGTAGACGAGGGCGGTCCAGGGCCGGGCTTGGGCCCGGCGGTCCCGGGACGGTTCAAAACCGGCGGGCTACCCGGGCCGGCCCTAGGCCCGGCTGTCTTTGCATGCATGGGGATGGGGGGGTTCCTTCCTTGGGCCGAAAACAGGGGAGCCTCCCCTGTTTTAATTTTAGCTACGGCTTTGCCCCAAATTTTTTTTAATTTTTTTTTTATTTTTATTTTTATTTTGTATTGCTTGTAAAATTATAAATTTTTTTTATTTTTATTTTTATTTTGTATTGCTTGTAAAATTTTATAATTGTAATTCTTATTATTCTAATAATCTTATAAATAGAAAATGTTAAATTTAATATTTTAATTTTGAGTTTTTTATTTTTTTAAAGTTAAAAGAACTCATTAAATTGTAGTAAAATTTTGAGTTATTCACTAACTTAACTTAGAATTTTTCATTGATAATTTAGAACAAATAACTTAACTTCAATTTAAGAAATTTGACACTACAATAAGTAATAGGATGTTGAGTTGTTGATATTGAAATGAAAAGATAATTTTATTAAGGGACTTGAGCTCAATATATTTAAAAAATTGAGTTGCCTACGTATCCTCTAAGAGGAATCAAAGTCCACGTAGTTCGATTACATTGGAATGATTTCTACTCTCTACCGGATTTACCACGATCCGATTCGGTGAAGGCTTCCGTGTCGCTCTCATTTCGATCATCCCACTCCGGTTCTTGAGTTCTAGTGTCGGCCCTACACCAATCATCAAGCAACATTGTAGCTTCAATGTTATCCGCCTTCATGGTTAATCTTCTTTGATCTAGCATGAGTCCTCCGGTGCTAAAGGCTTGTTCAACGGACACGGTAGATGCCGGGACGGCGAATAACTCCTTCGCCATGATAGAGAGTATTGGGAACTCCGTTCTCTTCGACCACCACCGCAACACATCGATCGATGGACCACTATCTTCAACACAATAAACAAAACGAGATTGCAAAAATATATCCAATTCACCATTACCTTGGCCCATTGGATTTTCACAGGTTCTAGTATTGTACATACCTTGCATTTGTTGAACTAAGGGATCCATTGGATCCATAAAAGGTAAATCAAATGAAGATGGCATAGAAAAATTAGAAGAAGCACTAGAGTTGCTAGA
Source organism: Thymus mandschuricus (assembly GCA_029379335.1). NCBI lineage: Eukaryota > Viridiplantae > Streptophyta > Magnoliopsida > Lamiales > Lamiaceae > Thymus > Thymus mandschuricus. The sequence continues at coordinate 12,695,415 of CM057082.1, read as the reverse complement.
AGAATCGTCTCTACCATGCATCGAATTGTATTCTTCAAAAAGATTTCTCAAACTCCTATTTAGTCTAACCTTGATTAGATCAACATCCGGAAGATCAAAGAAGATTTGTTCACCATCAATTACAACACCACTCATATCCATTTGTTTAAAAGCATCGTAATAAATACCCAACATTTGACAAACACTCTCATATCTCCATTTAGGATCCAAACATTTAGCAAGTAAGAACACATCCGGAATCTCCCTAAAATACTTGAGCCACTTTTGAACCATAAAATAAATCACACCCGTCAAGTTTTGCCTTTGAAAACAACTCTTAAAAGACATAGCAATATACGTGCAATGTTCCAAAACATTAACCGAAGTAGAATAGTAAACACCCGATAATTGCTTAGTGTCATTATAAAAAACTTTAAACAATCCAAAAACCTCCATGCAAGCATCCCAATGAGACTCGGTAAGAACTAATTGAACGTACCTAAACTCCTTTCTAAAAAAATCACATAAATGACCCTTATACTCCATAGTACCATTAAGCATCTCATAAGTAGAATTCCAACGATGTGAGACATCAACTCTAAAACACGTATAGACAAGATTCTTTTGACGACAATATTTTTGCCATTTCTTTCCCACAACTTTTTTTCCATGCAATATTTTAATGGCATTCCGAATAGGACTAACGGTTTCATCAAGAACACTAAGCGCATCTTGAACACATAAATTCAAAATATAACAAATGCATCTAGAATGAAAATATTTTCCTTGAAAAGATGGTGAACATGTATCAATGAGTTGAGGAATACTTGCCGTGTTCGACGATGCATTATCAAAACCAACCGAAAATACTTTGTTAACCAAACAATACTCATTTAAAACGGTAATAATAATTAGAGCAATATTTTGAGCCGAATGAGGCTCCTCGAACACCCTAAATGCAATCAAACGTTTTTGAACTCTCCATTTTGCATCAATCCAATGACATGTAATCCCCATAAAATTATTCCTATTAAAATTATCGGTCCAAACATCGGCACAAATAGAAACTTTATGCCCCAAACGAGTCAAATATTTCATCAAATCAACCTTTTTTCCATGTATTGTCTCCTAATCCTTTTAAGAACGTTTGTCCTAGTGACTTTATTAGCATTGAGACTTAATCCCTCTTTAAAATTATCTTCATACTCTATCCTATCGGCAAAATTAAAAGGTTGTTTATCCATAACAACAAATCTAGCAATCCTATCTTCACATCGGCCTTTGTCAAATTTAAATAAAGGAGACGTACCCGGGTTATCCGTAGTCGAAGCGGCGGCACCTTGGATTTGAGTTTGAGAGCTTGATATTCCGGCCTCGAAAGGATGAACGTTATCCAAGTGTCTTCGCAACGTGCCATAGCCTCCCCCTTCGATCCATTTGAAGGAAGATGTGCAATGGTTACAATACGCCATGGATCTCTTTCGCAGATCGGGATAGGGAGGAAGACCTTCGGCGAGAACGACCTCCACTTTTTTATAGTGTGTGAGGAAGATGTCGGACGAGGGCATCTTCTTAGTCTTTGATGGCGGAGGAGGAGGAGGCATGCCTTCGTCGTTGCCTTTGTCGTCGCCTTCATCATCATCGACGTCGTTGGTGGAGCCTTGGTATTCGTAATCGTGATCCTCCATTTCATGAACCGTCGCTTCAAATTTCGCATCCTCTTCTTGTTGAAGACGCAATGCCATTTGCCTATCAATTTCCTCCGCCATTGCCGCCTTTTTGGACCGCGGTCGAGTTTCACCTTCGCTTTGAGTGGCAATGGCCTTACCCTTACCCTTACCCCTACCCAATATTCTTGACATCATTTTGTCTTTGTGAAAGTGAGTGTAAGTAAGTGAGTGAATGTATGTAAGTAAGCTTGAAAGAACTTGAAATAAAACTTGAGTTGAGCTTGAGAGTTGAGAGTAGATAGAGACTAGAGATTGAGAGAGATTGAGAGTAATTTGGGTGAGTTATGGTATAAAAGAGTGTAGTATATATAGTGGAGAGTGAATAGGGGTGGTTTTGGGGTTTGAATGGGTAGGGTGGGGGGGGGGGGGGGGGGGGGGGGTGCAACCGCTAGGAGGTGCATTTGGGCCAAAAAAACGGCTAGAACTATGAATTTGACAACCGCCGAGCCCGGCCCGACGGTCCCAACGGCTAGCTAAGCCCGGCGGTTCTATGACAGGCCCGGCGGTCCGGCCGGCCGGTTAACCGCCAGGCTGCGGTTCGAAAACAAACAGCCCGGGCCCGGCACGGGGATATCGTTACGCCAAAATACCGAACATACCGCGCCGAAAAAAAACCGAAAATACCGAAAGAGACGGTATACCGATTTTTCGGTACGGTATCATACCGTACCGATAAGCTTCGGTACGGCAACGGTATTCAAAATTACAATACCGCGGCATACCGATAAATACCGTACCGCGGTATATACTAAATTTACGTGCATGTCACAATAAAATATCACAAGATTTATAATGATTAATGAATACACTAGCATATATTATATGTTAATATTTACGCATTAAAACTTTAAAAGTATGATTGTATGTAAGTGTATGAACATGATAACTTATGTTACTAGTTTAATTAAGTTAAAACATACTAGCTAAAAATAAAAATTGAATGTAATAACTTATATGTTATATAAGTTATATTATCTAAGTAAAATACTACGAATAGTATTCTTTCAATAGTAGTTTGATTTATATTTAAGGCATACTAGCGTAATTTCTGAATATTTTAGTTTTTAACGTAAATATATCGAAAAATATTAGTGAAACGTATAAATGTTGATTCATGAAATATGTATGTATTTTAAATGGTTAAGGATTAATTAGACTTTTTATTAATGAATTGTAATTTCTTATGGATTTTATTGTATGGAATTTATTAGTTTATGAATTTTTAATTTTATGGATAATCGTATATTTTTGGTATACGGTATACCGTACCATACCGAAGTACGGTATGGTATACCGAAACGACGGTACGATAACGGTATGGATTTTTTCCATACCGAATTTTCGATATACCGAACATTGGTATGCCGAAAGGTACGGTACGACAACGGTATGAAAAATCTCATACCGCAACTAACGGTACGGTATACGGTATGACGAAAATTTTACAGTATGCCGTACCGAACCACCCCTAGGCACGGCTTCTCACCAGTATCGGGCCGGTCTAGGCCCGTTGACCGGCGGTCCGGGCTAAGCCCGTTGACTGTCGGGCAAGTTCCGGGCCCGAACCGGCGGGCCGCCGAGCCCATGCACGTCTAGTTATAATGGGGTACGTATTAGGGTTTTATTTATTGGCGGCACTTCTCTGCTATATATAATTGTTTCTCCTTTCTGCCATTTTTTTTTATTCTCTATTTATTTAGTTATTATTTTTTTAGTCTCAGGTTGTGTTCTCTTTGATGCGAAAGAAAATGAGATAAAAGAGAAAATTACCCTATAAATTTCATCCATTTTCTCACCTTTTCTCACCTTTTATCAATAAGGGGTGATTTTACTCCTTAAATTGGAGATAATATTTTTAACACTAAATTGGGGAGATAATATTTTCTCTCCATTGTAGTGCAAATGAAGGGGAAAAAATAGAAAATGTGAGAAAAGATGAAAAAATGGGTGAAATTTATAGGGTAATTTACTAATTTTCTCTTTTCTCTCATTTTCTTTCGCATCAAAGAGAACGCAACCTCAATGTATATATGTAGCCACTTTGACTAAAAGTGTTAGTTTTATAGCCACAACTATAAAACTATGAGTTTTATAGCCACTTTTGTGTAAAAAGACAAACTTACCCTCTAAAAGTTGTTCCATGTCATCATTGACAAAATTAAAGGAAAGAAAAGGGAAAAACAAGATTGCCATTCTTTCATAGGCCTCCAATTAAATATTATTCGTTCATGTACCTGGACAATTGACGATTTCTCCAAAAATCACTAATTGGGCTAACTGCTCAGTTGGTAGAGACTCGTGCTGATAACGTGTTATAAAATAAATTGTAGAACAGAGATTACGAAGGAAGAAAACCAAGAACGAGAGAAGAAGATGGAGGCGCAAAGAAACGGCGGTATTCTCATTAATCTCATATTGTGTGTATTACAAGTAGGGTTACAAGTAATATATATATATATATATACAAGAATAAAACCCTTACTTATCCATAAATAATGTCCATATATAAATATTTACAACAAACACAACATATGTGTACACACACATATACAAATAAAATTTTCTTTCGTTATTTTAAGTAACAAAATAAAAATTATTAATAAAACAAAAATAAGATTTTGTTTAACTAAATATTTATTACTCATTCCATTTCACTACAACTGTCATTTTCTTTTCGCCATGAGATTTTAAATGTAGTGACGAAAGACAACTCAATTGGTAAGATCCTTCACCTCCAAAACTAAATGGTCAGGGGTTCGAGTCTCCATGGAGAGGTAATTGAGAACAATTATTGATTCTCCTTTGAAAAAAAAAGTGTAATATTAATAGTGAAAAGCAAAGAGTCCACATTAAGATATGATGGAGGGAATACTGTATAATTGAGAATAGATAGTATAGGAGCTCTATGGGGTAGAATGGGCATAGAATCCCCCAATTTATTTCATAAACATATTGGGCCTGAAACCGGCTTTCATAACTCTTCCGAAATGACAACAAGATTGGGCTTTGAATTACTTCAGAAATTACCATCTTGTGTTTAAACGACACTAGATTGTGCACCCGTGCGATGCACGGCAATGTTCATGCTTATATGAATTGATTAAAATTTAATAACTTTCATTTTTTAAACAATATGTCATTAAGTTTTGGCATTTCCTTACTTCATGAAGTAGTATAAGTTATTGATGACTAACATTCTTCTACACTCTATAAGCATTTTAATGTGCTTATGAATCATATGGGAATGATATAATTAAAAAAAAAAAAATCATCAAATATATATCCTAAGAATAAATACTACCTCAATGTCGTATCAACCTTACACGTTAAATGTGCTTCAAATAAGTAGGAGGGACGATTTAGATAATTTACCGCTATACAAAAAGTTCCATTGTTAGACTCTTTGTTGATTTTTTTTTTTAAAATCAATATTTTTGTAAGTGGATTGCTTGTTAAGAGATAAAATGCGAAATTCACCAGAGATAGTATCGTCAAAATAACTAACATAAAACATAAAATCATAGTCATTTGACTGTCTCATAGAGATCACATATACGGCTACCTACTAAGCTGAATACTAAAACTCAGGACGGTCATCTAAAGATCCGTTACCGGCTAATACATAAAGACCATACTGTAGTCTATCAATCTAAGTCTAGTAAGTCAGACCTCAACCCGGACTCTACCTCTGACTCTTCCTTCGAACCGTACCCGATTTGCTCTCCCTCGTCTGAGTCCTCCATAGGATCCTCCTCCTCCTCCTCAGATCCTACACCCTCAAAGTCCTCCACTGGATCCTCTTAAAGGATCCTCCTCAGATACCTCTACTGGCTCATCCACGTTCTCCTCCACGTGCTCTAACACCGCCATCCTGCATTGGAACTCAGCCCTATACTCTATTTTGCAGTATGCAACACTTCAAATGCAGTATGACATCTCACATGTAGGGGCGCATTACTCTATATTTAAGTTGATTTTTCATTAATTTGATTAAAGTTTGCTTTTTGGAATTCAATATGGGTATAATATTAATTGTTAAAGTTCCAAATTAATTTTAATAATAATATTGGTGAATTTATCCACGACTTCCCTTCTCAATAATTAAATTTATTATAAAAAATAAAATTAAAAAAAGCTTAGTACGTACTCACAATTTATGATTTTCTTTCGTTATTTATTCGTCGAGTCATTAAATTGACTAATATGCATTGAAATCTAAAGGAAGTTTGCATTTTCACTCATTCTAGAAAAGTATACGAAGAATAGAAATTAACAAATATTTAATTAATTAAGTGTCCAAATGAGACCAATTCAAGTATTCAATGTGATTACAAATATTTAATTAATTAAGTGTCCAAATGAGACCAATTCAAGTATTAATGGATGGCATGAATAAAAATGGGGAAAATGTGGAGATAGATAGGTACGTACCCTTGAATGTTTGTGAGAGTTTGGCTGAATCTGGAATCAAAAAAAGAAGATGAAGATGATGAAGAAGGGGCTTCTTTGTTACGATCTTCTTCTCCTCCTCTGAGATTTCTCATAATCCCCTTTCATCACTTGATTACCAGATGCCCGAAAATTAATGAAATGAAAATTTTCTTCAGTTTTTGGTTTCCTTTGGTCCTTACATTTTTCAAAATTTTAAATAAACCATAATATATCAAGAACCCGATCTAGAAGACATGACGTTACGTATGAGACGGAGATAAAATATTTCTTTATAACTTAAATTTTGCATGTGATTAAACGCAATTTAAGAAAATAAAGGGTTTGTAGCATGAGGTAGGCAACATTAGTACTATAATTTAGGAAATACCCAAAAATGACAAAATGAAGACTCTTATTCCAACAGCTAGCATAAATAAAAACTTATTACTCCTTTCGAATTCGTCCCTTTACATCAGTTACATTTTCCTTTTTAGTACGTCGCATAAAAAACGTTACGTTTCCTTATAATTAGGGTTTGGGGTGCTCGAAATCAACAATAATCATATTCTCCACATTAGGCAGCAAAAAGAACTCCAAATCGATGTGCTTTGGATGAATGATGTACTCAATTACGCCTTGTGCCCTTTCAAATGTTAATTCAAAGATGTGAGTGAAGCCTTGATTCATATTTGAAATTCCCATCTCTTTACCCCTGCCACAGTTAACCAATACGCTCACGATCAATATATGATGATATTTCATGCATCTAATCGACAGAAAGATTGAAATATCATTATATTTTTATACGAGTGTGAGTGCACGAGCGAGTAAAGAGATCGAGAAAATTAAAGTAAGGGTACCATTTGAAGGACTTGACGGAAGGAACACTGTGACAATAGTTGGCAAAGTATTTGATGCATTCTTCAATCTTTTCCTCTGTTACTCCTTCTTTGAACTTTGCGAGCACTATGTGTGTTAGTTCTTTCGCCATCTCTCTCTCTCTCTAGATCTCAATGTTAAAAGATTACTCTATCATTTGTATTTGAGGAGTGAAATCTGCAACAAGTCAATCCCTCAAGAATGTTCAAAGAGTTGAATTATTTTTTAATAGTTTCTTATAATATTTAAGTTGAATTTTCTTTACTTTGATTTTATTTTGTTTTTTTGGACTTCAATATGGGTATAATATTAGGCAAAAACTTATATGCGGCCGGCCGCACCATGCGGCCGGATCCACTTGACCCGCCAACCCGACCCGGTTGACCCAATTTTGGGTCGGGTCAACCCTATCCGATTTGTGTTGTTCCGACCCGTTCAGGTAAAGTGTCAATCTTTATTAATAAAAGTGTTAATCTTATGAATAAAAGTGTCAATCTTTTAAATAAATTATTTTTATGTAATTTCTATGTAAGTTGTAATTTTACAATTACTTTATAAGGTTGACCTATCAATTTAGGGTTATATAATTATTTTTTGGTATTTAATTTCAATTTTAAAAGGTAAGATATGGATTATAAATTGAAACTTAAGATATATAATTCTCCAGCAAAAGTGTCAATCTTCATGAATAAAAGTGTCAATTGTGGGATAATTTTATGAAATATCACCGAACTATACTCATTGTTACAAATTTATCACTGAACTTTAATTTGTTACAAATTTATCACTAAACTAATATTTTGTTTCATTAACACTATTCCGTTCAATTTTATCTTATGTGTCAACTGGAATTCCACGTAGACTAATCAAAAGATTGCCACATCATTTTTCAATTAAAAATAAAATAGAAACAACTCTGTTGTTACTCCTCCACAACCGGAGATGCAAGGTTCCGTGCTGCCGGAATTTGCACCCGCTCTTTTGCCGGAATCTGACCTATGAGATTGGAATGTGGAGTCTTCGGTGAGAAGTCACAGCTCAGCGCAACAGAACGCGGACAGGATTCCAACAGCGCCGGAATCATCTCCAAGGAATTCCGATGTTTCCGATTATATTGAATCTCCAACAAGCAGAAAAATCGAAGCTCCGGTGTCGCTGCCGGAGTCTTCATTGCATTATCTAAGCAGCGAGGAATCGTCACCGAGGGAATCATCATTCTTGCTGACCACAATTCCGTCGAAGCTCCGATGCTACCGTTCACCGTCTCATGGTCATATCTGAGTAGCCATGAATCATCGCCGAGGAACTCGAATGCTTCAGATCAAAAGCTCGAACGAAACTTCGCCATCACAATCGCCGCCGGATTCGCCATCCCCCGACATGTATTCAATCACTTCCGATCGAGATTCAGATTAGTTCAGGCCAATTAATTAAAGTGTTTATTTAGGATGTCAGAGTGTATTAAACATCAAAGTTTATTTAATCAAAGTTTGTAATCAAAGTATTCAACCACTCCCGTACATGATGTTTGTAATCAAAGTTTGCTAGGGAGTCTCCGATGCTGCTACCTTTGCCTTCGCCCATGACTCCGTCATCGCCGGAGAGAAGCCGGAGGGAGAGTGAAGAATCAGTATCAAGAACTTCGAATGATTCTGATCTTGCTAATCCTCCTCCTCCTCTGCCGCCGTACATCCCGATTTTCCTACCTTCTCTTCCGCCCCCCGCACCACCCCTCTCGGCCATCCCTCCTCCACCGGCCTCCGCCTCCGCCTCAAAGACTAAGTCCTAAAACTCCAACTCCACTAGCCAAGAATCCTCTTGAGCCACCTCCATTGATGAATCCATTGAGACCAACCGGCTTCGATAGTTCGACGTAGATTTCTCTGATGCAGCTGCCTTGCCGAACCGACGAAGACAAGGAACTAGTTTCTATTTTATTTTTTAAATGAAAAATGACGTGGCAATCTTTTGATTAGCCTACGTGGAATTCTGGTTGCCACGTAAGATAAAATTGAACGGAATAGTGTTGTTAATGAAACAAAATATTAGTTTAGTGATAAATTTGTAAAAAATTTAAGTTCAGTGATAAATTTGTAACAATAAGTATAGTTAGGTGATATTTCATAAAATTATCCCGCCAATTGTTCTGAACGAAAGTGCCAATCTATGTGACATCGAAATTTGTTATATTTTTTCTATTAACTTGTTATTATAATGTTTTGATGTTATGATTTATATTATTTTATATATATATATACATATTAGTTATTTCCACAAGATAAAATTAATATTTATTATTAACGTATTTTTCGTAAAAGTGTCAATCATTATGAATAAAAGTGTCAATGTTCAAAAGTGTCAATCATAATGAATAAAAGTGTCAATGTTCAAAAGTGTCAATCTTTATAAACAAAAGTGTCAATCATGATCCGGCCTCACGGTGAGGCCGGGCTGACAGGAGTGTGCCCCTAATATTAACTGTTAAAGTTCCAAGTTAATTATAATAATTTTAATAATAATATTGGTGAATTTATCCACGACTTCCCTTCTCAATAATTAAATTTATTATAAAAAATAAAATTAAAAAAAGCTTACTACGAAGTACGTACTTACAGTTTATGATTTTCTTTCATTATTTATTCGTTGAGTCATTAAAAATTGACTAATATGCATTGAAATGTAAAGGAAGTTTCCATTTTCACTCCTAGAAAAGTATACGAAGAATAGAAACATACATTTGATTAATTAAGTGTCCAAATGAGACCAATTCAAGTATTCAATGTGATTACATTTTCTTACTCGTAGTATTTAACCAATAATCAAGAGTTAAAATACATTTCTGATCACGGTTCTTGCCAATCAAACGAGCTTTTAAAGTTAAATATGAATACAAAATCGGAAAATATAATAAGCACTCTTTCACTTCCCAATAAATTTTTCTAATGACTAACTAAATTTTTTGTCCACTGATACGTGACATATCTCATATATTACTATGAAATTTTTTGGTTAAACTACCAATTTTATTTCTGCTATCATTACAAATTTTACACATTTTCATCTTTCTATGTATCGATTAAGGGTAAATAAAGTAAAATTGAACACTTTCTTTGTTTTTGAATTTTGGTAGCTTGAAACATTTATCTTGTGACGGAAGGAGTATGCATGCAATATTAATTTTTTATTGTAAACATTAACAGGAAATTTTAGCACGATATCAAAATTAAAGGTAGTAATTAATTTACACAATCTTGAATCAGAGGTAAAACTGAGATCAATAATATTCAATAAACTCTTATTCCAACAACATACTATACAGTAAATAATATCTTATTACTTATGAAAATATAGTGACACTTTTAATTTGTTACAATATGATAAAATAGGGATTATTAGAGTTTTAGAGCCTCGAAATCAACTAGAAGTGATTTTTCCAATTTAGGCGCTAAGAATTTCCCGAGTTCCACATGAGGGATGAGCCATATACTCCGCAACGCCTTCTCCACTTTCAAATGTCATTTCAAATATATGTGTGAACCCTTGATGCAGGTTTACTATGCCCATCTCTTTGCCCCTGCAAGTTTACGACATACTCTTCAATACATACGATATTTGTTATATCAGTCGTGAACAATTTACTATAATGGACGGGAAGAGACTCCACGTTTTATTCTTTACTATTTGTGATGCGGAAAAATCCAAATCGAGAATCCAAATTTCACCGATTCACGAACTTCGTTGTAAAGGTTTCATCCTTGCATTAATTAATTGGTAGCAATATTGAGATAGATGAATATTGATATGCGTACCATTTGCAGGCTTTGAGTGAAGGGATAAGATCTACAAGTTTGGCAATGCGTTTGAGGCTCTCTTCAATCTCTTCCTCACTTACTTCTTCTTTGAACTTTACAAGCAGAACGTGCTTTACTTCTCTCTTCGAACTCTCCATCTCTCTCTCTCTCTCTCTCTCTCTCTCTAGATCTCTCTCTCTTAATATGTATTGGAGTTGTGAAGAAGGTGAAGCTTTGAATGTCTTGTTGTATAATTTATAATAAAATTATGAAGGAAGTGAGTCTTTATTTAGAAGCCTTGACCATGACTCCATAATATTCAATTATGTTAAATATTAATGGATAGATTTTCAAGCCGCCTATTTTGTTCCTTTTGGTTTGTAGGATCGGGCAAGGCTAATAGAAAGATTGGACTTATATTAATTAATGTTTGGTTGATGGGATTAATTGTTAGATAGGGCTCGATACTAGGAATCGTGTGTTATATATCCCGAGCCTCATCTTTATGCCGGGTCTCCGAGATAAATATATTGTTGGAGATTCGAACACAACAAATAATCATATTATACGTTAGTATTATATTGTTCGTCTTGAACCAAGCTCATACAATTTTGTTTCTAGGCCCCATGTTTTGTGTGGTATACGGTTTAATATCAACTTATTGTGTATTTTTCTTTTGCATTTGTGAATTTATTTTATATGTGATTAATCTATACTATTATAAAAAGTGTCTTGTTTACAAAATTTGATTTGCCTCTTTTACCCTTATCATTAGAATATTTACCCTATCATTATATAAATCTCTAGAATATTAAAATTATCAATATTTGAATTATCCAAATTTTAATTATAAATCATTGTATACTCTAATTACGTATATGTGTCTTTACCATTAAATAAAACATATCCTAATTCTAATAGATAAAGAATTTTTAAACTACCAAAATTTGATAATTATAAAAAACATCGACTATAAACACGTTTGGACTTGATTATTCTAACTAAAACTTAACGAATCATTATATAATTTAAAAAAGAATAAAATTTTAAAATATTAAAATTACGATATTTGAATTATCAAAATTTAAATTATAAATCATTATATAATTGGAATATGGACTATAATTACGTATACCTCTTTAAACCATATCATAATTCTAATAAATAAAGAATTTTTGCTACATACTATAATGAAAGACCCCAATCTATATATATTGATGATTTATTACAGTTCTTGCACATATTAATTAAAGGTCGATACTCGAATAATTCTCACAAGCGCACGTAGTTTCTTTTTTGTTTGACAATGCACAAGTCAAACTCATTTTAAGGTAACTTTTTAATTTAGTCATTATAAAATTATTTTTAATACAACTGCAGAGGTATACAGGCATGTCAATCCATATGCTAAAATATTTCAAAGATTGACGGACTACAGTTCCATGAACAATGTTCAACTTTGTGTTTCAAAATATGTGCGTTTAGATCAACGTACGTATATATAACTCTCCACAAGCTGATCAAGTAGCAACTATATGGGTTGAAGGGAATGGGATACAAGCTGATAAAATGTCAGATGAGTTACGTAGATTGTTTGCAATAATCTCGGTGCATTGCGCTCCTACAGATAAGAGAGTACTATGGGATACATACTTTGATGTGTTATCTGAAGATTATAAACGAGAATACAGTTCAATTGAAGCACGCATATCATAGAGATTGAAGACCTTAAGTTTTTACTTGGAGAGCATTGAGAAAAGAATTGATTTATATGATCTTCCTAGCATACCTTCTCCACATATGGACATCGGAGATAATGATTATCCAAGAGAGATATTAGATGAAATGTCCATTAATCCATACACGTACCTGAAGAAGATCATGATGTATAGCATAAGCTAAACAATGATCAAGGAAAGCATTTTTAATGATTTTAATTTGCATAGAAAAAAAAAGTGCATGCGATATTTATCATAAATAGCTCGGGCAAAACTGGAAAGACATTCTTATATCGTGCACTATTAGCCAATCTAAGGTTGAAAAATCTTATAGCACTTGCGACTGCAACATCGGGAATAGATGCATAAATAAAGCCTGGAGGACAAACTGCGAATTCACGTTTCAAAATACCGATAAATTCTGATGAGTCAAGTGAATGCTCAATTTCTAAACAAAGTGCAACTGAAGAATTATTGCGTAGAGTACAACTAATAATATGGGATGAAGCACTTATGACAAAAAAAAAATAGGCAGTAGAAAATGTGAATAAACTCTTACAAGATATAATGGGAAATGAAATGGATTTTGGCGGAAAAGTAGTCATCTTTTGAGGAGATTTTAGACAAATATTGTTAGTTGTTCCTAAAGATACAATGCAACAAACGATATCGTCAAGTTTAGTTAAGTCATATTTGTGGCCAGATTTAAGAAAATAAAATTGTCAATAAACATGAGGTCAAAGAATGATCCAGAATTCAGTCGATTTCTAAGAATTGAAAATGATGAAGAAACGATAGATGCCGAAGGTAACATTAAATTTCGGAAGAAATGGTAATTGAATATGATAATGAAGAAAATTTCATTAAAAGACTTATATAAGCTATTTTTCCAAAACCTGAAACACATGGGTGTTCGACAGAGTACATGACAAGTCGAGAAATTTTAACGCCTAAAAATAACTATGTCGATAGTTTAAATAATGAGTTGGTATCAATGTTAATTTCCAGCAAATGCACAAGTTTTCAACAGTTTCGATGGAGCCATTGATGTGACTAATGCAAACTATGAATTTTATTTTCTAAACTCATTAACTCCAAATGGTTTGCCTCCACATAAATTGGTTTTGAAGAGAAATTGTTAGATTATTCTTTTAAGGAATTTAGATCCATAAAATTGTGTATGTAACGACACAAGAATGGTGTGCAGAAAGTTTAAGGGCAACATAATTAGCACAGAGATAAGGCTTGGCCAACATATTAGGAAACATGTCTTGATACCAAGAATTCTCTTTCACCTGCTGAAAATGAAGTATATCCATTTTGATTTAGACGAAAACAATTCCCTATCCGTCTTTGCTTTGCTATGACAATTAATAAAGCCCGAGGAAAAACTATACCTAACGTAGTAGTCTACCTGCCATCTCCAGTATTTTCTCATGACCAATTATACAATGCTCTCTCTAGCGAAATTTCAATAACACTACTTTAGTGTAGCCAGTCATGACAAGTCCAAGAGCAAATATGTTCACAAAAACTAGCAGAGATCCCTACCTCTTCAAAGCCGAAAAAGCCTAAAGATGGTTTGACCAAAGAGATGGAAAAACCTAAAGATGGTTCGACCAAGGAAGGCCCTGCGCAGTGGCAGAGCCAGGTTTTTTACTTTGGGGGTGCAAAGTCGATGCCACTCGATAGTGTTTATTGTGCATCGGCGGTGTGACTGTGGTTTGGAAGATAGCAACTGTGGGTAGTGGTGGACAAAACTTCAATGTTTTTTTTTTTTTTTTTTTTTTTTTTTTTTTTTTTTTATTTTTTATCTACCCGAACTACTAACACACAATTCCATTTATTTATTTTGCGTTTGAGTTTATGGTTAAATGAATTGTTTCTTGTTAAATGTTAGTTATTTTAAAAGGTATTTATATGTTTTGAGCTTATAACTTATGGGGTGTTAGTGTGAAATTTTTAAAATGAATTATTTTAAATGAATTATAAACATGAATGTTAGTTTTTCTTAATTAATTTTAATTTTATTTGTAATATTTTATAAGTTTTAAAAATCATTAATTGTTCTTTATTTATCAGTACACCTAAAATAAGGAGTAATAAAAAATTACGGATCCACGTGCAACGCACGTGATCTCGACTAGTACTTACAAAAAAAAAATGTTATGATACGAATTTATGCTAGTAATCTTATACGATTAAAACACTTCCTCCGTCTCATCAAAAGTGATGTAGCAATAGATGAAAGTGTAACTTTAAATAGTTTGTCATGACACTTTTTACCACCGAAGTGTTATATTAGTGTTTCAGTGAAATTAAACATTAGTTATTTGTTTTATAAGATAGTTTTTAATAACAAGTGTCATGTATGTCAATGTAAGTTAGCAATAAATCATTTTTAGTATTGAATATAAATATGAGATCTAAAATAATGAAATGTCTCGCTTTCATTAGAATAGATGGATAACAAATTAAGGTATTAAATTATTCAATAAACATGTATTGTGCAGCTCATTGTAGAAAAATACTAATTTATAGGGGTACAATAGTAACTATATAATTTTTAGGGCTGACAATTCGTGCGTGTCGGGATGTTATCGTGTCGACCTGATAGTGACACGAACCTGTTAAGCCCAAACCTGAACACGACCCGTTAAAAAATTTCTAAACCCGAACACGAACACGACTTGAATTAGCCAAACCTGAACACGACTCGAACTCGACACGAACACAATACTGACACGAACCAACCCGAACCCGACACGAAATCAAGTTATAAAATAAGGGAGGCGGGTAAGTGGAAAGATTGTGAAGTAACCCGAATTAGGAGTAATTTATTAGTCAAAACTAATAAATTAATTAAATATTTATATTAACATGTTACCTGAACCCGACACGAATCCAAACCCGAACCCGACACGAAATTTTCAGGTCCTTATTGTGTTGACCTGTTAGTGACACGAACCCAATGAACCTCGACACAAACCCATTAATTTCGTGCGTGTTCGTGTCGAATTATCGTGTCGTGTCAAAAATTGTCCACCCTAATAATTTTGCATACCAAACAACTCCTCTTAGTTGTCGTGACTCAACCTTGGCCATATCCACCCGAATATGATACTGTATGAGTTTTACTTTGGCCTGTAGTATTTGATTTTCTTTTGTGTGAAATGGAGAAATTTTTAGTTTTAATTTATGCATGAAAGAAAAATGTAGAGGAGATTTGCGTCTTCATCCATTTCAATGTGACCCATCTATTATATACTCTCTCCGTTCTTTTTAACATGAGTCATTTCTTTTTGACAATTTTGGCACACTTTTCCACGCTCGTTGATGATGGGTTTTAAAATAGATTTTTAAAGATTTTTTTTTTTCATTTTCAACATACTATGACAGTTGTAGTATCTCGTAAATGAAAAAAATCTTCAAAAATCTATTTTAAAACCCATCATCAACGAGCGTGGAAAAACGTGCCAAAATTGTTAAAAAAAACGGAGTGATATATAATAACAGATCCATATTTTACAATTTATTTTCTCGCTCATTTTTCCTATCTAGAACTCTCTACCTCCTCCTTGATTACATGCATTAAATGTATTTTAATTTTTCTGTCTAATGCTTTTCGATTTCCAAGAGCACTAATTAATTGAGTTTTTCAAAATAATATTATTACACTTTTCAAATTAATAAGTGCAATAAAAATGTGATAATGTTTCCAATCCTTTGCTAACTATCCAAAATGACATTATTACACATTTTATGTGTGCTAATCGAGGGTCTAAGAATCTTAAGAGACAAAAGTATATAACCCAAATTCAAATTCTCTATGTAATAATTTTGATATTTACCTATGAATAATTCAAAAATTTGTCATTTTTTTTACTATCGCATATTTGCCTTTTGTTATTTAACCAAAGATGGAGCAGGACTTGCATATGAAAGTCACTATTGGCATCAATTTCTGAAATTAGTATTATTTCAGAAAATAATGGAATAATTCAATGTTATTGATTTGACATTTATAATTCTTATATTTATGTTTGTTTTCTCCATTTTTAAGGGAGTAGAAACATTATTTCATTACAAAAATAAATAAATAAAATTCTTTTCAATTTCCCAATTATATTGCTTCTCTCATTTTGCAAGGCTCAAACCACTGTTAATGTCAATAGTAGAAGTATTGTTGAAATAAATAGCCCGAGTGAGTAGACGATGTAGGGGATATAATATATAAACATCATAAAATACTTTATTTACCATCTTTAGTTTAATAAAATCATAAACTTAACATTATAAAAATAATTTTCCGTGCATCTCACAGGTGGTATACTAGTTCAATTATAATGAAACATTTTCTTATTCACGCATCTTTGATTTCAATGACAAAACATTCAAAGAAAAAACATAAGCAAATACGAATATATCCTATGATAAATACAAACCTTGTACACATCGTTTCAACGCAATATATAGATCATATAATGATAAATGATATTTTTTATTTGATCTTTCTCATACATATTCATGTAAGAGTACCCTTATTATAAATTTAGGATGTGACTTTGGTGGGGGTGAAATCAAATACAATAAACTTGTCTAATTTAGGCAAGAAAAATTTGGCATAATCAACATGGTATGGATGAGAAAGATACTCAGCAACGCCTTCTTCACTTTCAAATGTTGATTCAAACACATGAGTAAAACCTTGATGGAAGTTTGTTAGAGCCATCTCCTTGCCCCTGCCCATAAACACAATTGAGTGCTCCATCGATCAGTTTTTGTGTATGTAAGAAGGTGCGAGTGAGTTAGATAACTTATGCTCATTTTATATGATTGACAATCACATATACAAATTGATCCCCAATTTATTTTTGTATTTTTCAGGTAAAACCAGGAAAGTTTTTTTTAGCAACATCAACAAAGTCAATATTGTAAGACATCAAGGAAACTGTTCAAAAACATTGAACTAATTCAATGTTTGCTGAAATTTAAGATATCATCATATATAGTAGAATATATTTCGTTCTGTTGATAATGGGGCTACTTTTATATTATAATGAGTCTATTGTATTAATCAGCAAACTCATTATCAATAGGACGGATGTACAATTATATAGGGAGTGGTTCTAGTGAAAACTAAATATTTCGTACAAACTGCAAACCATGCATAAAAATGCAGTAATGATGATGCATTTTTTATGCATAAAAAAAAATAATAATTAAATTATGCAACATGCTATGCATAAAAATGCATCATGTTATGCATAAAAATGCATGGTTTGCAGTTTGCACGAAAATTTTAGTTTTCATATGATCCATTACCTAGTTATATATTAGTATGTGTAAGTGAAAAAAAATAAAATTATAGTTACCATTTGAAGGACTTCACCGAAGGTACAACATCAACAAGATTTGTATATCGTTTGATCCATTCTTGGATCTCTTCCTCAGACACTTCTTCTTTGAACTTGGCTACCAAAGTGTGTTTTATTTCTTTTTTGGAATCCTCCATCTCTTTCTCTTCCTCCATCTCTATTTCTCTTCTCTGGAATATATACTTATAGAAGAAATATATTGGGGTTGATAAAGAAATTAGTTATCAGTCATGTCCTATAGTCCTATACACAAATGCATGACTTCGGCACTAGAATGATCGATCACTTCATATTCTACGGTCCAAACTGACAGAAATGCATTATAATTATACTGAAAAAGTCTCTTGATATTATACATACAATACATTACTTTTTTGTAATGTTGTCCATATCGATTATCAAATTCACCAATTTAGCATAGTGAGTTAGTTAAGTTAGATTTTGTAATTATCCATGTACTCACTTCTTCATGTAATTAACAGCTTATAAACTTTATTTCCCCACAAATGCCTACTTTAGTTATGCTATACTACCCAAGAGATCATAATTTTGCAGCAATTAACAACGTTGTGACGTACAAAAAATATAACAAATGAGTTCATTGTTTATAATTAGGTATTAGCATTTGTAATGTCACAAAAGAAAAATAGAATCCAAATATATATGTCACTCCACCTTCACATTTTTCACATAGCCAATGAATGTATAGACCTAATTGAACTGTGTCAATATATGTACCTTAATTTAACTATCTATAATAATTTGAAATATTAATAACCATATTTCAGATAAGATGTGATAACAACCATGCTAATGCATGCATAATTTTGTGCAAGTTGGGCAACCCAAAATCTGTTAAAAGTCCGGCAGGCTCGAGCCGACCATGCCTTCAATTTTTGCACTAAAAGTGAGTTAGGGCCCGGAGAATTGCAATTTTGGGCCCATCGGACTTTTTGTCAGGCCCATCCCATTGTTTTTGGCCAAAAGCCCTCCTATCTTGGGCCGCGTTGGTCTCCAACTTTCGTCTTCTTCCCTGTGCTCATAATACGCTCTCAAAATATCGGGTTTCAAGCCCAATACGATTTTTCTCTATTGTTCTTATACTTTACTTGTAAATACCACTTCCATTGATTCAAACCGTAGAATACCCACCCAACATCTCGTATAACTAAATCTCGTAGCAACGCACGTTATTCAATAGGACAGAGGGGAGTCATTAAAAACTACACTCTATTATTCATATAATGGGCTAAGCTAAAGAGCCCAATGTAAATGGGCCAATAGGAAGGGCCCAATTAGGTGGGCCATAGGAAGGCCATGTGTGGCAAAAGTTAGGGGTAATTCTAAATATAACCCCCAAATTGCTAATCATAGCCCCCAAATTAAAATATAAATAATAATTAGTGATAAATTTACAATCCTACCCCTAAACTTATAACCCCAAATTTGAAGAAACGTATAGCCCCCTCCTCACAACCGAGTTATACATCGTAATTCATACCCCCCACATAATCATAACCCACCCATTGGAAAAACGAAAACCTCACAGCGTGCAGAGAGATTAGGGTTCGATCGAGTTCGATTCAAGCTGAAATGGATTTCCACGGCTTTCGAGGAGTTTGCAGGCTCTCTGCAAGCGATTCAAGCTCCTCGCGAACTTGCATGACGAATGCTGCCATGGCCGGTTCTCTCGAAGCTCTTGGGATCGTCGAAGGGATTGATGAGGTACTTCAAGCATCTCCTCCCTCTCCCGCTCTAAACCTCCCTCCCTCTCTCTCTCTCTCTCTCTCGACCTCTTCTCTCTATCTCTCTTTCTTGGACTGAACTGTATGAGTCGACGCCGCCGTCGCCTACCTCGTCTCCTCCTCCCTCTAACTCGCGACTGAACTTCCCTCTCTCTTTCTCTCTTCTCTCGCAAACTCTTCTCTCTAGCGCCTCTCTCTATTTGCTTGCGGCATCTCTAACTATTTTTCCACACCTAATCTGCATGAGGTTTATATGATTATGTGGGGGTTATAAATTACAATGTATAACTCGGTTATGGGAGGGGTTATATCCTAGGTTAATTAGAATTAGGATAATAGGGGGTTATGCGTTTCCTCAATTAGGGGTTATAAGTTTAGGGATAGGATTGTAAATTAATCACTAATTATTATTTATTTTTTAATTTGGGGGCTATGATTAGCAATTTGGGGGTTATATTTAGAATTACCCAAAAGTTAGTGGGTTAAGTGGGCCCCCACCACTTTCCCCAGTAGTCATTATTTCGACGAAGAACAACAAACAACTCGTACTATTAAATTAATACTGCAAAAAGAATATTACAACCATCGTAAAATACCCTTTAAATTAATTAATTAAACAAAAAAAAGAAAAAAGAAAAAAAGAAATTGGGCGTTAAGCAAAGAGCCAAAGAGGAGAAAAAGCTTCAGCTGTAGCTGCTTCACACTTTATCCCCCCATAATCATTCACCTCAACTTTCCCAAATTTCCCCTAGGGTTCCTTGCCTTTTCCCCCCTTTTCTCCTGTCACTGTTAAGAGAGCGCCTCGTTTACTCTAATCCTCTACAGGATTCGTGGTGGGTGGTTATGGAAGCTCGATTCTGCTTCATTTGTGGCGAGTGATCTTGGGAATTTCTGCCGATTCGGCATCTCCAGGTATTTTTTGGGGAAGTTGCATTTTGTATTCACTTCAGCTAGCTGGAACACGCATTCTTAGGTGTTTGTGTGTGATTTCGTGCTGATTTGGTGGTGGGTGTTTGCTGGGAGGGAGTGTGGTCGGTGTTTAGGTTTGGATCTCGTGTGGTGTGTTTGGGCTGCATTTTGGTTCGATTTTGGGATTTTAGCTAGTATCTGACTTTCTCTTGTGGTGGGGTTCAGTTCTTTCGGTTTAGGTTCCTGATTTTGTTTGGGAACTAAGGATTTTTTTTTTTTCTTTTTTTTCTCGAGTTTAATGAGTAATGGATGGGGAATGAGGAATATTAAGTTCGTTTTTCTATGTTTTTGATTTCCTTCTCACTTTCTCGTGTGCCGATTTTGGAGTTTCGGGTTCCGATTTTCCACCCCGTATTTGGGTTTGTTGTATGCACTTGTTAAGGCTTTGGCTTGAATAAAGTAAGATTATGAAATACTGTTTCTTTTGTTAAATTTCGGATAGAGGACGAATCGTGGTGCTGAAAAGGACAAATCTTTCCTTTACTTCTTAATAGATGTGAGCTATTCTGGAAATTGAGTAGTTGTGTTTATCTTTATTAAGGCTGAAACACGAGGATTATGGTAACCTCCGAGAGTAAAGACTATTAGCTTAAGTACGATAGATTTGAGAATAGATTTCTGTTTTAATTACAGAATTAGGTCTGTGTTTGTTGATTCAGTGGTCTACTGTGTCTTGTTTCCTGCTTTATTTATTTTGTGCTTCTATATCCATTTCCATTGAACTTATTATGAGTTCAAACTTGTTTTGCAGATATCAGAGTGCTGATTTTGTGACCACTAATTTATAATTGTTTGCTACCCTGGAGATTATTTACAATTCTCCATGTTGCCTGACGGTTAGAAGGTGTTATGGATGGTGTTAAAACTGCTACGCGGCTCAAGGGTAAGAGAGATCCTCTTTGTCTCAAAATTTTAGTCTTAACCGTCTATTTTGTGTTTTAAATTTATTCATGTTTCATCCCAAGTATCTGCCTGCTACTTTGCCTCTTCAAATTTGCGTATTAGGTGAAAGACATAGTAAATTGATGTGGTTGCTGCTGAAAATCTTTAGAGACAATGCTGCTGACTGTGCAAGTATAGGGATAAGCTTTGTTATTTGTGATTAATAATAGGCTCTTTCATGTGTATATATCTTTAAAATATCTCTATGTGCCCGGCCCCTTTTTATCTTTGAAAGCTGTTGGAACACAAAAAAGAAGAAGGAATAGTGTCTGGTATTAACAGGTCTCTAATTCTTCTAATGAGCAATAGGCGGTCTGAGATTTTTAATGGTCTGTCGAATTTACGAATAATCAAAAGTTGGTGGTGTTGCTGAAATGTATTATGAAGTTCGTGCATTTATTTACAATTATTGCAATGAATATATAGTCAACCTCAATAAATTGTTTCAATTGTTGACGCATCTTTTATCTGGCTGCAGGCTCTTGGTGTTATTGGTTACTACAGTTTGCTATTTGGCTGTGTAGCATTAGTGATGTACTAACTCTGAAGACTATAGATGATCCCGGTCATGTTTCTTCATCATCTCTACTAGCTAGCCCACCTAAAAGTGGAATTTTTAAACCCATCGACATTTCACCTGCTGTTATTCCTCATTATTCACTTCCGGGTAATTCTTTGCCGCCAATGTATCCCACCTATCCAAGCACCTATGAGCCAATCTTGACTGGACGATGCCCCGTAAATTTTTCTGCCATTTCAAGTATCATGGAAATAACAGCTTCTGACTGTATCCAGCCTTTAGCAGGAGTAGTAGCTAATGTCATATGCTGCCCGCAGTTCAATAGCTTGATCCACATATTCCAAGGATTCTATAGTACCAGTTCTGATAATCTAGTCTTACAAAATGCTGTTGCAGACGATTGTTTTAAGGATATTGTCAGTATATTGGCCAGCAGAGGAGCAAACAATTCGATACCGATGATTTGCTCGGCAAAATCTACGAATCTGACTGGTGGGTCCTGTCCTGTGAAGGATATAACCACTTTTGAGAGGACGGTGAATACAAGCAAATTATTAGAGGCTTGCAGCACAATTGATCCTCTTAAAGAATGTTGTAGGTCAACTTGTCAGCCAGTTATTATGGAGGCTGCACTCAAACTCTCGGGGGCTCAGTCGTATATGAATGATAATAAAGATTCAGTTGGACTTTCTAATAATGTTGACGTGATTAGTGACTGTAAAGGAGTGGTCTTCTCATGGATTTCAAGGAAACTTCCTCATGAAAGTGTGAACAAAGCACTCAGAATATTGTCTGCCTGCAAGGTTAACAAAGGTGCGTAGATGCTGATGCATATTACATTCCTTAATGGTAACCTTGTTGTAGAGAGGCTTCTGTTTCGTCCTGTATATGAATATTCTGACTCATGAGAAAATGTGTGAAGGAGTCTTAGCATGAATATGCCTTATTTTATTTGGATCATTTTGCTGCTTATAAACATGAACATGAACAGATCTCTTGGTAGTCTATATCTTCTTATTTGTTTCTGATGGCTGAATGATTTATTAAGGTGTGTAATACATAGTGCATAAATATGTTTAGGTAGGGAACGTCTATCATCCTTAGTAAAGCTAGCTGGCCTTTCGTGATGCTTGAAATATAATTAGCTTTGGCAATGTCTCTATAATTTGCGAAGTTAAGAATTATGCTTGAAACCCATGATTTCTCCTGTATAATCTAGAATGGAAACTAATGCTGATGCTATGATAGGGTATAACATGTAAATCAATCTCCCATGATGCATATTAGATTTGCCAAATTATAGATACTACTCATTGATTTGTAATTTCAACGACTTTGCCCTTATGCTAAAGGAATCCCCTACCATGTGCAAGTTCTTGTAGTATATCTATTGTAAGGACTGTATAAAGCTGACCAGAGTCATTTTTCTGTAGGCTCACAGCCTGTTACTATTCTGGGTTGAATGAATTTGAGTTACTAATTACTTCTTCTGGTTTGCAGCTTGTCCTTTAGACATGAAACAACCAACAGAGGTTATAGCCGCGTGCAAAAATGTTGCTGCACCGAGCCCGTCATGTTGCAGCTCACTTAACACTTATATAGCTGGAATTCAGAAGCAAATGTTGATAACAAATAAGCAAGCTATTATATGTGCAACTGTTTTTGGTGCCATGTTGCAGAAAGCTGGTGTGATGACAAATGTTTACGAGCTTTGTGATGTGGACTTGAAAGATTTTAGTCTCCAAGGTGAGAATCCGAATATTTTTTGCAATTCAGTTTCCTTTCACTGATGTAGTTGGTGATACTAATAAGGTCTCCTCTTAACTGTTTTTCTCTGCTGGAGCAGCTTATGGACAAGAAGGTATCCTTCCACCCTTTATATGTTTTATATTAGTGTATATTATATCTATGGTATTTTATTTAGCAAAATAAACTACATCTCATTAGTACTCCTTCTCTTGTTGTAGAAGAGATATCATTGCTTCAGTCATAGTCGTTGTATGATCACAGGTTCACCGTTCACGAGTCCAAAATAATTGATATTGCTGACCGTAATACCATATGCATCATATCTATGTAGCCTTTCTGCTCTCTGACCAAGCTTAAGAAATTAATCTATTCGGTGCTTTCAACCTTCTGCCATGTTGTTTGATAATCTTCCACTTCTCATGAATTGTAGCTTTCGTGTGTTTCTTAAACAATGCTGCTTTGACCAATGTAAACAACAATTCAAGAAAACTGTTTAATCTTGTTGTAGGATGTTTGCTCGGGAGTCTTCCTGCAGACATGATATACTACAATTCATCGGGATTCAGCTTCACTTGCGACTTGCGCGACAATATTGCAGCACCATGGCCATCTTCTTCGTCTATCACATCAATATCCCTTTGTGCTCCTGGTAATCTTTTTAGTAGCCATTCTATCAAAATTGTTCAAATGAGTACATAATTTACAAGCTCAAAGATGGCTCAATCCTTTAAAGTATGCAGTAGACTAGCCTATGCTATTTGTATCAATCCAGATTATCACAAAACGTAGACGTCTCCTTACTTGCTCACTTGATGGATGGAACATTTCTCTAATAATTGGTTCTGCAATATGCAGAGATGTCGTTGCCTGCACTGCCTACATCACAGAATTCGGGTAATCCTGGTGCGGTGTTTTCTCCCATCTCACAGTCGAATATAGCTCTATCTTATTCTTCTTTCTTTCGAACTTGTCATTAACTGTGTCATCTAATACAGGGTGCCGCGGAGTCGGGTCGGATCTTTTCGTTTCCATTCTTTCAATTTTTGTGTTGGGTGCTATATTGTTATGAGCACATGTAGTTGATCTGTGAGCCCTTTGTCTGTGTGAAGAGAGGGCTTTAGATTTGTGATGGGAGCTGCTTACGTGTATATCTTGAGCTTGTTTCATGTATAGTAATAGCTTTCTTAATTTCTCTCTCCCTCTCCTCTTTTCCCCCATGCCGTCTTTTTTTTTTTTTTTTTGGTTTCCATTCATTTATCAGTATAATCCGAACACTATAAATGGGAAGTCAACTTCACTTTAATATCTATTCACTATCACTACGAAAACTGTGAAATTGTGGACGAATGGAGTATTATATTTACACAAAGGAGGAATGTTTATCGTGTTCGGAGGGAGTATTATATTACAAACTTAATTCTATAGTACAGTTACATATGTATTCTCCACAAAAGAATACAACTACTGAATATAAAATGCTGAAATTTGTAATTTCGACATGATTGTGAAAACGTTGCAATTACGACACCACTATTATTGCAACATTTTCAAAATCACCTGGAACTCGGGTCGACGTCGTGATATTTTCTGGCAAGTAACCCTAACATGATGGAGAAAACGAGATCCATGTAGCCATTCCTCGCCCCTCACCGGGAAACGAGTGTTATGTACCTGAGTTCCTCGTAGCGACTTCTACTCCAAAGTTCACCGTACGAGTTTGATGAACTTCCAACACCTCGAGACACTTTACGAAATCCAAATCCGTCACCATTAATGCCCATTCTTCGTCATCATCAAGATACCTAAGTTGGAACTCCCCTACTTGAAGCTCAAGTCTCTTTGCCACTTCGATATACAGTTCAAAACACCCTATGTACGGCTCGAATTTAAAACTAACTGTCTTTTCGCCAAGTGTTGAAGTCACTGTGAATTCACTCCCACCAAGTCTAGAGCTCGATTCCCTCCACAAAGGCGACTTTCCATCCAAACATCCGGTGCTCGATGAGCTGACATTCTTCATTAGCACAGATTCACCCATGTCCAACGGGTCTGTCATGTCTGATATATATTCTCGCATTTCCACATCAATAAATTCAGAGGTTGGTGAAGTTCGGACAATTGCCTCAGATCGTTCAGGAAAATTGCTTCTACTAGTTAGAGGAAGATTTACGCCATGGTTGAATTCTTCTCCGGTAATAGAGAAAGAAGCGACGACTTTCCCTTTAGTCGGATCAAACTCTAATCCTCCTTCCATCCCAGGAACTGATTCGAGCAAAGTTTGCATTTTCTTCAAGGAATGGTCAACCATTTTCAGTTTTCGACAAGGCCATCGAGAGATTCCATGTTGCCTGCATATCCTTTTGAGAGTTGTTGGGCTCACTACAAATACAGGAAAAGGAAAATGAACATGAACATGAGTCGCCGTTTTTAACACCAAAACATTCATATCACTTCTCAATAGGTGCATTAAAACAGCATCTTTTACTTGATCGAGATCCTAATACATCCTAAGCCATCATATAAGTTGAAAACATAAACAGAGTTAAAACTGCAAAAATCGACAACTTGTATTTTAATCGCAACAATCGGAGAAGTCTTGTGAAAAGTGAAAATGGCGTGAAAGTGGTGACATCAAGGATAGACGAACATTTTCAGAGCAAAGCAAAATGCAGTTATTAAAATTCATACAAATTAGAAGAAAACAAAAGGGAAAAGAAAAGGAATCACTCACCATTAAGGCTTTTTGCAGTATCCTTGAGGCTCTTGGAGAAGTATTGTTGAAGAACACTCAAGCTAACGTTCTTCTCAGTCGAGTTTCGTTTCTTCTCCATCTGTTTGCTGTATCCAACCCTCATCTACACATGAAAAATACAAGAAGCACTAGAAGCAATCACTTTCTACCTAAGAAACTGTGCAGATCAAGCATTCGTATAAATTACCTTTTCAGGAGGATCATTGTTCGACATTTCTGCACCCCAACAATGTAAATGAGTAGATTCTCTATCACTCGGGTGTAACTCATCATTCAGTGATTCAGCTATAGATATATCTTCTATTCTGCAATTTAGCAAACGAATGTCGAGCTCCTTTTCTTGAACTAATTCTGTGTCCGAAACTTCACTCAAACCCATGCAGATCATCTCCACATTCACCAAAAGGCTATTAACCAAGAGCAGCTGTTCTTGAACCCCTTCAAAATTTACAGGAAGAAAGAACTCTACTACATATTCATCAGAACCGGTGAAAGCACTTCTTATCTTAATAGCAACAGCAGCTCTTAGGCCAAGTTTCCGAGCATGATGAA
The DNA here is from genome assembly GCA_029379335.1 of Thymus mandschuricus. NCBI lineage: Eukaryota > Viridiplantae > Streptophyta > Magnoliopsida > Lamiales > Lamiaceae > Thymus > Thymus mandschuricus. The sequence goes on along the minus strand of CM057082.1, from coordinate 12,668,280 downwards.
CGAGTGGATACTCACTAACATCAAAGTCCTTCACATCGGGGTGGAAAAATGGCTCGTTTAGTTGAAGAGCTTTTCCAGCTAGACCTTTTCCTTCTTCGAGGAAATGATTCTTGCAAGCATGCACGAAGCCCTCCATACACTGATCGTTCCAAAAGCACGCAGTTTCCTCAAGGCAAAGGATAGGCATAGTCTCATTATGATCACTATGAGTACGAGGAATCCATGTTAAGGCAAGGGGCAAGCAATGAGTACGGCAAATGGCAGATAAAACATCCTTAATTTCTGCTAATGCCGCGGTCGCATTACTTGAGAGACTCTGCAAAATAACTATCAGATTTTGGTGACTAGCATGATAAATGAATCGAGTTATGAAATAACACTTTGATCAAATACCTCGGGAGATAGCAGAGGGGATTCCGTGCTACTTAAATCCACAGCCTGAAATGATAAACCTAAAAATTAAAAAAAGTTATCGAATATGATCATAATATCTACTATTTAGACCTAATAATAACATAAGATTCCCCATAAGTATTTCAACTGAGCTAATTAATGATCATCAGGCAAAACTCTTTATGAGCTAAATGAACAATGAAACGATGGTTCAAGAAAAAGTTCATCACGGACCTGCAAAGCACGACATATATTATCCATCTCCGAATCAAAATCATGCTTCTCCTCACTAGTAACGAATTCAAAAACAGCGCAGCATTTTCTTTTATGAAAATCCTCAAACACAGGTAAACCAAAAGATCCACAAACATCAAGATCTATAGCCTGTTGAACCCTTAAGTACTCCGCTTGACGGTAATAAGTCACATTTGAAGTCCACTCTGGAACCATTGAGGTAAAGACACGACCGGGAAGCCCGAGATGAGAGCTCATTCCAACTTCAGCAGCAAAAGTGAACCTCTTAGAAACTTCTCGATACTCAGAAAGCCTCCCATCGTGTAAAAAAGGTTGCTCATTAGTGGTCAAGACGTAGTGATCACCACTCCTCATCGGGACCCATACTTGGGCCAAAGTACCAACTCCGAACCACTGTGCACAAAGATGCAATGCTTTGATCATCTTCTCATTCAAAGACAGCCCAGGACACCTCGGGATCACACTCTCCTCTGTGCCACAACTCACTTCACTCCTAGAAATGTAATGTTCCAAAGACTCAACTTCACCTAAAGGGGAGAAAATCGAGGAGGGAAGGGGAGTGGACGAAGAGGGCAAGTTTTGATCGGACAAATTACCCGGGCCCATCAACCATTCGTCGTGTTTCTCATACGTCATCAGCTCCTCGTTACAGCTCGAGGAACACTCCGAACCAAATGCAACTGTATTTTCCATCAGATGATTATGATATGGTAGCATAGTATGAAGAAATCGAAAAATGAAACCTGTTCAGCTAAGATTATCCCAACATTCTCACAGAAATGGCCTAGAATCATATATATATAGTGAACAATTCCCCCCAATTTCCAGCACTAGCTTCCTAATCAACCTACTCTGTGAAAAATGAATGCACATTACACTATATATTATTCAAGAAAAGACAACATATTGTCGGCCTTTACCTTTGAACACATACTGAAGTGAAGACAGAAGTCTTAATCAACCAAAGAGAGAGGCTTCTGCAAAACTACAAAAGAGAAAATATTTTCTTTAAAAAAATCGCCAAAAATAACTACACGCAGAAACTTGTGTGGGATAAGAGTTCATTCATGCAAAAGGATCCAAATACAATGCAAGAAAATCAAATAAATGGAGGGGAAAAATACGAATTTTATCCAAAAGAGGGAAGAAGATAGGAATTCTTACTGACAGTTTCGTGTTCGACGAAATGCCTAGTTGAGATAAAAAATTCTGCCTCGAGGCAACTCTCTCTACCGACATGATTTTAGCTTCAGGATAGAAATTAGTAAAGGTTCGAATCTTCGGCTGAAACCCCAAACCCAGAAGCTAGAAGCCATGATACTCGAATTTAGCGAGCCGATATTTCACTAGTTGAAAAAAGAGAAGAAAAAAAATATATATATATATAGAGAGAGAGGTACATAATACATTCATTCTCTGGAATGAATGCTGATCAAGAATGAATCATAAGATAACGAAGAGATGTCTGTTTGAGGGAAGAAGACAAGCATCTTGGAATCCAGTACTGCAATGAACAGCGGAGATTCTCTCTCTTCTCTGTTGAGATTCCAATCAAACGAAACCAGTATAGTTTAGATTCCTCCCTTCATCCCAAAAATTTAGACTCCTCTCGTCCCCTAATAAGTGTCTTGCGCCGTCAAATTGCAATAATCAAGAATTGTATAATTTTACCGTATTAATCCCTAATTATTATATAGAAAATTGAAAAAGTAAAAAAAATGTAATGATAACAGGGGTAAAATTGATAGTTTAGTCAAAATTTTACATTGAAATATGTGATAAGACACTTATTAAGAAACAAATATTTTAGTCTCTTCGGACACTTATTACTTATTAGGGGACGGATCATAAACTTGCTTACTTTCAAACCTGCTTATAAGATAGAAGTTTAGATGAGACATAGTTGTTCACTAAGGACATGTACAATGCTAGAACTCCAAATGGGGTTCATAGAGATGCCAAATAGACAAGAATTTATTGTTATTAAAAAATGACAATGGTAAAGTTCTTAACAAGGGTTCTTATCATAATTAAAGGGTCCCACTTATTATTTTATTTTTTATTAATTTTATTTTACAATTGATTTTATTTTATTATCATAAAATTAATAAACTAAATTAGAATAAACGTAAATATTTGACGGTATACAAATTATGAATTACTTTCAAATAATATGTTTTAGTATTTAAATAGTTTATATCCTAAAAAATACGATTAAATTTTTTTAAAGAACAAATTTACTATTGAAAATAGATGAAATCGGATGAAAGTAGAAAGAGAAAATAAAACGAAAAAAGAGGGAAAATCATTTATCAAAATTAAAAAATGCCCACTTTTTTTTAAGATGCAGCAAATAATAGAACTGGCCTGAATTTTTTTTACCATTGGAGAAATCAAAAAATCGATCCTGGTATCTCCTGCAAGATACCGAGTTCTAAAAATTTACTTCCTCTTGCGCTTGCAACACACACGCATGAAGACCAATCATATGGCAAGTGCTCTCTACGCGCAACAGTGGAGAGAGTGACTACGGAGTACTATTGATTAGTGGTGGGACCATTTCCCTTCTCATCTTGCCTTTATAAATTTTAATTTATTTTAAATATTTTCATTCGCATGATTTTATACTTTTCACTCCTTTCTTTTCTTTTCTTTTCTTTTCTTTTATTATTTTTCTTTTTCGTTTTATTTTCCGTTTTCCTTTCTTTCACCATTTTTCTCGTTTATATTCAATGTAGTGAACTGTTAGACAAATTAAAAAATTACTCTTTTTTCTTTTTATATCTTTGATGTTCTTTTCCTTTTTCGTTTATATCTTTCACAATGGTGAATCGTTAGATATATTACAAAACTGTACACATATACTTTAAATGAATAATAAAAAGTTATCATACAAATATCTAAATTAAAAAATATATAATAGATGGGACCCATAAAAAAGTTATAGAACCCCAAATTAAAACCCACCATCGTAGAACTTTTTAAGTTTGAGGCTCTTATCTAGGTGACACTTAGGTGACATCTTATAGAACTCCAACCATTGTAGTTGCCCTTATATAAGAACATGGGTTCTTATTTTGGAGACCTCCAATGGGAACAAAATTTAAGGACTAGTTCTTATTTTTGCCATATAGACTAGACTCTTCCCATTGTACATGCTCTAAGTTCGTTATTTATGTATTTTCGGTAGGGCTGCAAACGAGCCGAGCTACTCGGGACTTATTCGGTGCTCGATTCGGTAAAAACTCGTTCGAGCTCGAATTCGTTAACAAACGAGCCGAGCTTCGAGCCCGAATTCGAGCTCGGTTAACTTAACGAGCCGAACCCGAGCAGTAAGGTGTTCGGCTCGTTTTGCTCGCGAACGTGTTCGGCTCGTATGTTAATCGAACATGTTCGCGAGCCTGCTCGCGAACTCTTAATCGAACCTCTAATCGAGCCTGTAAACGAGCTTTAGCATTTATGTGTAAAAAATTGTAGGTAAGAGAATTTGAATTATTGTCAAATGTTAATGAGTTAAAATTAATTTCAAATTACAACCAAAAACTAATTAAGGACTATACCATAATTAAAATTAAAAAAAATATGTATATATGCTTTGTTCTTTTTGGATTATATTTTGTGTTTTGGATGAATTTCATTAGGTGGATTTTTATTTGATGAAATTCATTTTAATTTAAGTTCATTTGAAGTTTTAAAAGACAAAATTAAATATGTTTATATCATGGTTTTTAAACGAGCTCGGACTCGAGCTTTTCATGAGCCAAATTCGAGCTCAAATCCGAACCGGGCACGAGCCGAACTCGAGCCGAATTCGAGCTCAAAAATTTTAACCCGAGCCGAGCTCGAGCCCGGATTTAAAGCTCGAATCGAACTCGAACCCGAGCCCCGAGCCTGTCAAATACTAAACGAGCCGAACCCGAGCAAACCAATACTCGATCAGGTTCGGCTCGTTTGCAGCCCTAATTTTCGGTATTAGATTCAATTTTGGTAATCAAGAATAAATTATCTTTATACAAAAATGCTCCCTTATCCGACGTGTAATGTGGGCATTCTTAATATGTCCATAGTTGATCTGCACTACGGTTGTCAATTCGTGTGTGTCGGGTTGTTATCGTGTCGACCTGATAACAACCCAACCTGTTAAGCTCAAACTTGAACACGACCCGTCAAGAATTTCCCCAACCTGAACACGAACACGACCTGTTAAACTCAAACCTGAACCAGACTCGAATCCGACACGAACACGATAGGAACCCGATATATCATAACACGTACTGACCTGATTAAACATACTAAAATTATACATGTTTTATACAAACTAGTTCATAAATAAACTAAAAAGAAATCAGAAAGGGGCGAGTAAGTGGATATTAGAATAACCCTAATTAGAAATTTACAAAATAACAAATTAATTAATATTTAAATTAACGGGTTACCTAAACCCGACACGAAATTTTCAGGTTCTTATTGGGTCAACCCGTTAATGACACAAACTTGATAAACACGGATTTTCTACGTGTTTCGAGAGCTTATAATTGCGTTTTAGTGTCGTTATCATGATCGAGTGTGATACTTTTTATCTATAGTTCTTATATTCGAGGATATTACACTTGATCGTAGTCTTGTTGAGTTTTGTAGGCGAAAAGAAGAAAAATGGAGCAAAAACCCATAGTTTGGGCCATGGGCCTTAAGCTCACCATGGCCCAAAGTAAAGGGTAGCCCAACAAGGATAGCGCAACAAGAAGTCAACGTGGCACTCCAACCCCATGCATGCGGCCGCGTCCCCCTTCACCTAGCCGCGCCTTCACCTTCCTCATGCATGCATGCACGACAGCGTCGGTGCTGCCATCACCCCGCGCCCAGCAGGCCGATCTCCGCGGCTTCACCACGCCGCCTGCCACGCTACCGCGCCCTCCTACGCCTGCCGCCGCGTCTCACCCCGTTTGGAAAGAGCGCACAAAGCGCGGGCAGTTACGATTCGTTTTGAAAGCTCTCGTAACAGAAAATATTGAAAGAGGAGAGAACGGGGGATAAGTAGGGAGAGAGGGAGGAGGAGTCGGCATCTTACATCTCATATTTTTCAGAATCGAGAGCGACGCGAGTATCAACCTTGGGAGAAGAAGATCGGGATTCAAGTCGGCGATATTCGGAGCCCTAGTTCTCCCTACGGTTTTCGTTTGTTTACGATTATGATTGTCCTCATTATGTTTGGCTAAATTCTCTATTATTCTAGAGTTAGGGAGTACATGAGCACCTCGGATTCATTATAGTTTTATCTACCGATCACGGCCTTCTATTACTTCTTGTGTTCTTGTGTGAATTGTTTGCTTGTTTGATTTGCTACCAAGTAAGCATGATTTATTGTGTTGATTTAATATGCGAAAGATGAGAATTAACGCTCGAATAGGGAACATAGGACACACACTTCAATAAAGTCGAGAGATCTTGAGAATTGTGTGAGAGCTTATAACCTTTTGAACCTTTAGGAGTTTCATGTGTTAGTTATCAGTTGGACACAACGATTCTTGCATGAAATCTACGGTTTAGGCGCTACGAAAGTAGGTTTAAGCTTATTGTGTGGTTGTTCTAGTAATAGTCGAGTCCTCTATGTGATTGATTGATTTTGATTAAATTGAATTCGTTCGTTCATCGAAACCGAAGCTCTAGAATAATTCTTCTTATATTTGATTCTCTCGTTGCTAGTTGTTTATGTTTATTATTTCGCTTTTAATTAGTTTAGTAAAACAAAATCCAACGAATTATTCGTCTAGATAGAGGATAGGAAATTAGACTAGTACTCGTTAGGTTAATCAGTCCTCGTGGAATACGACCTTGCTTCCCTATCTATAATTACACCCGTACACTTGCGGTAGTAAAAATATTAGTGAACAAGTTTTTGGCGCCGTTGCCGGGGACTGATTTTCGTTCTAGTGATATTAGTTAGATTTCTTTGATACTAATTTAGACATTTTATTTTCTATATTTTATTTTCAATTTTATTCGTTTGAGTTGTCTAATTGCTCTCTTTGTTGGTGTATAGGTGGTGAATGCGCACGAGGTCTTCAGGCATCACTTTAGATCATGTAGATCCGGATATAGAAGCCACTTGTCGTCAGAACAACGCAAAGAGGAACAAGAGGAAAATGGCAACTCAGGAGGAGTTCAATCAACTCAGGGAGCAGTTAAGGATTTTGAGGGAAGCTCAAGAACGAGCAAACATTCAACCAGCTCCTATTCAGGCTCAGTTTCAGAATGTGATAGCTCATGGGGGAATTCCCGGACCAGCCATCGAGGCAAACAACTTCGAGTTGAAGACGAGCCTGATATCAATGGTCCAACAGAATCAGTATGGAGGAGGTCCTTTGGAGGACCCGAATGCCCATCTCAGTCAGTTTTTGGATCTCTGTGCCACAGTTAAGATCAATGGAGCACCCGAGGATGCTATTAAAATTCGCCTCTTTCCATTCTCTTTGAGAGATAAGGCGAAACAGTGGTTCCAATCCATAGAGTTGGGAGGAGACGTTACTTGGGAAGATCTAGCTCACAAGTTCTTGTTCAAGTTCCAACCTCCGGGCCTCATGTTTAAGTTGAAGATGGAGATCACACACTTCCAACAATATGAAGGAGAGAGTCTCTATGAAGCTTGGGAGAGGTTCAAGGAAACGATCAGAAAATGTCCAAACCATGGCTTCGACTTAGGTACCCGCATTATGATCTTCTACAATGCTTGCAATGGGGAATTACGAAGACTAATGGATGCTGCTGCTGGAGGAGCATTGTTATGCAAGGGGGGAGATTAGGATATCGATATAATTGAGAACATGGCATCCACAAGCTACCAGTGGCCAACAGAGAGGAACAATCTGAGGAAAGTAGCTATGGCTGAGAACAAAGACCCTCTTGTTGCACTCACAAATCAGATTGCAACTTTGTCTAGCAAGTTCGAGACCATGATGCAAACCTGAAGCAGCCCAACAGTTGAAGAGATTCAATTCGAGGAGGCAAATTGGGTCAACAATCAAGGGTTTCAGCCTCAAGGAGGATATCAAGGGGGTCGTTCAAATCAAGGTGGATACCAAGGATATCAAGCACCTCCTTCCCATCCGAATCTCTCATATGGAAATCCGAACAACGCTCTTCAACCACCACCCGGATTTTCAACATCCAATGGAGTGATCAACGAGAAAAAGAAGCCGAATTTGGAGGACATACTCATGAGGTTCATCTCGAGTTCGGATACAAGGATGTCAGCGGTGGAGACACAAGTAAAGATGATCGAAAAGCAAGTAAGCCAGATTGCAAACTCTTTGAGCAATCAGCACAATCCGGGGCAATTTCCAAGCAACACAGTGGTGAATCCCAAGGAGCAATACAAAGCCGTCATGTTGAGGAGTGGCACCACATATGAGAGACCGAAGATGCCGGAGCACGAACCCGAAAGTGTAAAGATTCAAGAGGAAAAAGAAGAGCTCACACCGGCCATGAAGGAGAAGAAGGAAGGAAAAATGCCCAAACCCCTACCACCACCTTTGCATGTTCCTATGCCTTTTCCTCAAAGGCATCAAAAGAAGATGGGGGATGAGCAATTTTCCAGATTTTTGGACATCTTTCGGAAGGTCCAAATCAACATTCCGTTGGTAGAAGCTCTACAACAAATGCCCAAGTATGCCAAGTTCCTCAAAGATGTGATTTCAAAGAAGAAGAAGTGGGGAGACTTTGAGACAGTGAACTTGAATGAAGAGTGTAGTGCTATCTTACAACGGAAGTTGCCCGTTAAGTCCAAAGATCCGGGTAGTTTCACAATTGCTTGTGAGATTGGGGGGGTGAAAGTCGGAAGAGCGCTATGTGATTTGGGTGCGAGTGTCAATCTCATGCCTCTTTCAGTTTTTAGGAAGCTTAAAATTGGAGAGGTGAAGCCTACCACCATAGCTCTTCAAATGGCGGGTCGTTCGGTGGCATATCATCAAGGCATAGTTGAAGATGTTCTTATCAAGGTTAATGATTTCATCTTTCCCGCTGATTTTATTGTTCTCGATATGGAGGAAGACCGAAATATGCCCTTGATTCTTGGGAGACCATTTTTGGCTACGAGCCAAGCACTCATTGATGTTGCAAGAGGAGAGCTTACCTTGAGGGTAAATGATGAGAGTTGCACTTTCTCCATCTACATGCCGTCGAAGTATTCTGAGGAAGAGGAAGTCAAATCGGTAGAAGAGTGCAAAGTGCTTGATGTGTGTGATTCTTACACCGTAAAAAGTTCTATGGAGTCGCCCAAAACTCCTACCGAAGCTTGCATTTCTACTTCTTTCTCTTCTTCAAAATTCTCTTTTTATTTATGCTCTAATTATTTTGATGAGTATACTTTAGAAAGTGTGCAGAAAATTTCAGATCAAGAGGCACACCTTTTCGAGAAAGGGAATGAAGAGAATGGAGTTACCCCGAAACATTTGCATGGCCACTTGAAGAATTATAAGAAGAAAAAGAGAAGGGCATGTGAAATTCCGGGTTAGTACGAAATACTCTTCCATCTCTTCTTCGTTCAAACTTATTATTTTTCTTAGTAAAACAATAAGTTTGGGGGGATGGCGAAGTGTGGAAAAGTATTTCGATTTTTATTGCTTTCTAGTTATTTTATTTGAGTCTTGCATGTTTAGTGTCTTATATTAGTTAGTAGTCTTTTTTTTTTTTTTTTTGTGTTTTTGTTTTTAATTGATGATAAGCATGGATAGTGGTTGTGACGATGAGGCCGATGATGATTTCTTGAAATTGAGTACATTGAAAATCTTTCACTTGGGATTACTTCATGAGTTGATTAGCATGATTGATCGATTTTTGATTATTTGACCTCTAAGAAGCTTGGATCAAATATTAGCCTTTGTTGTGAGTTTTGAGCCTTGACTATCACATGATTATAGTCTGATCTTCTTTCTTGAGTGTGATTGTTCAAGCATGCATACTTGTCTCTAGAACTTGCTTTTATATCTTCCTTGAGGTTGCGTCAGTGTGCTTAATAATTTAGAGATGATCAAAGGCCATCTTTCTTAGCCACATTTCTTTCCTTTTCTCTTGTCCAAATGATTCATAAATCCTAGTTAAACCCCTTTGAGCTGTGAGACCTTTTTCTTTGATAAACTATGGGATGGGGATACTATGTAGGATTTTGTGATTTGTATTGAGAAATTTGAAAGAATGAGAGAGGTTGGAATTGAAAGGACCCCTTTGCTCACATAAGCTCTAGTTCGCTTTTATTAAGGAAAAAAAAAAAAAAGAAAAAAAAGAGAGAGAGAGAAAGTCTCAAGAAGGAAAAAAAAGAAAAGAAAAAAGTTGTTGAATAAAGAGCATAAGTGAGTAGAGTGGGAGAACTAAGATGGTTGAGTGATGAGGATGGTTTAGAATGGATGAATGGTTGGGAATTAGAGCTTTATTAGCTATTGGCTTGAGTGTTTGTGGGAATTAAGAGTCATTATTTTGGGATTTTACTCACTTAGCCAAATATTTCCTACCTACCAAAGAGCCTACATTACAACCTTAATCAAAGTCCTTTTTGATCTTTATTATAAGCACACATTTAACAATGGAGAGGTTGAGATGAATTGCAAGCCTATGGTAGATATTGTGCATGCTTTGAATTGAGTGAAAAATTTACTTATCCATACACACTTGAGAGTTGAGAGTGTCACTCACATATACTCCTATGCCGTGAGGATCCGAGTTTCGAAGAAATTAGATTATTGAGATATGATCATGATGTGCTAATCGATAATTGTGGTGATTTGTTTGTGATGATTTTGGTTTTATAAAAAAATTTCTGAGGCCAAAATTCATTGTCACTTTGTTAATCCGTGTTTATTGTTGATCGATCTCTTTGCTTCGTTTTTGTGTTTGAGGACAAACATTCACTCAAGTTTGGGGGGTTGATAAACATGGATTTTCTACGTGTTTCGAGAGCTTATAATTGCATTTTAGTGTCGTTATCATGATCGAGTGTGATACTTTTTATCTATAGTTCTTATATTCGAGGATATTACACTTGATCGTAGTCTTATTGAGTTTTGTAGGCGAAAAGAAGAAAAATGGAGCAAAAACCCATAGTTTGGGCCATGGGCCTTAAGCTCACCATGGCCCAAAGTAAAGGGTAGCCCAACAAGGATAGCCCAACAAGAAGTCAACGTGGCACTCCAACCCCATGCATGCGGCCGCGTCCCCCTTCACCTAGCCGCGCCTTCACCTTCCTCTTGCATGCATACGCGGCAGCGTCGGTGCTGCCATCACCCCGCGCCCAGCAGGCCGATCTCCGCGTCTTCACCACGCCGCCTGCCACGCTACCGTGCCCTCCTACGCCTGCCGCCGCGTCTCACCCCGTTTGGAAAGAGCGCACAAAGCCCGGGCAGTTACGATTCGTTTTGAAAGCTCTCGTAACAGAAAATATTGAAAGAGGAGAGAACGGGGGATAAGTAGGGAGAGAGGAAGAGGAGTCGGCATCTTACATCTCATATTTTTCAGAATCGAGAGCGACGCGAGTATCAACCTTGGGAGAAGAAGATCGGGAGATTCAAGTCGGCGATATTCGGAGCCCTAGTTCTCCCTACGGTTTTCGTTTGTTTACGATTATGTTTCCTTCGAATCTTGAGATGATTGTCCTCATTATGTTTGGCTAAATTCTCTATTATTCTAGAGTTAGGGAGTACATGAGCACCTCGGATTCATTATAGTTTTATCTACCGATCACGACCTTCTATTACTTCTTGTGTTCTTGTGTGAATTGTTTGCTTGTTTGATTTGCTACCAAGTAAGCATGATTTATTGTGTTGATTTAATATGCGAAAGATGAGAATTAACGCTCGAATAGGGAACATAGGACACACACTTCAATAAAGTCGAGAGATCTTAAGAATTGTGTGAGAGCTTATAACCTTTTGAACCTTTAGGAGTTTCATGTGTTAGTTATCAGTTGGACACAACGATTCTTGCATGAAATCTACGGTTTAGGCGCTACGAAAGTAGGTTTAAGCTTATTGTGTGGTTGTTCTAGTAATAGTCGAGTCCTCTATGTGATTGATTGATTTTGATTAAATTGAATTCGTTCGTTCATCGAAACCGAAGCTCTAGAATAATTCTTCTTATATTTGATTCTCTCGTTGCTCATTGTTTATGTTTATTATTTCGCTTTTAATTAGTTTAGTAAAACAAAATCCAACGAATTATCGTCTAGATAGAGGATAGGAAATTAGACTAGTACTCGTTAGGTTAATCAGTCCTCGTGGAATACGACCTTGCTTCCCTATCTATAATTACACCCGTACACTTGCGGTTGTAAAAATATTAGTGAACAAAACTCAATAAGGCCTCAACCCAAACTCGTTAACTTCGTGCGTGTTCGTGTCGGATTATCGTGTTGTGTTAAAAATTGACCTAATCTGCACAGATAAGGTTTACTCTTTTAAATAGGTTAAAATATATATTTTAATTTTTATTTCATTAATAATACGATAAGTTATCTTTCTGTTTCAGGGTATGTTGTAGTACTCTATAATTTATTTTTGAAATCGATTTCCAACAATGTACGGAGTACTATATGTATTAACTTTATTATTATTTTTATTTGGTTTTAATTATTTTTAATATATATACACATATGAAGATTCTTAAATAAATAATAAAATATATTTATAAAAATTATAATGGCTGCTTTTAATTTAAACATTTTAAAAAAAAATTAAATAGTACTCCCTTCGTCATACTTCAATTGTCATGTTTCCCTAATTAGATCTTTCTATATGCATTGACTTGTTTTCTTAAATGGAAATAATTAACGCTCATTTTTTAATGCTGACACCTTACGTTTCACTTTTAACATTGAGCATAAAATCTCGTATCGAAATGAAACAGAATAACTGAATTAGGATGGAGGAAGTAAAATAGAATACTATTGAAATAGATTATGTTCTCTAAAATGGAATTTTACTCTATTTTAGAGTACCGTTGAGGATGATGCTCTAAGTTTTGATTCAATGTTTGATTTCTTTTTAAAGTTTAAACTAGATATTGCACCCGTGCGATGCACGGCAAGACGAATGGTTATGAACTATTGTAAAATAATATACATAAAAATAATTTATGAATATTAGATAACCGTTAATATATGCATAGTTTTCTCAATTAAACTTTTGAAATACTCTCACCGTCCCAATTATAAATGTTTTGAATGGAGCGGAGGGAGTATGTTACATTCCGATCACTTTACACTCACATACATGTAAAAAATCTAATATTCAAGAAATGTAACATATTCAAGAAACATTTATCTAAATTACCGAGTCAAATTTAGATTCTTCTTTAGTCGTGATTAGGTATTTAATAATATTGTATCTACCAAAAAATTAAATTGATTTCTAATTTTTAATGGTGCTTTGTATCTACTAAAAAAAATAAAATTGAGTAATAAACATGGCATTTTTAATTTAATAATCAAATTTATTTTTACTTTAAAATAGTTGAATTATAATTTATATCAATTTAAAGAAAATATTCGTGGGCTTAATTTATATTAGAAAATATATAATTATAAATTTATATGAGTATATCTAAAAATTTAGTGATGGTCTTAAAATGATTATAACGTAATGAATTTTATTCCATTTTAAACATATAATATACCAATTTAAACATCATTTCGTGCTCTTTAATTTAAGATACATATCGAATAGGTTATTTTTATTAAAATTGTATGAAAATTGCAAAAAAAAAAAAAAAAGTATAAAGGAAGAGAGAGAAATTTTGAAAAGAGATAATATGCCAATTTACCTAACCCCTTAGTGTCAAAACCAATTTATACCCACAACTTAAGAAACACTAAAATATACCCATATTTTCAAATTCCTCCCCAAAATACCCCTCCTTCTTAATTCCCCCCTATTTCTCAATTTCTTATTATAACATTATTGTTTTGAATCTACTCCTTCTTTCTCTTCTGTTGGTCGACGAGTATTTCTTCTTCATCGTCCCTGCGTCGCCGTCGTGTTTTTTCCGGCCGTCGGAGCTGCAACGGTAGGTTTTCGCTCCTTCGCGTCGGCTTATATCCGGCTGCGTCGCCGTCGTCTTCTTCTTCTACCTCGCGTCATTTTTCTTACGTTTTTTTCAGAGCTAGAGTTCTTAAAGAATGTACGTTTTTTACACTGTGTTTTAGTTTCCTTTGTTTTTCAATCGACTGGTTTTTTGATCGGAAACTAGGGTTGATGTCGGAACAGTGAAAAGAACGGAAACTAGGGTTGTGAGAACTGCAGTTTTTCTTGTTCAATTGACTGGGTTTTTGAAAGGAAACTGTAGTTTTTCTTTTTCGTTTCTTTTTGAATGGAAACTGTATCTTGTTCCTCATCTTGTTTGGCTGATTTGTAGTTCTCTTTGACGTTTTTTTTGTAGTTCTGGTAGTTCGCATGTGTATAAGACTTTTGCTGTGCATGGTTGTCATTAATTGTGTTTTTTATGTGTCAGGAACATTTAATTTGTTTTTTATTTTGTTAGAATTGTTTTTGACAGACATAATGTGGTAGTTTGTAAGAAATGGTTGATTATGTTGTCAGTTTTGGGACATAGGCATTTTTTCTCATTTTGCGCATAATATCTATAATTTTTTGACGGCTTCCACATCCTTTATTGTTGGTTGTAGTTTATTATATATTTCTGGCATTTTTTTGTAGTACACAGTATATATTTCTTACCTTTTACTATGTCATATACATATTTTCTTACCAACTTTCGTAGAAGTATCTTTCTTACCTTATTTATTTGTAGCATGTAGTATATTTTCTTACCAACTTTTCATATATTTCCCCTCAGAAAATGACACCTCACGTAATTGTTGTAATTGGTGGTTATTGGTGTAATACTAAGCATGAAGGTGGAATCAAACATTACATACCGATACCTACTGTTGGTATTAGTTTTATTGAATTGTTGAGGATCCTTGAAGTTCGTATGAAGAAGGACTTAGCCAGCCACACATTCGAGATTGATGGTCTGGTAACGGGTGATAAAGGTGAGCCAATGATAATGAAGATTTCAAACCAATTCGAGTGGGCTTCTATGTTGGATATGGGAGGATTCCGTACTGTATATGTCAGTGCCTTTAGCAAATGCAATGCAAGTGTTATAGGCCAGTCAATGGACATGGTTGTTGTTCATTGTGATAGTGAGATGACAGTGATTAATCAAACCCCGAATCCCGCAATACGACGTCATAAGACGAAGCTGTCGATGCCTATGTTTTCTCCCGAACGGTTTAGAGATCATGATCCAGATTCTATCATAGTTGAACAAAACGAACGTGTTCCTATTGCGAATGGTTCTGTTTTCATGAACAAGGATATCATGGTCTCTGCTATCCATGCGTACCACATGGAAAATTATGTTGAGTTTCGAACTACCATTTCAGACGCACTTAGATACCACATGCAGTGCAAGGACGAGCTAATATGTGTGTTCTCATTGCGAGGGAAATCATTTGAGAAATCATGGGTATTATATGATTTTATAGCCCATTCGTGTGAGAGAGATTTGAATCACGTTGTTGACCCCAAAGTTTCATCAAGGGCAGTAGCCGACTATGTTTTCCCTAACATGTCAGAGGATGGTTTTGTAATTAGGCCACATGATATTCAAGGTATGATACGGAGAGATTTCGGTGTTCGTGTGAGTTATGCTGTTGCTTTACGTGGTAGGAATCTGTCTCTGAAATCTCTGTACAGGGGCCACAGCGAGTCTTTCCAGGTTAGTTTTTGACTAGACCAGTATGTAAGATTTGTACATAGTAAGAAATTGTCAATTTATTACCAATTATGATAGATGTTTGTATGAAAACAACCTTAATATATTTGTTTGTTTTTTATTTTTATTGTTTGTCAGGTGGTTGCCAAATATTTGTATATGCTTAGACAAATGAATCCAGGCTCTTTTGTTGATTTACAAACATGCCCTGATGACACATTCCAGTATTCCTACTTTGCTCTTGCCGCTTCAATAAGAGCTTTCCGGGCATGCCGTCCTGTCATTGTCGTTGATGCAACTCATCTCAAAGGTCAATATAGGGGTGTTATGTTTGTGGCGTCGAGTAAGGACGCAAACGAACAGATTGTGCCACTGGCTTTTGGTATAGGTGACAAGGAAAACGACCTCTCGTGGAAGTGGTTTATTGGGCATGTGCGTGAGTGTTTTGGTTGCCCTGACAATTTGTTGATCATTTCTGATCAACACATAAGTATAAAGAATGCTGTTGCATTTGTTTATCCTGGTAAGAAATCGACCACATAGCCTAACTGTTTATCTTGTATAGATTGTAAGAATTTTGTAATTATTTGTATCTTCTTTACACGCCATGTAGGGGTCCCTCATGGTTTATGTACGTACCACGTCCAAGGGAACTTGAAGTCTTGGGGTAAAGATGTGATTGGTATATTCCAGTTAGCTGCTAATGCATATAAAGATGAGATATATGCACAACATATGCATAATTTGGAAATGGCTGTTCCATCGGCTTATACAAAGCTTATTCGTTTGGACCCTACTAGATGGGCAAATTGCAAATGCCCTGTGCGTCGGTATAATTTTGGAACGTCCAATGCTGTTGAGTCTCTGAATGGAAGGTTAAAGTGGGCTAGGTCATTGCCTGTTACCTCGTTATTAGAGTATGCACGCAACCTCATGCATACCTGGTTTTATGAGCGTAGGACCAAAGCTGGCGATAGGCGTAATAAGTTGTCCGTTTATGCTGAAAAAAGGCTGGGATTTGCCATTGATAAGGGGAATTCTTACCAAGTTCAGCCTGTATCCAACTTGGTTTTTAACATTAAATCACAGTCTCAGAGTAATGTTGTGGATTTAGGTAAGAAGGAGTGTTCGTGTAGAGTTTTTCAAATGGATCTGATACCCTGTTCACACGCATCACGAGCCATAAGGTATTTAAACAATTGTAAATACGTACTTGACACATACAAGATGTTCTTTTTCTTACCAGATAATTTGCAAGAGAATATTTTGATTTCCCCTTCTTTTTGGGCAGGTATAAAAATCAAAGTCCAGCCTCTTACGTTAGTGAATTTTATTCTACCCAAACGTGGCGTGAGATATACGCTGATTCAGTCATGCCTCTACCGGACATTAATGATTGGCATATCCCAAATGATATTGAATCATGGATAGTTTTGTCCCCTCCCAATCCCAATCAAGCGGGTCGTCCGAGCAAGAATAGGATTCCACCTGGAGGAATAGTTAAAAATTCAATAGTGGCAGGAAGCAAAACTAACGTCCCGCGGGCGTGTTCCCGATGTCAGTTGGTGGGCCATTACGCAACCAGGTGCACCGCACCTGTACCTCCCCCCCCTAGACGAGGTACCACGCAGCAGCCCGTCAACTGAGAAGCGGAAGAGAAAAGCAAAGAAATGCGGCATTTGTGGTTGCGTTGGCCATACTCGTCAGTCATGTCAAAACCCGGATAGGTTTGCTTAATATCTTGTGCTTTGCTCAACCTTTTTTGTATTATCTTTTTTTGATAGATAATTAATAGGTTTGTATAAATTCTCGAATATACTTTTATGTTGGTTTTTTTTTTAAGAATGTTGTTGCATATAATTAAACTCAACAACCTTTTTGTAAGTAATGTATCATTTTATGTCAATACCCTTGTAAGAAATGTATTATGTTATGTCTGATTTTTCACTGACAACTTCATTCATTACTTGATTTAAGAGAAATATCAACAGTTGATACAAGTTCGTTAGAATTTACTATGTTCGGTAAGAAATGGTCTTACCAGTCCAACTTGAAGCATTACTTAGGACTAGAAAACATCAACAGTTGTAATAGTATTATAAGAATTAACCAATTTTTTGTCAGAAATGTGTCATTTTTCATACCAACCTGTATCTAAGGATACATTCAATAAAACTGTTACCATTATTTGAATAACTTTGTAAGAAATGTATCATTTTTATGTAAGATACGTCACAATCAATTTTTATCTGTAATAAGAAAATACAACTTCGTATGAACAGTTTTAAGAAAATATGTGAGGTGCCATATACTGAGGGGAAATATATGAATACATAACAGTAACATTATTATGTTAGATAATTTACTAGTAAAGCTTTATATGTAGTAAGAAATTTTAACTTCTTATGAACAATATCCTAAGAATTAACTACATTTGGTAAGAAATTTTCTTACAAAGCTGTAAGAAAATACAACTTCGTATGAACATTAACAAACAAAGCTGTCTACATAACAGACATCTTCATTCATTACTTGATATAAGAGAAATATCAACAGTTGTTACAAGTTCATTAGAATTAACTAAGTTTGGTAAATAATGTTCTTACCAGACCAACTTGATGGTTTACTTAGGACTAGAAACCATCAACAGTTGTTATAATGTCATAAGAATTAACCAATTATTTGTTCGAAATGTATCATTTTCATACCAACCTGTATCTAAGGATACATTCAATAAAACTGTTTCCATTATTTGAATAACTTTGTAAGAAATGTATCATTTTTATGTAAGATACGTCACAATCAATTTTTATCTGTAATAAGAAAATACAACTTCGTATGAACAGTTGTAAGAAAATATGTGAGGTGCCATATACTGAGGGGAAATATATGAATACATAACAGTAGCATTATTTATGTCAGATAATTTACTAGTAAAGCTTTATATGTAGTAAGAAATTTTAACTTCTTATGAACAAGATCCTAAGAATTAACTACATTTGGTAAGAAATGTTCTTACAAAGCTGTAAGAAAATACAACTTCGTATGAACATTAACAAACAAAGTTGTCTACATAACAGACATCTTCATTCATTACTTGATATAAGAGAAATATCAACAGTTGTTACAAGTTCATTAGAATTAACTAAGTTTGGTAAGTAATGTTCTTACCAGACCAACTTGAAGGTTTACTTAGATTACTTAGGACTAGAAACCATCAACAGTTGTTATAATGTCATAAGAATTAACCAATTGTTTGTTCGAAATGTATCATTTTCATACCAACCTGTATCTAAGGATACATTCAATAAAACTGTTTCCATTATTTGAATAACTTTGTAAGAAATGTATCATTTTTATGTAAGATACGTCACAATCAATTTTTATCTGTAATAAGAAAATACAACTTCGTATGAACAATTGTAAGAAAATATGTGAGGTGCCATATATTGAGTGGAAATATATGAATACATAACAGAAGCATTATTTATGTCAGATAATTTACTAGTAAAGCTTTATATGTAGTAAGAAATTTTAACTTCTTATGAACAAGATCCTAAGAATTAACTACATTTGGTAAGAAATTTTCTTACAAAGCTGTAAGAAAATACAACTTCGTATGAACATTAACAAACAAAGCTGTCTACATAACAGACATCTTCATTCATTACTTGATATAAGAGAAATATCAACAGTTGTTACAAGTTCATTAGAATTAACTAAGTTTGGTAAGTAATGTTCTTACCAGACCAACTTGAAGGTTTACTTAGGACTAGAAAACATCAACAGTTGTTATAATGTCATAAGAATTAACCAATTGTTTGTTCGAAATGTATCATTTTCATACCAACCTGTATCTAAGGATACATTCAATAAAATTGTAGTAAGAAAACACAAGTAATGTTTTATCTGTAGTAAGAAAATACAAGTTCGTATGAACAGTAGTAATAAATTATTGAAGTTGAGTATGTCCATAACAGTAACATGAATTAAGTTGCTGTAACATGAAACGACGGCGTATAAATCTGGTCGTCTAAATGACGTCGTTTTAGTCATAGAGCACTATAACAAAGTAATTTATTTGTTTATACCTTCAGTTCTTTCCTCTCATATCTTCCTCTCCAGCAGTCGAGCCCCTTGCAATGTCAACAAATTCATCTTCGTCGTCCTCTACTTTTTCCACTGTAAGCTGGGGCGCGTTTTGTGAGCATGGTCTCCCCTGCGATGTATTGACATCTCGAACGGCGGCGAACCCTGGACGCCTATTCTTTAGATGTCAGCTGAGGAAGGTAACTTTAGGGTTCACTCCCCCCAATTCGTTATTTATTATTTATTTTCCATTGTCGATTGTTGATGGTGGTGTCGTGAGTATTAGTGTTATTTTTTCCTGTTATTAGTTTTTTATGTTATTTTTTTTTTCGAATTAGGGTTTTCTGTTAGTGTCGAGCTAGGGTTTTCTGTTTTTTTTTTTGTTGCTGTTTAACTTGTGTTTTGATGTAGTCTGATGATTGCAACTATTTTGCGTGGGTTGATTCAAGAACGCCACTGTTTTACTGTCGCAATCAATGTGATCTGATTCGCAAAGTGGAGAGGGAGCACCTGGAGAAGCAGCTGAAGTTGAAAGACGAGCAATCTAGCATTTTGGTTGACAAAATTCAGATGAAGGAGGAAGAGTGTGAAAAAATTAAGGCTAAATTGGAGGAAGCAATTAAAGATCTGAAATTTTACAAGAAATGTGTTTTATTCACCATTGTCGCTGCATTATTTTTCATGGTAGCTAAGATAATGCTGGATGGTTGAAGTCTTAATTAGTTTTTATTCCCTCATTTCAGCTACGATTTGTAGGTGCATCAATTTTCCTTTTTACTATTCGATGTCACCTTTTTATTATTAAGTAACTACTTTTGCTTACTCCGAGCATAAGAAATATGTATGGTGGTCATAAGAAATATATAATCTTTTACTAAGAACATGCCGGTTTAGAATATTTCTTACAAACTTGAATAGAAGCACAAGAAATAGTAAGTTGTTTGTTTTTGTGATTGTAAGAATTATAAAAGAAACAGTGTAAGAATAGAAGCACAAGAAATAGTAAGTTGTTCGTTTTTGTGATTGTAAGAATTATATAAGAAATCTGTATGGGAGACATAAGATAAACATAATGGGAAGGTTAATATACGAAGATTAATATACAAAGTTTTTAATATGTAGTATTTGTTAAAGTCTTTTGAACTAAAGCAGTATGGTCAAAACATTAATATACAAAATGAAGCACATGAAAAAATACGAACATTTCATAAGAATCGTCTCAGGTATTATAAGAAACAAACAATACATAGGAAGAATTATTAAAAAGCTTAAATTTCTTACAACCAAGAATACGAGTACAAGAAATAGTCTGTTTTTTGTACATGTGATTGTAAGAAATATGTAAGAGATAAGTATGGTGGACATAAGAAATAGTCAGTTTTTTCAAAAATAGTTAGTTAGTATCAGTGTTTTTTGAATACTGCATATATTTAAGAGTGTTTTGAATACTATAACAAAAATATATTTACTAAGTTAAAGAGTGTTTTGAATACTGCATATATTTTACAAAAGATCATTTTCCACCCTACATGGCCGTTGCCAATATAACAAAAAACCAAAAAAAACTGATTGTTTTTGTTCACCAAGATTTACAGTTCCCCCTTCGTGCCCATTTTTATATAATCACAAAATGTACTGAATAAATATTCCTGCACCCCTTCTTAGTCTATCCCCCCCACAAGCATTGGCGTCACCTCGGAGTCCGTACTGTTTGAGTAGATGGTTTTAGCAACGTGCTTGCTACTCCTTTAATTCTGCCTTTGTACGCAGACCATTCGATGAGCTTGTATCAGTCGCAATCAATTTCTCCACGTACCACGTACCTCATGCAGTAGAGTGGACTGTCAATGATCTCTTTTTCCCGGAATGCGTTTCTGCCCGTGTGTGGACCAAAAGAAATTGGTCACTGTGCATGTCGTGGGTTCGCGATGTTGTTCAATGTAGCATAGCTTATAGCTTTCATCATCTGGGGCACAAGGCGGGCCATTGGTACGAAGATGTTAAGATTTTGCTGCCTCCTATTCTGCTGCATGTCCCACGCTTTTGGGTCATGTATAACAAGCTCTAACACACCATGTCTATGACAACCGTTACCCAATCATTCTTGAACTTGCAAATTCCAACAATCTGGTGTTTTTCATTTTACATTAATAGTCAATAGTATGTAATTAATCAAATAAGAAATGAAACAATTCTTACAGATTTCTGGATTTTTTACCTTTTCATATGATGTCCACTCTTTCCTGTCCTCTCCCCAAGGCGGGTAGCTTCCATCAGCAAACACAAGTAATTTCTCCAGCTTTTTAGTAGGGACTTCTTCTTCAATGTTATCCTTGAATGTGTTGTACTCATACACCCCTGACTTTGGCTTCTTGTCTTTATGAATTTTATCAAACACCTTCATGATTCGGCTCTTTAATTTTGATGGAGTCAATTTAAACAAATTAATTGTTGTGTGTGATATAAGTTTCAACATATCATGATATGGAAAGATATACCCAAAAGCAATAGAACATCCTCGATAGTTCTTACCATGAAATAGCAACATGTAACCCCGACGTTGGGTTTAACAGCCTTTAACCCTGCTAGGGTGGGGTTTGAACAGATAACAGCCAGGTATGAATTGACGTGGTCTTCAGTCAGAAACTTCTTCCCTTCCATTATGTCCTCGAAGAATTCTTTATCAACATCATAGGGCAAACCAATATTCCAACTGCGCAGGGGTGCTTTATTGATTAGGAAATATGTATATATAATAAACATGCACCCAAGACATTATAGAACTTACATCTCGTTTGGTGTTTCCATGAAAATCTGGAACCTATCAGGACGTGGGCGTTTATCGTTGCTTAGGAAAGGGCTACGACACGCTCGTGATGGATATTTAATGCGGACAGGGTGGGCATTAGTTGTGGTAACATCTTTCGCTGTTAATTGCAAAGGTGTAACAACTAAGCATGCTAGTTTATCAAACTCTTCATCAATTTGACTGTCTGAGATCGTCTCGTACTCCTGTCACAAAAAAAATGATATGATTATAGGATTAGGGATTGATAACAAGTATCTAAACAATGCAATTGTAATTTGATAAGAAGTATGTTTTATACAAAAAATATTTAGACATTGTAAGAAAATGTCCATAAACATGTAATTCGCGATGCTTCCATTACACAACTATCTAAAACATTCAATCAGAAATAATTATAGAACCAGCGTTTGATAAGAAATAGGTTACAGAAGGTAAGAATTATGTAATAATAGGAAATAATTATAGAATCAACGTCTGATAAGAATAATCTTTAAAAGAATTACGGGAAGGGGAACAAACACCTAAAACTGTGCAAATCTATTACTTCTTACCAAACATGCAAACAATATTCAAATTATCCCCACTTAAACAAATTCATTACTTTTCTTATGAAGTGATAAATTCTTACAACCTCAAAAGTTTTTAGGCACACAATTGTGCTATCATATGGACATAATCACAGTTAACCAAAACAACATACAAACCTTATTTTGCAATTGAAGAACACAAATTCTTACATTTAAACCATTATTTTACAAAGATTATGATTAGTTATATAATTACCTCAGCGATTTTGTCTTCATCGGGATAGCCTCTTTCTTTCACGTAGGAGTACCGCATGAATCTTGGTACCTGAAACTCTTCCTTTGCCAGGCCAACTTCCTGACCGAATGCTGGAATTGCCTCGAATATCCACGCCTGTATCATAAGAATCAATTAAGCAGTGAATAGAGTTTCATAATAATCTTTTTGTTGTTTTGTGTTTTACATCAACCACTTACTGAGAAGGCGACAGTGTTCCCTTTCACATTGTAGTTAACCTTTTTTTCACCCTTTGACGTTTTTGGGATCCCCTTGATAGTCTCCAACAGGATTTGGTAAGAAATGGACCCCCACAGGAATGCTTCCCATCCTTCCTCGTCCTCCAACAGCACCCACAACCATAGTGGTATTTTCTTTTTGGTTGGCTCGAACCCAAGCACATAACCTAAGCACATAATTAATTTTGACAGCTTCACGTTGTCTTCAGGAGCAGCACGCATTTCAACACCCTTCACCGGGAACTTCTTTTCCACTTAAGCTTTTCTCACATTATACAAAGTTGTGTTTAGGTCACCCCCAAACAGCCTATTGAAAAGTGATTCCGGGGGCAGCTCATGCTTCCCATAAGGATTGAAGTTTGCCGGCCCAAATTTTAGCCCACTGACAAGCGCGTACTCCAGCCTCGAGAATCGCAAGACCTTTCTTCCGAACTTGAAGAACAGGGAAGTTGGGTCGAAGTCCGGTGCAGGTGTCACTTGGTGGCAGATGACATAATGTAGCATATTATCGCTACGTGTGGTTAGGTCATCAAGGCGGGTGTACTGCCCTAAAGCTGAATCTCTCACTTTGTTTGCATATCGGTTATGCAATCCCTTCAGAACCTTATTAACAACCCCTGCTATATTCTCATAACCTCCAGGAACTGCCTTTGGTGTAAGACGAAGTAAATTATGTCGTTCGTATTTCCATTCAACCTTCAACAAACAAATACATTTTTTGTTAGGAAGTTTATTATATAACAAAAATGATAAAAAAAACACAACATTATGTAGATGGGAAAATGCTTAAAAAAAATTCGTAGTCATACATTTCTTATAATCTTTCTAATATCACACATTTCTTGGGTTGATCGACCAAAACATTTCTAGAAACCAGAAAACCCATTTTCTTACTTCCCCCAGTGTAAAATATCTTTTATTCACACATTGCATACTAGGAATCAACCATATGTCACACATTTCTTACAACATAACATATCATCCTTTCTATAGAATCTCCAGCATATATTAATTCAATAAATCAGGCCACAGTAGAATTCACAAAAACACATTTCTTATGATCCCCAGTGTGAAATATTTCTTTAATCACACATTGCCTACCAGAATTGAAGCATAGGTTGCACATGTTTACAGCATAAAAAAATATCATTTCTATAGAATCTCAATCATATAATAAGGGCAAAAAAAAGTGCACAACAAACCAGAAAGAACACTTTTACGATCCCCAGGACAAATCATTTTTTAATCACACTTTTTCTTACCAAAAAATCACTTTAGGTTATTTAGTGGATCTTAATCATATAATAAGGTCAACAAATTAGGGCAAAGCACAAATCAGGATAACATTTTCCTACAATCACCAAAACTCAATCGATAGTATAAACTAGGGCTTTTTACCCATATCCGAGCAAAACCAGCAAAAAGTTTGATGAAAACTACAGTTCATTGAACATCAAAATTGAATCTTTTAACAATTTTCATACTGCATGCAACACCACAGCAAATTTTCAAATCATTTCTCAATCTACACACATGCAAATGTTTTTCTTGTTTTCTTACCTCTAGATCCGTGAATGGGTACCCGCTGGGCTTGCTGTCCCTTTTTTTCTTCCGAACCTTGCCGGGAACCTCTGATGTCCCCCTCGTGTCCACCGTTTCCGGCGTTTCAATACTGTCGTCCTTCCTCCGTTTCGAACTGCGCGTTTCCGGAGCCATTGTTCACAGTGCCGTAGAAATCGTCGGCAAGAAGTTTGGAGGGGGAGAGAGAATGGGGCACAAGATTTTGAGAGAGAAATCAGAGTTGGGCTGGGCGGGAATGAATAAGGGTTTTGTGAGAGTGGTGGTGGGTGTATATCCGAAAAGTCGCGCGTGGGGGTTGGTTAGGGTTGTATTTATTTTTTGTTGGAAAGTGGGAAAGTGGGGAAAATGGGGGGTATTTTGGGGTTAAATTGGAAAATGTAGGTAGTATTTAGTTTTTTTTAAGTTGTAGGTATAAGTGTGTATTTTCCTTATGCTTATAGGTAACTTAGTTTTTGCCTCTTTTGAAAACCATATAAAACATAAGATCAAATACTAATTTATTTCTTAGTTTTTATTTGTGACCTTCAAATTCAAATTATTTACAAAATTGCCATTTAAAAATTGAATTCAAATTGAAAGATTCCTGTTTTTTATATATATAGATTTGAATATGTTTAGTGAAATGCCATGCTCTATTTCATTAATACTTTGAATAAGTAAGATCTTAATTAGTTGAATAGTTTTATTTTTTATTTTATTTTATTTTTACATTTAATTAAGAGGCAAATATTGCAAAGAAATGCACAACATTATAAGCATGATCATATGTCAAATGACAAAAAAGAATAATTTAAATAAATAAAATTTAAATAAAATAAAATAAATTGTACGGTGTTAAAGTGAGTAGACAAGAAAGACGAGAGGCGGCGGGGGTAAAAACAAACAAATTTGTATAAACAAAAAAGCCTTTAAGAATTGGAACAAGTACGATTCACATCTCCATACTCAAACTCAAGTATTTGGCCTTCCCTCTCAATTATTTCCATGTCCTATTTTGTCTATTCCGCAGGCCCGTCTCAATGTATATTGAGGCCCTGTGCTACTACAAAATTAGGCTTTTTAAATTTTAACAAAAATATGATTTAATATAATATTTAATAAAACGTAAAAGAAATGTGCAAAGAGATCTTTTAAGAAAAATCAAGGCTACTTGTAAATAAATTTGTAAATAAATAGTAAAAAGAAAAAAAAAAATCAAAGTTAATTTTGAGAGAGAAGAAAAAAAATAAAAAGACAAAAAAAAAATGAAATAAGTAGGTTGGAAAAAAAAAAAGCCAAAAAATCGAAAGAATAAAGGAAATAGCTAATATCCCGACAAAAATTGAGAAAAAAGAAAAAGAAGAGAGAGATTTGGGTTTTAATAATAAATTGGGCTTGATATGGAAGGAAAAAAAGAGTACAAGTAATATTCTTTAAGTGAGAAATTGAGAAGAAAAAAAGAGAGATTTGGGCTTTAAAAATGAATTGGGCTTAATATTTTTTTAGGAGGCCCTGTTCTGTAGAACTTGATGGGCCTCCTCATAGACGGGCCTGTTTTCTGTTGTTAATATTATTACTTTTTCGTCTCACTGCATTAGTGATATTTTAATCTGAATATGCATTTTGTTTTTTTTAACATCATAAATCATCCCTTCTTAAATTTTTAATCATGTAAACTTATTTACAGGAAGAAAGAACTCGACTACATATTCATTAGAACCGGTGAAAGCACTTCTTATCTTAATAGCAACAGCAGCTCTTAGGCCAAGTTTTCGAGCATGATGAACGAGTGGATACTCACTAACATCAAAGTCCTTCACATCAGGGTGGAAAAATGGCTCGTTTAGTTCCGACTAGACCTTTTCCTTCTTCGAGGAAATGATTCTTGCAAGCATGCACGAATCCCTCCATACACTGATCATTCCAAAAGCACGCAGTTTCCTCAAGGCAAAGGATAGGCATAGTCTCATTATGATCACTATGAGTACGAGGAATCCATGTTAAGGCAAGGGGCAAGCAATGAGTACGGCAAATGGCAGATAAAACATCCTTAATTTCTGCTAATGCCGCGGTCACATTACTTGAGAGACTCTGCAAAACGACTATCGAATTTTGGTGACTAGCATGATGAATGAATCGAGTTATGAAATAACACTTTGATCAAATACCTCGGGAGATAGCAGAGGGGATTCCGTGCTACTTAAATCCACAGCCTGAAATGATAAGCCCAAAAAAATTAAAAAAAGTTATCGAATATGATCATAATATCTAATATTTAGACCTAGTAATAACATATGATTCCCCAAAAGTTTTGATCGGACAAATTACTAGGGATCATCAACCATTCGTCATGTTCCTCGTACGTCATCAGCTCCTCGTTACAGCTCGAGGAACACTCCGAACCCCATGCAACTGTATTTTCCATCAGATGATTATGATATGGTAGCATAGTACGAAGAAATCGAAAAATGAAACCTGCTCAGCTAAGATTATACCAACATTCTCACAGAAATGGCCTAGAATCATATATATATATATATAGTGAACAATTCCCCCCAATTTCCAGCACTAGCTTCTTAATCAAGCTACTCTGTAAAAAATGCATGCACATTACACTATATATTATTCAAGAAAAGACAAAAAATTGTCGGCCCTTTACCTTTGAACAAACTTATTCATACTGAAGTGAAGACAGAAGTCTTAATCAACCAAAGAGAGAGGCTTCTGCAAAACTACAAAAAAGAAAATATTTTCTTAAAAAAAATCGCCAAAAATAACTACACGCAGAAACTTGTGTGGGATAAGAGTTCATTCATGCAAAAGGATCCAAATACAATGCAAGAAAATCATAATGATTGCAAAAATACGAATTTTATCCAAAAAAAAAAAAAAAAAAGGGAAAGAAGATAGCAATTCTTACTGACAGTTTCCTGTTCGACGAAATGCCTAGTTGAGATAAAAATTCCGCCTCATCATATCGTTTTTCAAGAGGCAACTCTCTCTACCGACATGATTTTGGTTTCATGACAGAAATTAGGAAAGGCTCGAATCTTCGGCTGAAACCCAAAAACTGTTTTTTATCAACCCAGAAGCTAGAAACCATGGTACTCGAATTTAGCGAGCCGATATTTCACTAGATAAAAAAAGAGAAGAAAAAAAAAATAGAAAGAGAGAGAGAGAGGTACATTCATTCTCTGTCTGGAATGAATGCTGATCAAGAATGAATCATAAGATAACGAAGAGATGTCTGTTTGAGGGAAGAAGACAAGAATCTTGGAATCCAGTACTGCAATGAACAGCGGAGATTCTCTCTCTTCTCTCTTGAGATTCCAATCAAACGAAAACAGTGTAATTTAGGTTCCTCCCTCCCTCCATCCCAAAAATTTGTACACTGCGATAAACTTACTTAATTTCAAACGTGATATAGAATAAAATGGAAGTTTGTGTGCGTGTATTGGTCAAGTGGCAGGGGTTAAGATTAATTTACCGGACCTGAAATATTTCGATTTCAAATCTCCGGAGCTTTAAGAATTGTAACGAGTATGATACACATAGGGATGAAAACGGGTCGGATATTTCCTAACCGATCCGGATCCGGTCGGATAAGGATTCGGTATAAAAAATTAGTATCCGATCGGATACGGATTCGGATACGGATAGTTGAATTCGGATGTCGGATCGGATTCGGATTACATAGTATCCGAGTTTTACCATATTTGATCGGATATTATTCGGATATCGAATCCGGATACCCGGATATCTGCATATTTTAATATTATTTTTTATTATTTTTATTGTTAATTATTTTTTTTAAGTTTTAAAAAAAATTAAAATTTAAAATTGTAACTATTTAACTTTTAAAAAATACAAATAAAATTTATTTTATAATATTAGTAATATTTATTTTAAAAAAAAATTAACTATTAAGAAAAAAATATAAGTTATTTAACCGTTATTTTCTTCTTTAGTTCTTTTTCTTCTCATTTTTTTAGTTCTTCTTGACCACCGTAAATGGAAGAAGAGTAGAAGACCTACCTACGTCACAAACTCTGAATTTACTATCCGATTATAATTATTCAAATCCGACCCAGATTTGTCCCGTATCCGTCCCTTGTCCGTTTATCGAATATCCTGAATTCGTATCCGAATCCGGCTTTTCCGTATCCGACTCCGAATTCGAAAGAAAAATATGGTATAGGATATGATATGAGCAATATCCGTCCGTATCTGATCCGTTTTCACCCCTAGATACACATCTCCAAACTCAAACTCAGGTATTTGGCTTTGGCCTTCCCTCTCAATTATTTCCATGTCCTATTTTCTCTATCCCGATATTAATAATATTACTTTTTTCGATCTCAGTGTATTAGAAATATTTGAATCCGTTCTAACAGAATATGCATTTTATCTTTTAACTTCATAAATCATTCCTTCTGTGATTTTTAATCATATTAACTTATTTACTGCAATACCATATCCCCCGACATTTATGTACAAAAACCCATACTCAAGAAAATGAAGCTTAATCAAACGGGATGGAGCTAGTACAGTGGACGGAGCCACACTTGAGAATGGCGGGGCAACTGTCCCACCTCAAAATTTTCTACGAAATCGAATATTTTGCCCCTCTTGACCTCAGTAGCCTGGCTCCGCCACCGAGGTAGGATATTTTTTTTCGATTTACGACTGACAATTGTTAGGATATTTGCTCCTAGGGGGTGGGGTGTCTAAACGGGAGCTTACACCATCTTTGTCGGGTATCCAAATCAGAATAAGTTAAAACTCGCTACTTCTTCCATCCCGACCGGATAATGTGGATACCCGTTATTCGGAAGTTGGGCAATTACTGGGCCAATATTCAGGCCCAATTTGGGTAGCTATGAATAGGTTAGTGAGTAAATCAAGCCTCTTCACATAACATTGGGCCTCAATTGAGATGAGAAAATCAGCCCATTTAATTAATAGTTTTATAAGTAGCTCAAAATAGTAGTATTATTTATTTAAATTATAAGTATATGAATCACAAACCTTAACTAGGGAATCACCACACTTGTTTGACAAAAGTCATTAACATACTTCATACTTCTTTACCCCCAATTTCTCATCACTTAGTATTAATTTTTAACTGTCAAATAAGGAAACATAACGTCACCTACAGAACGTACCTAACGAATTTGTATAAACAAAAAAGTCTATAAGAATTTCGGAACAAGTATGATTCACATCTCCAAACTCAAACTCAAGTATTTGGCCTTGTGTCTCAGTCGTTTTGATGTCCTATGTTGTCTGTTGCATCATTTATGTATAATAGTATCGTTTTTAGTACTATACTCTATTTTATTTGAAGAATATGCTAAAGAATATCAATGCAATTGAAGACACATGTCGCAAATTTATTGGCGATTGTTTCATGTTAGAAAGAAAGATTAGGCCCAGAGTCGGTGAGCCATCGTCTAAATTCTGATGGACGACAATTTCCACAAGATTACATTACTTAATAAATTTAATTATTTAAAAAAAAAAAATAGTTTAGAATTTTATATGAGTATAATTCAATTTCAACATTATATTTAATTATTAGTATTATACTACTAATATATGAATAATGGGGGCATTCAGCATTGGCTCCAGGAGTTATGGTTGTGTTGCGTGGCCATGATACGAGTCAACCAAACCATGCACGTGAGGATGGAGTGGAAACGGATGTGAGTGAAGATGAGGCCGGGGCGAGCGAGTCGTCGGAGGAGATAGACGATGAAGTGGACGTTCAAACTACGGAAGGGCGGCCCAAGCGTGTGATTAAACGGCCCGCGAAATTTGATGATTTTATACGATAATCGGGCTTGGCTCAATTATCGATTAATCGAGTCTATTTTATTTTGTAAATCTTTTCGGGTTTTCTTGTTGATTCTTTCCCGAATCGTATGAGTCGAATCAACCAGGGTCTTAGTCTATATATAGTGGAATTAGGGTTTATTATTATCATCAATGAGAAGAAAACCTATTTTCATTCCCGCAATTTTACTTCCCGCAATTTCTTTTCTTTTCTTCTTGCGCATCGCCGACGTGATCGACGGGGAGAGCCCGCGACTGTCGTGTATCATATTTGGGTGTTCGGAGCGTTCGATCGCGATAGGGGCAGTAGGCTCTTATCAACTGGTGCCTTCATTGATCTCTTCCTCGCCGCCAAACGATGAACCCTAATCGTTCATCCATCCCGCCGTGGCAACAGACGTCCAAGCCGCCGGTCTCCTCGGCTCTTGTCCCTCCCCCTCAGTCGACGACGGTGTCCGAGCCAGTTTCGACGGACACCTTGCTGCGCGTGCTTCAACGGCTGGAGGCCAAGCTCGACGCCTCAGATCAACGCACGGTGCCGCCCTCCGATATGCCGTGGGAAGGGCGATCTCCGCCGTGGCCTTCGGGGAGTATTCAGACGTCGTCTACGGCGGTGACGTTGCCGCCGTCGCAACCGCCGACTTCGGCAGTTTGGTCGCCGAATGAGGAGTTCCGCAGTGGGGCTTCGGGGCAGCAGGGAGGACACGCGTGGCGCACAGCGTGGGACCCCCCCCCCCCCTCGACCAACGGGGCTATCACACCGTCACCACACCTCCCACGGCATGGGACCAACCTATAGTGAGCCGTGGGGAGAATTACAGGCCTCGTTCGTCATGGGAGTCGACTCAGTCGCGAGGTGGCCCTCCCCACTCCTCGTCCGAGCCATCCCGCTATATGCGTTTGGATCCTCCGATGTTTGATGGCTCGGACGCCCAATCATGGGTAACGCGAGTTCAATATTATTTTGATTATATTATGTTACCCCTTGACCAACGCTTACATAGTGTTATCATGTTGTTTTCACC
This sequence comes from Thymus mandschuricus, assembly GCA_029379335.1. Lineage (NCBI taxonomy): Eukaryota > Viridiplantae > Streptophyta > Magnoliopsida > Lamiales > Lamiaceae > Thymus > Thymus mandschuricus. The sequence continues at coordinate 12,636,511 of CM057082.1, read as the reverse complement.
ACCGGCGTCGGATTGGGTGTTCTCTTATCGAGCAAGCAATCCTCAAGTCTAGTGGCCGCAGTTTTTGTATGATGTTCGGCGCCGCTTTGATCCCAACTATTTTGTGAACTACATCGAGCTGTTATCCAAGCTATCGGAGACGGGGTCCTTGGTGGACTACAATAATGAGTTTGAGAGGTTGATGAATAGGACTCACGGCCTAACCGAGACGGCGCTCCTTCCCATGTATATTAGCGGTCCAGTCCGGGGCCAGGTTCGCATGCAACACCCCCAGTCAGTGGCAGCAGCTATGGCGATGGCATCTGAGTTCGATATTGTTGTTGATCGGGGCAGCCAAGGGTCGCGTAGACAATGGCAAGCACGGGACGCCCGATCTGTGCCGGCGACGGGGGTTTCCGACGCCCCTACTGCTACGGGGACTCGTCCTCGTGAGTTCTCCAAATTACCTATTGTTCATTTGTCCTCAGCTGAACGATCGGAGCGTCGTCAAGGCCTCTGTTGGTATTGTCCGGAGAAGTGGACGGTCGGTCATGCGTGCAAGAAACCTGTGTTAGCATTCATGGGCACTGATGAAGATCTTGCGGCTTTGGAGAAAGTCGAGGAGACCGTTGAGGAGGTGACCACGGAGTCGGAGGTCGTCACTACGGACTTGTCACATTTGTATAGCCTCGATGGCCATCCTCGGGCATCTTCTATTGAGTTGATCGGTACTCTGGGTGAGGCAGAGGTGCGCATATTAGTGGATACCGGGAGCACACATAATTTTGTGCATCCCCGGATAGCTGAACGATGTCGTTTACCATTAACTTGTATCCCACCCTTTCGGGTGTATATGGGCAACGACCAATCTTTGATGTGTTCTTACAAGTGTTTGCGGACGAAGTTGTTTATTCAAGGGAATTTGTTTCACGTGGAGTTGTTTGTATTGACGTTGCATGGGCCTAGCATGGTATTGGGGATGGATTGGTTGCATGAGCTCCGCCGTGTAACGACCGATTACGAGAAGGGCACATTGGAATTCCACAGTGAGGGTCGTCATATTTCTTTACAAATTCCACCCCGTCGTCCTCAGCAAGTCTCGGCTAAGACTTTCATGGCTCTCTTGAGCCACCGTGACATGGGAACTTTGTTTGAGTTAATGGCTATTGAGGATTCTCCACCTTCGGCCGAGGACGAGAGTTCCGAAGGGGCCGTGGCCTTCCCGCCCGACGTTCCGGAGGAGGTGCGGACGGTTCTCGAGGGCTTCCCGTCGGTCTTCACCATTCCCACGGGGTTGCCCCCCATTCGCAGCTTTGATCACAGGATTCATCTATTACCAAATACGAAGCCTGTGAACGTTCGTCCCTACAGATATCCGTACATCCAAAAGAACGAGATTGAGAGACAGGTCAAGGAGATGCTAGAATCGGGTATAATTCGTAGAAGCAGCAGCGCTTTCTCCTCCCCGGTGCTTTTAATACAAAAGAATGATGGATCTTTTCGCTTTTGTATTGATTACCGGGCCATGAACGGAGTTACGGTCCCGGATCATTTTCCTATCCCGACTTGCGACGAGTTATTTGATGAGTTAGGGGAAGCTAGGGTATTTACGAAGCTAGACTTGCGATCGGGGTATCATCAGATCATAATGCATGATGAGGACATCTTCAAGATGGCTTTTCGCACTCACGACGGGCATTTCAAGTTCCTAGTTATGCCTTTCGGCTTAACTAATGCCCCGTCAACCTTCCAAGCGGCCATGAACGATATTTTTCGGCCTCTCCTACGGCGGTTTGTGATTGTCTTCTTTGATGACATTCTGGTCTACAACCCCTCGATTGAGAGCCACGCCGTGCATCTTGCGGAAGTTCTTGAGGTTTTGCAATCACACAAATTCTTCATCAAGCTGTCCAAATGTTCATTCTGTGGCACATCGGTGGATTATTTGGGACATATTATTACTGAGGGCAGCTTGAGAGCCGATCCAGCGAAGTTAGAAGCAATGGTTGCTTGGCCAACGCCGAAAACAGTGAAGCAATTACGAGGGTTTTTAGGCCTCACGGGTTACTACCGTCGTTTTATATCTCAATAGGCAGTGATTGCGTCGCCATTGGCGGACTTGTTAAAGAAGGACGCGTTTGTTTGGTCTCCCGAGGCGGCTAAGAGTTTTGAGGCATTGAAGGCGGCCATGACGTCGGCACCGGTTCTTCGTTTACCGGACTTCTCGAAGCAATTTGTGGTGGAGACGGATGCTTCGGGGTTTGGTATTGGCGCGGTATTGCTTCAAGATGGTCACCCTTTGGCTTTCTTTAGCAAAAAGTTGGGTCCTCGTCGTAAACTCACTTCTACATATCATAAGGAGCTTTACACAATTGTGGAGGCCGTTCAAAAGTGGAGGCAATATCTTTTAGGCCGTGAGTTCGTCATTCAAATTGATCAGAGGAGCTTGAAGGAGTTGCTCCAACAAGTGATACAAACTCCCGACCAGCAACTGTATGTGAGGAAATTGATGGGCTACAAATTCACGATCGAGTACAAGCCGGGGGCAGCTAACAAAGTGGCCGATGCCCTCTCCCGTTGTGAGGAGGATTCGGCCGATCCTAAGGCCGATACCGAGTTACTCATGGCGGTTTCCCAGCCTATGCCAGACATCTTGGAATTGTTGAGGGCGGAGACGAGATCGATTCCCGAATTACGTGCGCTCTGCGAAGCCGTGGAGGCCGGGAATGCGCCGCGTGGGATTAGTCTTCACGATGGGCTGTTGTATCGAGATCTCCGGCTGGTCGTGGCTTCGACGTCGGACACAAAGATGGCAATTTTGTATGAACACCATTCCACGCCCTCGGCGGGTCACCCCGGCGTAGACCGGACTTTTCGTCGCTTGGCTTCGCATTTTTATTGGCCGAATATGCGCAAGGATGTACAGCAGTTTGTATCAGGGTGTTTTGAGTGCCAAACAACGAAATATTCGACGCAAAAGCCGGGGGGTCTTCTTCAACCTCTCCCGATTCCTTATCAAGTTTGGGAGGAGGCGTCTATGGATTTTGTGACCGGTCTTCCACAATCCCGGGGCTTCACGACGATCATGGTGGTGGTGGATCGCCTTTCGAAATACACCCATTTTGCTCCCCTCCCGACCAATTTTGATGCATGGAGGGTGGCTAAGCTTTTCGTAGAGACGGTGGTCAAGCACCACGGGTTCCCGTCGTCGTTGGTATCGGACCGGGACTCAGTTTTCCTTAACGAAGTGTGGGAGAATTTATTAAAGCTCAGTGGTACCAAGCTGCGTTTTACCACGGCCTATCATCCTCAGGCGGATGGGCAAACGGAGGTGAAGAACCGGGGTCTCGAACAATATTTGAGAGCGTTCGTTGCCGAGCAGCCGGCGAAGTGGTCGAACTTCCTCCCGTGGGCCGAGCTCGCGTTGAATTGCTTCTTCCATGAAGGGCTCGGGACTTCCCCATTTCAGGCCCTATACGGCCGTGAACCGCCGCCGCTGATTGCAGCGCGTCCCTCGGCAGCTTGCCCACCGTCGGTGGCCGACGTGATCACTAGTCGGGGGGAGATGTTGGTTTGGCTTCGCAAGAATTTGGAGCGTGTGCAGCAGAGGATGCGGGATTCGGCGAATAAACATCGTCGAGATGTACAATTTCAGGTCGGGGATAGGGTTCTCTTGAAGCTACAACTTTATCGTCAGCACTCGGTTGCAAAACCATTGTCGGTAAAGTTAGCTCGCCGTTTCTACGGTCCATTTGAGGTTCTGGAGCGCATTGGGGAGGTGGCGTACCGCCTGAGGTTGCCGGTGGAGAGTAGAATACACGATGTATTCCATGTGAGCCTCTTGAAACCATACGTGGAGAGTTCTGGGGTAACGCCGGCGGATTTCCCATCGTTTTTTGCTAGGGGGAAGGCGGTGGCGCGACCGGTGCGATTGGTGGAGTGCCGGCAGGTGCAGCGTGAAGGGGCTGTCGTGGAAGAAGGATTGTTGGAGTGGGACGATGATGGTGGAGCCGTTCCGTCGTGGGAGCCGATGGAGGTGATTCGGAGGTGTTTTCCTTCGCTCCTCCTTGAGGACAAGGAGGTTATTAAGGACGGGGGAGTTGATACGAGTCAACCAAACCATGCACGTGAGGATGGAGTGGAAACGGATGTGAGTGAAGATGAGGCCGGGGCGAGCGAGTCGTCGGAGGAGATAGACGATGAAGTGGACGTTCAAACTACGGAAGGGCGGCCCAAGCGTGTGATTAAACGGCCCGCGAAATTTGATGATTTTATACTATAATCGGGCTTGGCCCAATTATCGATTTATCGAGTCTATTTTATTTTGTAAATCTTTTCGGGTTTTCTTGTTGATTCTTTCCCGAATCGTATGAGTCGAATCAACCAGGGTCTTAGTCTATATATAGTGGAATTAGGGTTTATTATTATCATCAATGAGAAGAAACCCTAATTTCATTCCCGCAATTTTACTTCCTGCAATTTCTTTTCTTTTCTTCTTGCGCATCGCCGACGTGATCGACGGGGAGAGCCCGTGACTGTCGTGTATCATATTCGGCTGTTCAGAGCATTCGATCGCGATAGGGGCAGTAGGCTCTTATCAGGCCACCTCTTTAGAATATTGAATGGGGTATAATGAAGCCATAAACTCCCTTATAAGGTGCTTATTTACTCGAGTTTTGTCCTTAGGCGCCTCTAATGGTTTTGTAAACAATTATTATCATATTCAAATTAATAAGTAATCTTTTCTTCATTTCTGATATTATTTTATTTTTCTTACGCGCATTGTTGGATAAGTTTGAAACCAATTTATTATTGCTCGAATTCGGAACTTTTGATTCCAAAACTTAAACTTCTACACTATTCTACTATAATGTCAACACACAAATATTGTTATTTGATTGTAATAACTAATAAAGGTGATAAGGGAAAAAAATGCATCCTTGTATGAAGATGGAACCCCATTTTATTTTATTTTTTGTTAAATTTGTTTTCTGATTGAGGTTTTAATTACTGTACATTAGGGTTGCAAGTCCCAATAAATTTGTTTATAGCTGCAAATACATAAATAAATAAAAATCTCAAATGAGTTGCGTGGCTTTGTATATGATGCATGACGTTTCAAAATTAATGGAGTCATGTCATGGCTCATATCTACGTGACATTTTTAGATTATTCCATATACATGGACCTGGTCTTTTATAGTCTAAATATTACGTCTATCCCACTTGATTACGTCTCTATTTATTAGTATATTATTGTAGTGATAGAGTAATGAATAAATAAAATGCACAAGCAGGATTACTAGGATTAAATATTGGCTTTTCCCTCACTAAACATGATTAAATATAATTTTGAATTCTAACGTTGACAAAAGTTTGAGTTCATCTCCTTCTCCAAAATAACCATATTAATGAATTAAATGAATAAATAAATAAATAAAGTTTAGTTTTCGGAGATACATAGATCGTACCTAGCTAGTGGTCTATATGTTTCCCCTTTCTTGATGAAATAATCTTCTTCTCGTTTCCTAATTAAGCTGAGTCCGATGTCCGAGTTCACCGATTCCTTCCACCAACTCACCGCCTCCACAATCTGATACGTTATTTATTTTATTTTAATTATTTTGGTTTGTCGTTGGGCTTAGCCCGTTTAATTTTATGGATCGTTCTTTTCGGGTTTTCTTGTTGATTCTTTCCCGGATTGTAGGTCGAATCAACCCTAGGTATGTAGTATAAATAGGAGAGTTGTATCTTATTTCATTATCAAGAAATATAATACAAAACCCTATTTTATTTATTTAGCCGCCGTTTTCCATTTTCTTTCTTCTTCGTAATTTCGTGGCGTGTAGGACGAGCAAGGTTCTCGCGTCTGCCGTTGTTTCTTTTTGTTTCTTGATAGAGGAAATCGCCCCGTCCTCTATCAATTGGTGCTTTCATTGAGAGATTTCAAAGGGGGCGAAACATCGAGTATGGAATCAAAGATTTGGGGAATTAATAGTTGTGATTTCACGGAGAGGATGATGGAGTCCCCAATCAGCCCCCAGCCGAGGTGGAGTGAGACAACAACGTGGAGCACACAACCGCTCCCTCCGCCGAGTCCACCGGCGTCCTCCACGGCGCTACCGCTGTCCTCATCGGCCACAGCTTCAATGGAAGCCATTCTAGCAAGGATTGCTCGTTTGGAGGCTCGACTCGAGGCGACGGAACGACGTTGTGCCCCATCGTTCACTCCATCGCGAGCGGAAGCTGATATGTCATTCGGTACGCAACGGGATTGGCGCATTCCGTCGTGGGATCCCGGCAGCCACTCGAGCTCACAATCGTGGCGACCGGCGCTGCCCCAACAGGTACCATGGGACTCTCCATGGTTGCGCACCTATCACGAGCCGCCACTGCCCCAACAGGCACCATGAGACTCTCCATGGTTGCGCTCCAATCACGAGCCGCCACGCCCGGACCCGAATCTGCCCTACGACATGCCTACAAAGTGGTGATTATCGACGAGGGAGACTCAACCGACGGGGTTATACCTGTAGATGCATGGAATGCATGGCATTGTGTGTGACTGCATAACTCATAGTGTAGCAATTGCTGACATGGAGTGTATGTGGCGCACACGTGGAAATGCCAGCTCAGCTAGTTAGTTGAGAGTTTGTTGTAACACACTAACTAACTGCATAGCTTGGAGAGAAAGCTAATAGCGATGATTTGATCTTCATCGTTGGTTATCTATGGCTAGGATCTTCACTCGTGAGAGAATATAAGATGGGGATCTATCTTGTGCAGAGTGAGGACGAGCTACTGGAGTGAGAAAAGAGAGAACAGAGAAGAGAGTTGCAGAAGTTAGGGTTTTCTGCATGGGAGTTCATCTTCTTCTTGAGAGTTGTTGTTTTTCTCATTGTAGTTCGAGTAGATCTGAGTGTAAACTTCATTAATAAAACTTTGATTCTTCTTTCCGTGGATGTATGTGAGAGATCACCGAACCACGTAAGCTGTGAGTGTATTTTCGATTCTGAATTTTCGATTTCATTTGTGTGCGATTCGCGATCAACGAGCAAGCTTTGCTACAACGATTCTCAACAAATTGGCGCCGTCTGTGGGAAGCGAGCTCGAGTTGTTGCAGCGCGATGTCGTCGATGAAATTTGAAGCGGAGAAGTTCAATGGATTGAATGATTTCGGCCTCTGGAGAATCAAGATGAAGGCGCTCTTGGTGCAGCAAGGATTGGCAGATGCGATCAAGCCGGATGAAGAATTTAAGAAGATTGTGGTTGCAGAGACGCACAGTGAGATCAGGGAGAAGGCTCACAGTGCGTTGATTCTCTGCTTGTCCGACAAGGTTCTAAGGGAGGTCTCGAAGGAATCGACGGCTCCCGGAATCTGGAAGAAACTTGAAGATCTGTACATGACGAAGTCGTTCGCGAATAGGCTCTACTCCAAGCAGCGGTTGTACTCGTACAAGATCTCAGATGAGAGGCCGATCTTGGATCAGTTGGATGAATACGATAAGGTGCTGGACGATCTGGAAAATTTGGATGTGAAGCTTGAAGATGAAGACAAAGCCATCATCCTACTTAGTGCACTGCCTAAATCATATGATCAATTGAAGGATGCGATGCTATATGGTAGAAATAGTTCTATAACTTTGGAAGAAGTCCAATCTGCCTTAGATCCAAGGAATTGCAGAAGCAAGTGGAAGTGAAGTCTGAGGTATCACATGGTGAGGGTTTGAATGTGAAGCACAAGCAGGGAAATGGCTTCTAATCAAAGAAGAATTCACAAGATCCAAAGAAGCAAAGCCAACAGAAAGGAAAAGAAGCAGATGACAAGGAATCAAGGAAGTGTTTCCACTGCAAGAAGCCTGGGCACCTCAAGAAAGATTGCTATGCTTACAAAAGGAAGATGGCATTGAAGACCCCAAAGACAGACTCAGCTGAGGTTGTTGAGCGGATTGAAGGGACTGAGGTGTTAAATATGGTGGATAATCACATTGGTGAAGAGTCAAGAGTGGATACTTGATAATGGGTGTAGTTTTCATATGTGTCCAAGGAAGGGCTGGTTCTTGGACATTACATATGAAAAATCAGGTTCTGTGCTCCTTGGAAATGATCAGGTGTGCAATGTGGAAGGAATTGGGAGTATCAAGCTCAGAATGCATGATGGATCATGCAAGGTACTCACTGGTGTAAGGTATATTCCACAGCTCAAGAGAAATCTCATATCATTAGGCATGTTAGAGTCTAAGGGCTATGTTTTCAAGTCTGAAAATGGTATTATGCATGTGATGAAGGGAGATTCTGTGGTTATGATGGGTGTGAGGAATAAGAGCCTATACTATCTTGATGCTAAGTGTGTAGTAGGTGAACTGGATGTGAGTACAATTGATAAGGCTGAGTTGTGGCATAGGAGGCTTGGACATGTGGGGGGAAAAGGTTTTGAATGAGCTAGTTAAGCAAGGTGTGCTAACTGATTGTTCTGGTTTCAAGTCAACACTACAAGAAATTCTGTCATAGGTAACACTACATACATAACGGTATTTTTACGGAACTGTTATGTATGTGCATGCTTTTCAGATAGATAACGGTTGCCGTTATGTATGTGAGTGTAGCGTTATTCAATTATAACGGTTACGAGCGGAGTGTTATCTATAAATACTACTATACTTAACAGTTTAGTATGAAGTGTTATGTTTTGAAGCGTTATATTTAGTTTTAATAACGGTGTACAAAAAGCGATAAGAAAATACTGTTATTAATGATTTTTCACACATTAAAAAAATTAAAAATTACTAATATTAATTTTTAATAAGAATTACTTTCACCCCAAATCCTCAAAAAACCAGAAATACTCCCGCCCCACCTCTCCCCCTCTCCCGTCTCTCACTTGCCTTCCGCCCCTAGTCTCTCTCGCCGGCGAGTCGACCGGCGACCAGAAATCAGCGACGCGACTGTTGTCGAGAAAAACTCCCTCCTTATCCCGCCCCACCTCCGTCTCTCTCACGTGCCTTCCGCCCGAAGTCTCTCTCACAGGCGAGATGACCGACAACGGACGACGCGACTGGAGACCGGTGACTGTTGACGCCGTCTCTCTTGCCTCCCATTTTCACCTGCTCCACGTATTCATACGTGGATGCTATCGCATTAGCCATCTGCGGTTGAGATTCGGATGAACCCTAATTTTTGTTGCGGTTGATGCAAATGCTGAGGTGAGTTCGGTCGCCTTTGATTGAGTTTCAGCTGATTCTAGTGGGCGCGAGCTAGGATTTCTCGACTTTTGGTCGATTTTTGTAATTGATCTTAGTTTCATGCATTCCTTGTTTGATCTCGTGATTCAATGCGCTATGAAGGCCGTTTTGTTTTTCTCTAAGACGAAGGAGATAAATACTGTGATATAAGCTTAATTAGGTTAGAAATTCATGTTAGGGTAGGGTAGTTCACATTTGCTCTGAGGATCCGATTCTCTTCCCTTTCTGGGATTGAGCTGCTGCATGCTATCTGTTGACCATTCTTTCACTGGCTGGTGCTAACACGATTCTTTTGTCTATAAACCATGTATTTTCATAGTGAAGACTAAACCGAATTGCTGACTTACATTAAGTTATGCACATTTCCAATATAATTGTCTCTTGTTGTGACAGGTTTCATTTAAAGGATCATTTGACCATATGAATATAGACGCTACAAGGTATCTTTTGGAATTCCTCCCTGCTTTAGTTTTTTAGCTCTTCTTGTCAGCAGTGTGAAGTTCTAACACTATGGAGTAAGAATTACTTGCTTATCCTCTTCTTATCATTTTTATCATGTTTATGCCCATTCGTTTTTTTAAAAGCAGACATTCGTATATTATATTACTCTTCATCTCTCAATGCTACCAGTAGATTTGTAATCTTTTCTGATGATAGTGTCTAAAACTTGGAAATTATTGAGCCGATGCTTACTAGTCTTTGGGTTTATAACAACAAGAAGGGAAGTTTGTTTCAGATGCTCAAAACAAGAAGGAAAGCGGGAGGGTCTCTTACAGGATCTGTCACATGTTCTGCTGTAGTTCCTTATCAGTAGCAGCTGTGCCCCCACCAATAGGTAAAAAAAGGCTGACATGATTGCACTTTGTATTCTAGGAAATGCATCTTTGTGCTAGATCACTCTATTTGCTGTAATGATTTAATTTGTGATGAATTCATGACCTGCAATTCCTTCTAAGTTGTGGGTCCCTATTTATTTTTCAAATACTTGTTTGAAATGCTATAGTGAAAGAAATTAACCCTTGTTTTTTGAGAAACCGTGTCATTTAAGAGCAAGTTCTAGGATCCTGCTACTGAAATAATATTTAAGTCTAAACAAATATATAACTGCATGAATATTGGAGAATGTGAAGCTAATTAAAGTTAACTCCCACATACCCATGTAATGATGTAAGACAGCAATTGCTCTCCATGCCAAATGGATCTGAATTTTGGCTTTAGAAAGCCATCTCCTCCTTGAGGGAATTACCAATCTCTCATTTCTATCACTATGCAGGACCAGACTTTTGCGAGCCAATCTTTTGCAACCTCTCAAAGACATTGAGACTATCAATGCCCGTCTTGACTGCCTTATAAGTATTAGTGTGATAAACCTTAAAAAGCATAAAAAATTACTTGTGGATTTCCCATTTTATCTTCATAATATGATTTATGACTTTGCCTTGCCAGTTGCACTGGAAATGACTTCTTGTAAATGTAAATACAGGAAGCCTTATGGTTTCATGTTGTTCTTCCATTTTAAGATAAGTCTTAGAGTCTTTAGTAATCAGTAATATCATACCATCTTGAACCCAGTAGTGTATTGGCATCAATGTTTTAAAGTCTGGAGTAATATCATCCTAACTTGGTAAAGGAACATATGAATATCGGTAAAGTTGATTCATTGTTACAGGATGAGCTAATGAGCAATGAACAACTGTTCTTTTGTCTTTCGCAGGCTCTTCGTAAGTTTCCAAAAGAAACTGGTAAGTATAGAAAAGAGATTACTGGATGCAATTGCTACATATTTTTCTGCCATGAGTAGTAATTTTGATCAATCATGATAATCTCTTGCTGCATCCAGATAAGGTCCTCTGTCATTTCTGCTTTAAACAAAAGAAAGTAACAAATGGAGTCTTGGCCAGTGACAGTTCCAGAAAGAGCCAAATCTTGATGTCTGGCATTATTCTTCTTAAAACAGCTCTTGATTCCTTACCTCTACTCACTCAGGTAGATTAACCTATATGCCTATATGCTTTTAGATTTTTGAAGAAATAAGTTTCTAATATCCGATCCTTGTAGGTGCTGAAGGATGCCAGTTGTTATTTACTCAAAAATATTTACAAGTCCATTTGCGAGAATGAAAAGTTATGGCAGACTAGGTTAGAGCTATTCAATTACTATTGCTAGGACATAAACCATCTTCTTTAAGTTCTTATGTGGTGTTCATATAAACCCTTTGCTTCTTGTGCAACTTTCAACCTTGATTTGTACACTGATGCGCATGATTTATCCTATTTACAGTACCATATTGATCAAGATCCTCGGTATGCTAAGTATAGGTATGAACTGAGCATGACCATATAGAAATCAGCACCGGTGTTATTGTATTTTCTAAATCTGAATGAATGTTGAGTTTGGAGCTATATATTGGCATCTCAGGCCATCAATTGTTTTCAGTTCCAACAAAATGGTTATCTGCATGAACTTTTATAATTCCATTTATTAGGTGCTATGTCCTGTGTAAGATTCAGTCGATTTGGGTGCCAAGAACACTAACATACGTGGGTCACCACAAACCATGGCATATATAAGTCCCCATATATCTAACTTTTAAAGATTAATCTGGTTCCATCATTGGGTATTTTTTCTTACATTTCAACTTTCAATTACTCTATGTTACTTACTTCTCCAGGAAGCTAACGAAGGAGCTCTGCGAGGTGATAGAGAATATCAAGAAAATTGCTCCTCCGACATATCTAGAGGTGCGCTATCTTATTTCAAATCAATATTTTCGAATTATTTATATTACTTTATTAATTATACTTTGTCTTTTTAGGGCAATGAACAACCGGATGGCAAGCAATGCGGGTTTTACGTGATGCGGTATATGAAAGAAATAATGGCAGGATTTAAGAATGATGGTTCCACCAATTTGACCTCTTTGGTAAAAACAAATATTATTAAAACTATAGTAAATTTGTAGTCATTGCTATAATTAATTATATATACATTTGTGTGTTTTCTATAGTTTCAGACGAAGAAATGTTATACGGAAGATCAAATCAATGAGATACGTTAGGAATGGAGAACTTGTTTGATTAAAGGGTTAGGGCGACAGAAGGTATCATGATGAACTTTTGATTGCTTCGTGTAGTATATTGCATGATCTTAGAACTTGCAGTTTCTCGTTAATGAGATACTGTTTTTTTTACTGGGTAGAGCACGAGGTTGTTGTGCTTTCTCTTTATCAAGATTTGATATTATTTTGCTTAGGTATGCACTAAGAATCTTTGTCTTTTTCTTCCCCTTCTTCCTCTTTGACTATAGCTTCATTTCTACCCAAATGGTTGAGTTGCTCAATGACTTGGTAGAGTTCTGATTTTACTTGGCCAAGTCTCTCATTCACAGATTCTCCTATTTAGTTGCTCTAGTCTTTCATTTTGATTTTTCATTGAACTTTGATTGAATGAATTGACTAATCTCCCTAGGAGAGACTTGTTATAAACCTTGCTCCTGCCATTTGCTTAATTAGAAACATGCATATTTGTTGAATATTCATAAACTTTGTTCCTTTTCTTCTAAATGTTATAATTTCTTGTTGTGTAATTTGTATAGTGATGTACAAGCCGTTGAAGACAAGTGGGGAGTAAAGTTGTTGGAAAGATGGTGGAGTGAGCACAATCGATCGGTTGAATTGTCAAACCTAGGGAAAGTTTTTGGCAGTGACTCTCATGTAAGAAAACAACTAGATGATATTTGCTTTTTTATTTTCATGAATCGGGATATTGGAAATATCTTTTGGATTATATAGACAATGTTTTGGTGGAAATAGATGTGTTTCATTTTGCATCAATTATGTAGTACATGTTACATTATCGTTATGTAAGCAGGAAAACCGTTATAAATAGTCAAGAAAAAATAACATTAAAATAAGTCATTCGTAACGGTTAAGAAACCGTTATGTATAAGAATAATTAATAACGGTACATCACAATATATAATAACGCTATAAAATCGTTATGAAAAAACTACCAAAGATATCACTTCGAAACCGTAATGTATGACCACAAAACCGTTATATTTATTCACCATATTATAACGGTTAATTTATAAATTAATAACGCTTGAAAACCGTTATAAAAAGTTACTATACATAACGGTATATGAGTGTTATGTATTAAATTTTGAACCGTTATGAAAAACTCACATAGATAACGGGACAGAAGTGTTATGTATGAGTGAGACTTTTTATAACACCAGTATATATAACAGTTTCCTTTTGCACATAGATAACGCAAAATTTGAGTTATGTATGAACTTTTTTGGCGTAGTGCAAGTGATTGTGAAACATGTATTCTTGGAAAGGGAAAGAAGTTACCCTATGGATCAAGCAGCAAAGTATCACAAGCCCCACTTGATTATGCCTACTCAGACCTATGGGGGCCTTCCAAAACAGAAACTCTAGGTGGAGGGAGATATTTCATGTCAATAATGGATGATTTCTCCAAGAAACTTTGGATTTATATACTGAAATCTAAGGATGAAGCTTTCCAAAGGTTTAAGGAATGGTGTGAAGAAGTAGAGAATGAGAAAGGGACCAAGCTGAAGTGTTTAAGGACTGACAATGGCTTGGAGTTTCTGTCTAAGGATTTCCAAGACTTCTGCAAAGGAAAGGGGATTAAGAGACACAGAACAGTGCCTGCAAATCCTCAACAGAATGGAGTGATTGAAAGTATGAACAGAACCATGCATATTGGATAAGCTGAGGTGTATGCTATCAGATTCAGGGATGCCAAGGAAGTTCTGGGGTGAGGCAGCAAACACAGCTAGCATATTGATCAACAAATGTCCATCTTCAGCTATAGAGTTCAAGACACCAGATGAAAAATGGTATGGAAAGGCATCTGGTTATGATTACCTAAGAGTTTTTGGATGTAGAGCTTATGCTCATATCAAACAGGAAAAGTTAGAGCCTAGGGCATGTGAGATGTGTGCTCATTGGTTACCCAAAAGGAGTCAAAGGGTATAAGCTTTGGTGCGCAGAGGCTGGGAATCAAAGGGTTATCATAAGCAGGGATGTAGTCTTCAAGGAGAATGAGATGCCTTATCTAATTCAAGGAGAAAAGGATGTAGATAAGGGCTTAAGGTCTAATGATACAAGGTTTGAGGTGGAGCATCAAAATTTAGAATCTAAAATTGCATCTGATAATGATGAAGAGAATGGGATAGATTCTAATGACCTAAGGGATTATATGCTTGCAAGGGATAGGGTGAGAAGGAATATCAATCCACCAAGTAGGTATGGTGATGCAGATATGGTATATTATGCTTTAAGTGTTGCTGAGAACCTTGACTATCAAGAGCCAGGGAGTTATATGGAGGCTATTGCTTGTGGTGAAAGAGAACAATGGCTTGTAGCCATGAGGGAAGAGATTGAATCTCTTGAGAAGAATGGGACTTGGTTCTAGTTGATAGACCAAGGTCTCACAAACTGGTTAGCTGTAAGTGGCTCTTCAAGAAGAAAATTGAAGTGGGAAACAAAGAGACAGTGAGAAAAAAAGGAAGGCTGGTGGCAAGGGGTTTTACACAGAAAGAAGGGATAGACTTCAATGAGGTATTCTCACCAGTGGTTAAGCACTGCTCTATCAGGATTTTGTTGGCTATAGTAGCTCAAAATGACCTGGAACTGCATCAACTAGATGTGAAAACAACATTCCTGCATGGTGACTTAAAAGAATCAATATATATGACACAAACAGATGGATATCAGCTACCAGAGACTAGAAACAATGTATGTCTCTTGAAGAAATCTCTCTATGGTCTTAAACAAAGTGCTAGGCAGTGGTATCTCAAGTTTGATGAGCATATGATGCATATAGGCTTTGTTAGGTCTATGTATGATAGATGTGTGTATTTCAAAAGTAGAGAGGGTGTCTTGGTGGCTTGTCTGTTGTTGTATGTGGATGATATGCCGGTTGCTGGGAGTAGCATCGTTGAAGTGGAAGAGATCAAGTCTGATATGAGTTTAAAGTTTGAAATGAAAGATTTAGGTGAAGCAAGAAGGATTCTAGGTGTGGATATCACAAGAGTCAGAGAGGAAGGGGTGTTGTGGATTACTCAGTACAGTTATATTCAAAAGGTTTTGAAGAAATTCAGGATGAATGAAGCAAGAGAGGTGTCTGTTCCATTAGCTCATCATTTCAAATTGAGTGGACAGCACATGCCTAAATCTGAGAGAGAAGTAAAGGAGATGGGTTTAGTACCTTATGCTAATGCAGTTGGGAGCATAATGTATACTATGGTTTGCACAAGACCAAATTTAGCTCATGCTATTAGTGTGGCAAGTAGGTACATGAGTAACCCTGGAAAGTATCATTGGGATGCTTTAAAGTACATCCTAAGATACATGAAGAGCAGTTTAAGGATTGGCATTAAATATCAGAGGAAGGTTGATATTGGAGATGATGTGTTGATAGGGTTTGTGGACTCAGATTATGCAGCTAATCTTGATACAAGGAAGTCACAAACTGGATGAGTTTATACATTGTTTGGATCTGGAGTGAGCTGGAAATCATCTCTACAGTCTGTAGTTGCTTTGTCCACCACAGAAGCTGAATACTTGGCCATCACAGAAGCTATTAAAGAAGGTATATGGTTGAGAGGAATACTCAGTGAGTTTGGTGTTGAGCAGAGGGCAATTAGGTTGAATTGTGATAGTCAAAGTGCATTACATTTGGCTAAGCATCAAGTGTTCCATGAGAGGTCAAAGCATATTGATGTGAGACTACATTTTGTGAGAGATGAAGTTGAGAAAGGTGTGATAAATCTGCAGAAAATTTCAACAGCTGAGAATGCAGCTGATATGCTTACAAAAGCATTGCCTTCAGTCAAGTTCAAACATTGTGTGAACTTGATTGGCATGTCTTCTCTGTGAAATGAATGAGGAGATGGCAGCTCTGATTGTGGGCCGTGGAGGAGGAAGAGTTTGAAGTTTTGTTGATGAGTTTTGCATTCAAGGTGGAGATTTGTAGATGCATGGAATGCATGGCATTGTGTGTGACTGCATAACTCATAGTGTAGCAATTGCTGACATGGAGTGTATGTGGCGCACACGTGGAAATGCCAGCTCAGCTAGTTAGTTGAGAGTTTGTTGTAACAAACTAACTAACTGCATAGCTTGGAGAGAAAGCTAATGGCGATGATTTGATCTTCATCGTTGGTTATCTACGGCTAGGATCTTCACTCGTGAGAGAATATAAGATGGGGATCTATCTTGTGCAGAGTGAGGACGAGCTACTGGAGTGAGAAAAGAGAGAACAGAGAAGAGAGTTGCAGAAGTTAGGGTTTTCTGCATGGGAGTTCATCTTCTTCTTGAGAGTTGTTGTTTTTCTCATTGTAGTTCGAGTAGATCTGAGTGTAAACTTCATTAATAAAACTTTGATTCTTCTTCCCGTGGATGTAGGTGAGAGATCACCAAACCACATAAGCTGTGAGTGTATTTTCGATTCTGAATTTTCGATTTCATTTGTGTACGATTCGCGATCAACGAGCAAGCTTTGCTACAACGATTCTCAACAATACCAGCCTACGTTTTCGCCCTCCGACGTGGTGCAACCTCCGCTAGGTTTCCGGTAGCCGAGCCACTCATCTGAGCCATCGTTGGTGGATCCCCACGCGCCATGGGAATCTCCATGGCAGCCGAGCCACACACCGCCGTCACGCACAGAAGTTGTGTCGTGCCCATCAGAACCGGAGATAGAGAAGAAGGAGAGAGGGCGAGTGTCATTCTCCATTGATTCAAAATTGGTAGAAGAGGCGGGGGACTCCAAAGTGCTCGACTTCGCCGGGACCCAAAACCATAACCCCGTCAAAGCGACGATTGGCTCTGGCAACGGTGGCGGCGACGCCAACAACGCCGTTCAAAGCACCGCCGCCGTCACTAACGACGATGAGCGCGAGAAGACCTTGACATTCACCGCCGATTTGATGGCCTGTGGCTCTAAAGCCACGAAGGGAGGCGATGAATTTGTTTGAGTGGGCTTATGCTTACTCCCATTTTGGATGGGCCTTTTTGCTCCAAGCCCAAGAGGGGGTTGTTCTGTTTGGCCTTATACCAAATAAAAAGAGTGAAGTCGGCTCAGGAGGAAAAGGGCTGAAATTACGAGAAGTTTCCCGATGCTCGATTATTTTTGGCATCTACGCGCTTGAGGAAGTATATAAGGATCTATTGAATCTCCACCTTGAGGACAAGGTGATTCTCAAGGTGGGGGAGTTGATACGTTATTTATTTTATTTTAATTATTTAGGTTTGTCGTTGGGCTTAGCCCGTTTAATTATTTGGGTCGTTCTTTTCGGGTTTTCTTGGTGATTCTTTCCCGAATCGTAGGTCGAATCAACCCTAGGTATTTAGTATAAATAGGAGAGTTGTATCTTATTTCATTATCAAGAAATATAATACAGAAACCCTATTTTATTTATTTAGCCGCCGTTTTCCCTTTTCTTTCTTCTTCGTAATTTCGTGGCGTGTACGACGAGCAAGGTTCTCGCGTCTGCCGTTGTTTCTTTTCGTTTCTTGATAGAGGAAATCGCCCCATCCTCTATCACAATCTCTCAACTCGTAGCCTTCTTGCAACTGAGATCCCACGCTAGCAACCATCAGGCTGCATCACAAGCCCCATTCGCCACGCACCCCGCCACATTGTACGTCGCCGTATCAAGCTTCGTCGTCAACTACTTGATCCACGTGGCGCTGCTACGCTGTCCGACCAGCCCCCACTTTGCTGGCATGGGCCAACATTTCCTGGTGTGGTCTGCCTACGTGGCGGTTTCGACCCTCGCCGCCGCCGTCTTCCCCGCTACGGCTGCCCCCTTCCTGTACGTGATCTTCGGTCTGCTATCAGCAGGTGAGCAGCTTCGGTTTAACTTCAAAATTTGATATTTTTTGATCATGTATAAATTATTATGTATTAATTGTAGGGGATTTAGTTTATAGTATAACAAAATAATCAAACAAATAAATCCCATGTCCCTCTATTGGAGTCTGCATGCAATTTGTCCTATTTTATATATACAAAAAGAAAATTTAAGAGTTTTTTTTTTTTTTTTTTTTTTTTTTTACTAGTATTGTAAGATTTTTCGCTTGATTGCATGCAAAGATTTGAGATTTTACTTAAATAAACCTAGGAGCTAGTACATCTTATCTCTACAAATTTATCCGCATATATCTCAAAATATATTTGAATAACGACTTAGATTTAAAAATATCATAATTTGTCGTTTATTCTTCAATTTCTACGATTTATATCAAATTAAAGGTCTCCATGCAATATATTATTTAAGACCATTTATGTAAGACCCGGCTTCCGGACTGACGGCTGACCCCACAGACCAACAGAATCTTTTTCAGTGTGCTTTGTCCTCACTCGCACACTCCCTGAGAAACTTCCCAGGGGTCACCCATCCCACAATTGCCCCAAGTTAAGCACGCTTAACATTGGAGTTCTTATAGGCAGGCTTTCGAAAAAAGATGCATCTTGTGGCATGAGTAGTACCAATCAAATCCTTTAGCTCTCCTCGGATATGCAGTCCCATTCCTGCATACCCTCGGAATCCCTCTCATTCCGGCATGTTTCGGTTCATCCATGTGCCCCTTCGCTTAGAAGCCCTTATAGGAGCCGCTTTTTGTCCGTGCTTCTGCGCACCGGCGATCACTCCGTACTTCTGCCCCGGGAGTCACAATTTATCGATATGTTCTTATAATATATGATGCTCTAGTTTTCAGTAAGTGACAATCAATATTAATTAATGCATAAAATATTACATATACTTGATTTATCTCTAAATAAATTTCTCTAAAATAACCGAGACGGAAAAAAAGGCCATAATGGATGGGACGAAGGGGAGTATACTATAATACAAGTTAATACTCAACTCGACTTAACTTCCCAACTTTCAAAATCTTGAAACTCTCGTTTAATTTGAAGACAAGGTTTGCTTTTGCAGGTGAAGTGTTTTATATGTTTGAAGACAATCTCTTGATCGAGGAAGGTGAAGAAGCTTTCAAAATTAGAGGTTTACAGAAGGCGTTTTGGTCGGTTCTTGAAACATATTCGCTCTGGAAAAATTGCCAAATTCTTTGGGAAACAATCTCAACCGATACTACCAATTTGGAGCCCCGAAAATTGGTGCTGATTGATCTTAATTAAAAGAAAATTCTTTAAAAAAAGAAAAGAAAAAGGAGGAAGAAATAGTGAAATTTATGTGTACATGTAATATCCCAACTATGATGTATTAACGGTATACAAAAATCGATTTTTTTTTTTTTTTTACTTTTTCCCCTTGGATTTCAATGTAATATGATTTATATATTATTATATTAGTAATTAACAATGGTTAATTAATCAATTCAATTACGGTGTATAATTATTTCTCCGTCATTTCTTTTTCATATTTTAAACTAATAATATCGCAATTAAGTGTCAAAAATAAAAATAAATGTCCTAATTGGATTGGTGAACTCTAGTCAAATTAATTAGTGTGGAGTTTATATTGAATCATGAAATTGAGAAATTGATGATATTTATTTTGAAGAAGAATGAAGTATAATCAATTTTGGTTTACGATCGGTATAATGATGAGGATATATAGTGAATCTCATGGGTTAATACTTGAAATCAAAAGTCAATATTTAAAAGATTTGAATCATTTTTTACATTTTGATGTGACATTTTATATTACATCATCCGTTGCTAGCTTCGTGTTAAAAATATTTCTGGTATTAGTATTTTTGGTTACGGAAATCTTTGGAGAGTACTAAGTATATATTCAACTGGATTCCCTTTTTTCTATGGTGTATTCTTGTTAATCGACAAAACATATACTCCCTCCGTCTCATTATATTAGTCTAATTTCTTTCGGCACATGAACCAAGTGAGTGGAGAGTGAGTGGAAAATGTGTGGTTGTAATTAATCCTGAGGAGAGAGAGTGAATTGTGGCCAAGTATTCTTTGTCATTTTAGGAAATGGGACTAATTGGTGGGACAAACTAAAATGGCAAATGAGACTAATATAATGGGAGGGAGGGAGTACAAACAAATCTTGAACTCCTAGAAACAACAAAATGTATAATGTAGTTTGATACTCCCTTTGTCTCACTGATAAAAGGATTTTTTCCTTCTTGGGACGTCCCATTGATATATGGATCTTTCCCAAAATAGAAAATTCTAACCCAGTAAAATTCAGACAGATCACTTTTTCCCGCTACCCATCACTTTTAAACACTATCATCACTTCTGTCTTAATTCTCGTGCCCAAACAAAATATCCATATCCCAATTGGACGGAGTGAGTAGATAAAAACAAACAAAAAACAACATGCATGCATGAAATATGAATTTATAAAAACAACAAAAGTGCAAACGAAAAAAAAAAAAAGGCAATATTATAACAAAATAATATACTCCCTCCGTCCACCTATTTCTGACACGCTTTCCTTTTTGGGCCGTCCACCTATTTCTGACACGTTTCCTTTTTTGGAAAGAATTAGCCACTAAGTAGTACAATTAGTAAATCCCTTATTACACTTAACATTCCATACTTAAATCTCATCCACTCATTTTTTCTGCACGTAGTTCAATATAATTTAAATTTCGAAAGTTTAAATTATTATAACTTGCTCGTTTGTTATCGGATTTTTATGATTTTTATATCAAATTAAAGGTCTTTATACGATCTTTCATTTAAGATCAGACAAGAACATGTTTTTATGCATATATGATGCTCTATTTCTAAAATATGTTTATTCCCTACAAAATACACTTTATACACTACATCCATAAACACAATACACTTTACACACTAACCACTCCCGTCTTAAAACTCGTGCAAAAAGCAAACGTGTCAGAAATAGGTGGACGGAGGGAGTATAAAATAAAAAGAGATAATAGTTAAAAATACCCACTTTTATAAAAACTAATACTTCTATACCCACATTATAAGAAGTATAACTTCTATACCCATTTTGCCTTGAAATGTCAAAAATACCCTCCAACTTTTTTAATAAAACAAAAGTGTTATACAAAAAAACAAAATCTGAATTTATGTCGTGGGCCCCACACGACATAAATCCAAAATTGAATATTCCTAACTACCCCACCCTCCCCTCTCCCTCTCCATCGACCTCGACCTCTCCCTCCCTCACGAAAATTACAGCAGAAATTTCACAGTCGTGTAATCGAAATTAACCCTCCCCCCATCTCGGAAAATTTTTACCGTTCCCGTCGCCGGCGCCGTCACCGACATGAGTTCCACACATTCCGACCACGATGAACCCGAAACATCGAGGAGAGCCGCCCAACGCCGCCCACGGCCCGCCTCCCGTCGCCGGCAGCAGCAGCCGCCGGAGGAGCCCCTTGCGCCCCGCGTGTTCCCCGATCCCCCTCCGCCGGTATGTCCGTTTATTTCGATTTCATTAGGGCCGTTAATGCATGAAGCATGTTATGGTTTCGAATGAATGGCAATAAGCATGAAGCATGTTATGGATTAATTTGCAATTTTTTTTTTTCTGGATTTTATAGATAGAGTTCTTAACTACACGGTCAAATAGGATATTAAACCGTGTATACACGGTTGAAATAAGAAATCAACCGTGTAAAGTCAACGATTTTGACTTTTGAAATCGTTGACTTTACACGGTCAAAATCAATTTTGACTTTTGATCGTGTGCAACACGACCAAATTGTGTAATTTCTCGTGTATATTGACTTTAATTGATTAAAATTGAATTTTGTCTTTGACTTTACACGTTTTTTTGCTGAATTCAGTCGTGTACTACACGGTTGGAATTCAATTTCAACCGTGTACAGTCAACGATTTTGACTTAAAAGTCAAAATCACGGTTGAAATTGAATTTCAACCGTGTAGTACACGACTGAAATTGCATTTCAGTCGTGTACTTGGCCGAATAAAATGCATGAAATTTTCAAAATTTTTTTTTGATTCGTTTTGTTTCTTCTCGATTTGCAGCCTAGGTTTCAATGGATGCGGGGCCGAATGCAAGGGTTTAGAGGGCAAATAAACCTCTACATACGGGACGACGTGGTTCGGTCGATTCCCCGCGTGTTACGTCGAGTAGGCGGCCAACGCTTGCTCGATAGATTTACGGAAGGCCCGTTCGGATACCTCCTCGAGATTCGGAGGAGCGGGAGCGCGAACAACGCCCTCCACGAGCTTCTAGCCCGAGAGCTCGAGGATGAGTCGATCCCCGAGATGGAGAGGTGGTTCCACGTAGGTGGGCAGGTGATACGGTTCCGTGCCCAAGAGTACGCCCTCGTGACGGGCCTGGCTTTCGGGGAGTCGCCTTTCAACCCTAAAGGCCTTCACGACCCTCCCCAAAGGTGCCTCCTCTACACGAAGTACGGGGGCAAATCCCCTAAGATAAATAAGTTGAAGGCGGACTTCAACGACGCCACGAGTGTACTGGGAGACGCCGACCAGTATCTGAAGGCGGCCAACCTCCTCATGTACTACCTCATGCTACTCGGCCACGACAACCCCGACGATCGAGGACTGGGCATGGCACCTGGTGGAGTTCGAGGAGCAGTGGAGGGCATTTCCGTGGGGAGCGTGGTCGTTCCAGATCATGCTCTACCAGCTGCACGTGATGAAGAGGGACCCCGCCCTCATAACGGGCGTGCGACCCGCCTATCACCTGTACGGGCCGGTCTGGGCCCTGAACATTTGGGCCTACGAGGCGATCCCCCGAATGGGGCAAGCATGCGGGGTTCGGGATCGTCCGACACTGACCCCCCGCCTCAGAAGATGGGCCACGTCCTCCTCTTCGTGCAACTTCAGGGGATTCTTCGATAATCCCGAGGTAATTGATTTAGTAATTTTTTACCTTGTTTAATTTATTTCACGTTCGATTTCTGTAATTTGCTTTAAAAGTCAAAGTCAACCTTTTTAAAATCCAATTCAGTCGTGTAAGGTCAACAATTTTGACTTTAAAGTCAAAATTGTTGACCTTACACGACTGTATTGCAATTTCAACCGTGTGTTACACGGCTGAAATTACAATACAGTCGTGTAAGTCAACAATTTTGACTCAAAATTAAAGTCAAAATTGTTGACTTACACGACTGTATTGTAATTTCAGCCGTGTAACACACGGTTGAAATTGCAATACAGTCGTGTAAGGTCAACAATTTTGACTTTAAAGTCAAAATTGTTGACCTTACACGACTGAAATTGAATTTCAACCGTGTACTACACGGCTGAATTACAATTTCAGTCGTGTACTATGTCGTGTGTTTTGATTGAAAATTTAAATTTGACTCCTAACACCTTGTTTTATTTTTCGTTGTAGCTCGAGGTTCATCCGACACTGGAGGCGGATGATTACGATGTTCTCGAAGTTGGATTCCAAAGTCTCGAGAGCATCGAGCCGATAGGCGTGGCCTACGTTCCCTCCAAGCGCCACGAACAAACTAATCTCCCGCCCGAGAGAAGGGAGTCGAAGGCGAAGCGCGACATGGCGAGGGCCGTGGAGAAGCTCAAGTGCAAGGGCAAGGGCGCTTCTGAGGCAGTGGCCCCTCGTCGTTGTTTCACTAAAAAGTGTTCGCAATAGACGAAATCTATCGTAGCACTAGCAAGTAAAACCTAAGTATCAAATCTCAAGGAAAACTTAACAGGGCAATCAATTATGTAGTAAAAATCTAATCTAAGAAAGCAAGTAAAGAATATTTTGGGGTTTTTGTTTTTAAATCCTAGACAAGAAACTAAAATAAAGCAATAAATAAAAGCAAATAAATCTAATCTAGAAAGCTGGAAATTAATCTAAGAATTAAACTAAAGAAAACAATAAATCTACCTAGGCAAGAATCGAAAGGAAAGCAATAAAGAAAGCAACGAAAGAAAAGAAAACGAATCTAGACATAATTAAACTAAATCTGAAAATCTGGAAATTAAATAAATAAATCTAACTCTAGGAACTTTGAAAACGAGAGAATTGAAAACGAAAGAAAAACGAATCTAACTAGACTTTGGAAATCGAACGAACGAAATTAAACTAAAGAAATTAAACGAGGCAATAAAGAAATCGAATCTAAAACTAAAGCAAGTAATTAAAGCAATTAAACGAAAGCAATAAAATAACTTACGAAAATAACGAAGAAACGAAGAACTTGAATTAAACTGCAACGAACTACGAATCCGGATTCGAACAAAAGAAAGCAATAAAAACTAAAGCTAAAGTATTTAGAACTGAAAAACTAAGGTAAAAGCTTGTCATAATTCGTGTCCTAATGGCATATATATACTAAGGTAAGAGTTTGATCCAAACTAGGAAACAATAAGAAAAACACGCCAGGCGTGGAGCGGGCGCTCCAAAGGATGGGAGCGGGCGCTCCATATTGGCTTCGCAAAAATCCTTCAACTGCTGAACTGGAGCGGGCGCTCCAAACACCTGGAGCGGGCGCTCCAACGCTCATGTGCAAATCCTTCTCGAACACTGTTCATGGAGCGGGCGCTCCACACCTCTGGAGCGAGCGCTCCAACTGATCCGCGCACTTTATGCATTTTTGCACTCTTTTCCCGTCCTTTTCTCGTTCTTTCTCCTTCTTTCGGCTCCCATGATCCCTAACAAGTAAAATACTCGAAACACCCAAATCATAGCTATAAAGACACAAAACGACTCCAAAACGACACAAAAACAAATAATAAATAACGACTAAAACCTAACAAAATGACACCAAACAACTCCCCCACACTTAGACCTTTGCTTGTCCTCAAGCAAAATAATCATATAACTTAGACTCAATTCAAATAATCCAAATCATAGAACATTTAATCATCGGAATCGACAAACTCAAACAAGGTCACTTTAATCGACAATCATCATCAACAAACTATGCGGCTTATAAATCAATCCAAGTAAGAGGAAAAGCAATGATATCACACATCTCACAAATATCTAGATCACCACAACTTAGACGACTAGCCTACTTCCCCTTTTTATTCAACTCTCTCTTTTTTTTTTTTTTTCTTTTTTTTTTTTTTTTTTTTTTTTTTTTTTTTTTTTTAAACTTGTGAACGTTTATGGCACAAAATTCACTAGGTTTAATCATCGATGGGTCACATCGAGCCTCCTAGTGCGGTTTCCCGTACCCATTGTCAAGAGGGGTAGAATGCCTACGAACACTTATTCTAATATACACGAGTATCATTTAGGACAATGTTCATGAAATGTGATCATTCGAGGGTCTCTCGAAGCCTTTTCATGTGGTTTCCCATGCTCATTACTCTAGTATTTTTATACGTTACAAGCAAGAGGAGCAGAAATCCTATCAACTCTTTATTCACATAAACACAACTATTTTTTTTTTTTTTCTCTCTCTCTTTTTTTTTTCTTTTTTTTTTTTAAGGGGAAAGTAAACTAGCAATCCAAATTACAACAATCTAGACTAATCACTCAACCAAAAATCATAAATCATTTTCCTCAAACTCACATCAATTCATGCCCCACAATTCATCGAATCATAATATATCACAACTCAAGATTAAACCAACCTAATTTATGCTCAAATCAATTCCAACAACTAAATACTCCATCATCAAATCATTCAAATTAATCCTAAATTACATGCTTACATGCTTGAACACAAACAAATTTCTAAGCGGGAAAATAAACAAAGACACAAAAACAAACAAGACACGAAAACACAAACATCAACTAACATGTCAAAAGTGATAATTATTCACACCCCCCCACACTTAAAATCATGCAATGTCCCATTGCAAGAAAATAAATAGAAAGAGAGGAGAAAACTTATCGCTTTTGACGACCACAATTGGCACAAAAATCGGAACCTTGATCGATCCCAAGAATTGCAACCTATAAAACAAACCAAAAACAAAAATACCAAACAAGCATAATATCATCTAAAATAACAAAAACACGACAAATAAAAATAAAGAAAAACAAACAGCTATCAAGGGTAAAAGTTTCGAGGATCATTTGGATCATTATGATCCCAAGGTGCCTGAGAAGAAGAAGAAGTAGGGTGAAAATCGGTATACCTCGAAAGATGGCGCTCAATATCATAAACCCGATTCTCGACCCCTTGAACTCTCGTCCCCATGTTTTGCATCTGAAGTCCCAAGTTCTCCATATTTGTCGTCATCGATCCACTACAAGAAACTGGAATTTTAACTACACATACTCAGGTACACATAATTATGCGTGGTTAACTTAGCCACACATAATTAAAAAATGTGTAGGTAATGTTTTTGGTACACATATTAGCTACACATATGTATGAGTGGTTATTTTAGGGACACATACTCAAAAAAAATGTGTTGGTAAATACGGAATTAAAAATGTGCAAGGTGCGTGTACCAAAATATTATAATTAGTTGCTATTAAAAAAATAAGATTAGTGAAGTGAGATAGTTTAAAATAACAAATATGACTAGTGTAGTGCGACGGAAGGAGTATTTGATTTATCATATTATTTTTGAATTTTCTCACCAATTATTTTTGGAGTCAATATTATGTGCATCTCTTCTGCAAAAAATTCTCAAAAAAAAATGTACTCCTTGTAAAAGTTTCTCAATTACTATATTCTACAACTAATTAATTAATTAATTCAATATATCTTCCGCCAATGTCTCTAAAAAAATTATTAAAATTAAAAAATAAAAATAAGGATGACACGTCAATATAGTTTAGAAGAGAATTACTTGGAGATAATTTGCTACTTTTTTTAATTCTCTGAAATTGTTAATCAATTTCAATTATTTATTAAATTATTTTGTAACATTACGTGACTTGTTAAAAGTTATATGATTTTTGGAAAAAGTTTATACACATTTTAAAAAGGTAAAAGTCTAATACAAATATAAAATCATTTTTTAAAAAAAAAAAAAAGGAAAAGGAAAATTTAAAATAGAGAAGGAATTTGCGTAGAGATAAATAATTTCCGTGTAAATCAGAAACGAAGAAACTGAATTACGGAGGAAGAGAAAACCGTATTTTAATAAACAACTAAATTTTCTATCCTACGTGGCAGTAAATAATATCAGAAAATAATAAACAACTAAATTTTCTATCCTACCGCGACTTCTTCCTCTTCTGCTTCTTCACTTTTTACTCCTTTCTCTTCCTCCAGCTGCACCACGTATGCACATTACTACCTCCAAAGTCCTTCTACAACGCCGAAGCCGAACACTCTTCTCTTCCTCTTCACAAGTTCTTCGACAATTAAGGTAGATTTCTATCATCTTCTTGAAAAAATCAATGAATAATTGAGCATATACTTCTAGGTTACGAGTGTATATACTTCTGTGTTGTGATTCACGAATTCTTAGTAAAGGAATCTATGGGGGTTTACTAATTAGAGCTTTAGGATGCTTTTTCGTGGGCTTTAGTTGCAGAAATTTTGAGGAAAAATCAGTCTAGTAATGTTTTCATCTATGTGTTGCTGTACCAGAAAATTCTATGCAAAGTCAGCAACTTTCAGGCCCGATTTTGGGCGTTTCTTCCAGTCAAAAACTAACGAAATAGGTAGCATTGGAAACCTCTGTTCCTTGGCTTTCCGAAGCTACTTTCGGATTTTCATTTGGAGTCCAAACGAAAAAGTTATAGGCTGTTGAAGCCAGAGTGGCAGGTCTGCTCGCTGTTGTGTTAGAGCGAGTTTTCGTCAAAACTGAGGCAGCAAATCGCTGTTGAATCATATGATTTTTTTATGGGATATGTAGTATAAGTCATTGGAGGTTGATTTGTTGTTGCATTCTCAAAATCCGATGATGGGATAGGCAGAGGAATCAATGTCACAAGTTGTTGTGAAAAATTTAAGATGTAGAAGGAGTTGCCTAACCTCTAATTGAGAATTTTGACTTCTTAGAACTGGTCTATTATGTTTATATGTGTTATAGTTTCTTTGTGAAGTTCTCCTAAAAACATTATAGCATGTAATTTCCTTTCAAACTTACTTGAAACATCTTATCTAATACTATATCCAAACAAAGTGCTAACAACTCATTCATCGGGGACCTTTGTACCCGTGTAACCGCGAGCACCATCGATAAAACTTCGATTAAAATCGATCTATTTTTCATGAGTCTATGGTATTGTTTTGATAAAGATTTATGTTGCGTCTCTCTAAAACTGATGGATTCTCCCTAATTGTAAAATCAGCATCAATTCGCTCATCCGTTGAGAAATATTGAGTCAAGATACAAGGGGCTTTATTCAGTTCTTCATGATTTGAGGTTAGTATGCTTTCTAGTTTCTACTGTCTCTGATATTGTTAGTGAAATTTTAATGGGTTAATTATAGTTTGTGGCCCAAACTTTCAGCAATTTTTGATTTATGGCCTCAACTTTAACATTTTTCAAAAATGTCCTGAACTTTCAAAACTTCTTTTAAAAATGGCCCGTGTCTTCTTTCGGGCAGCCCGGGGCAGCCCGGTTGCTGACTCATCGATTAATTTTGCCATGTCATGGTCATACTTAACATTTGAAAATTTAACTTCAAAATTAAATTAAAAAAAAAACTAATAAAGAATTATTCCCCTCTCTCCTGCGAAAACAAACACCATTGCGATATAGGGTTTTAAAAAACACGCACGCAGCACTCAAACTCGCACCTCACACCTGGTGTTTAACTTTCAATTTTGCCATTGTTGATGTGTGGGAGACGTTCAAGAGTTCAAGGTCCACAAAAAATCCTTTCCCTCTAAAATTCCGACACTAGTAGGAGTTGTGAGGAATTTAGCATCCATATTGTTGGACCGCGATCGAAAGCCGACAAAATAAAGGTAAAATTTTATCATATAATTCTTATCTTGTTGTGGGTTTGTCGAAAATTGCATGATTTGGAGTTGCAATAATATAAAATGGAATTTTTTTTTATAGTATTAGTCTCTTGGATAATTATTGCATATTAAAGCTTAAATCTCCATGTTCAATAGGTTGAGGAATCCGATTTCTATTCATCATGAGCATGCAAGTCAAGCTTTATGTTAAGATGCTAAAGTTGTGTTTATTTACTGGTTGTTGACGAATTGTTAATTCCCCACATAGTTAATTGCGTATTTGTTATATTTTTCACATTTAGGCATTGCCAATGGATGAGGTAACCTTTCAGAATAGACAGGACTTGCAAAGAAATAGGAACGACGAAACTGGAAGTGTGGGAGAAAGTGAAGAAGAAAGGGTTATTTATGAAAATTTGATTTTTGACATAGAAGATGAAGACATTGACGATGAGTTGGATGATGAGAGTGAAGAGATTGATGAAGAGTTGTATGAAGAGCCCTTAGTAATTGAAGAGTCTGACTCGGATGATGCTCTAAATGTTCGTGACTTTTCGGACGAGGAAGATGAAGAATTGGAAGCAAGAAAAATACTTAGGCTTGCAAGACTGGAACGGAAGAATGCAATCCCATTAATGATAACAAATGGTGTGGGAGGAAGTAAGATGGCTGATGAAAACTGTTGTGTAGTAAGCAAGATGTATGCAAATAATTGCCATGAGCAAGATTTTAAATTTGAACTCGGGCTGAAGTTCACAGATCTTAATGAATGCAAACAAGCTGTAATCTTGTGGAATGTACTCAATGGACATAACATCAAATGGACGAAGAGTAGTAAAGAACGAGTTCAAGCAGAATGCATAGAAGATTGTCCTTGGAGGTTGTATGCTCGTAGATATGGTGAAGATCCTACATTTATGATTACGATTCTAGAAGGAGATCATAATTGCGAGAGGGCCAAGAAAAATCGACAAGCTACGAGTGGATGGCTTGCTGACCAAATGTTGAATGTCTTCAAATCTAATCCAAACATACAAGCCGCTCAATTGAAAAGGGATGTTGAGCTGAAGTTTGATTTAGATATCACAGTTGGAATGTGCTACAGAGTTAAGTTTCTTGCATTACAAAAGCTAAGGGGCTCTTATAAGGAAGACTATAAGAAACTTAGATCTTATGTTGCTGAGTTGAAAAGAATAGACAGTGATGGAAGGTTTGAATTGAAGACTCAATTAAACAAAAAAGGGGAGTGCATTTTCCAGAGAGTCTACATTGGATTTTCTGCCTTAAGAGATGGGTTTATGCGTGGTTGTAGGAAGTTGATTGGATTTGATGGTTGCTTTCTTAAGACGGTCTTAGGTGGAGTACTTTTGGCTGCAGTTGGAAAAGATTGCAATAATCAAATTTATCCCATAGCATGGGCCGTAGTTGAAAAGGAGACAACGGCAACTTGGAAATGGTTTTGTGATATTTTATTCTCACATTTTGGTATTGCTGACGGGCTTGGATGGTCATTCATGTCAGATAAACAAAAGGTATTTCTTAATATATGGTTTTTATTGTAATTTAGTCATTCTTATCTTCACCTATGTTTAACTTCAAGTTTTATAATGTAGGGATTGATCAATGCAATTCTCGATTTGACTCCACAAGCTGAGCATAGACATTGTTCTAGGCATGTATATGCCAACTGGAAAAAGAAATTTGGTGGTGCTAAGTTCGAACATCTCTTCTGGACATGTGTGAAGGCAAATACTGTTGCAAAATATGAAGAGGCCTTGCACCAACTGAAAAGTGAGTCGGTTCATGCATATGATGAATTTTGCATAAGAGCTCCAAAAAGTTTCTGTAAGTCTCTTGTAAGATCATTTACCAAATCTGGTACAATTAATAACAATATATGTGAGTCATTCAATAGCTTTATCCTGGCTGCTAGAGATAAGCCAATTGTCCAGATGTTAGAACACATTAGGAAGTCATTGATGGTAAAAAT
Organism: Thymus mandschuricus; assembly: GCA_029379335.1. Lineage (NCBI taxonomy): Eukaryota > Viridiplantae > Streptophyta > Magnoliopsida > Lamiales > Lamiaceae > Thymus > Thymus mandschuricus. The sequence continues at coordinate 12,605,512 of CM057082.1, read as the reverse complement.
GCATAAAGTTGCTCAGTCATTGGAAAGGTGCGAGGATAAAATTTGTCCTAATATCAGGAAAACCTTGTCGAAATTTGGTAGGCAGACCAGATTTTGTAATATATTGACGTCTCCGGGTGGAAAGTACGAGGTCGCTCTCAATTCAGAGGTGTACATTGTTGACTTGGCTGCTAAAGGGTGTTCTTGTGTAGATTGGAATCTTACGGGAATCCCTTGTGTCCATGCTTGTGCATGTATTAGTCGTGCAAGACGTGATGTTATGGAATTCCTGGACCCATTTTACTATAAATCAACATGTGTTGAAGCTTATAAATTCGGTCTAGAGCCAATACATGGTGAGAATGAGTGGCCAAAAATAACCGACTGCCCTATTATGCCACCGTATGTGTCTAAGCGCCCTGGAAGACCGAAGAAACAAAGAAAAAGGGCTGCAGATGAAGTATTCAAGAAAAATCCAAACAAACTAACAAAACACGGTGTTAGAATGAAGTGTTCCAATTGTGGAAGAATAGGGCATAACAAAAGAAGTTGTTCAGCGCCTAAGGTAACTTGATTCCGCATTATTTTCACACATTCTTTATTTTATTGCATATATTTACTGATATAATTAACTTTTTAATTTTATGAATTAGAGTATCGATTCAAGTACAACGGGTACTTCCACTACTAAGAGGACCAAAGGGAAAACAACTAATGCTACTATACAAGAAGTTAGAAAAGATGGAAGAAATGTCTTGCAGACTGCATCTACAGCAACAACAGAAACTGGTTTACTTGTTTCTGACTCTGGCAATGTATTTTGGAGGGTAAGAACTTCTATTTGTGGTTTTATATTTAGTTCTACGTAAATTATTGTCTCTCTTGTTATATTTGGTAGGCTTCAGGTGTAAAAAGAAGTCAATTTGTGGCCACTTCTCGGGACCCTAACGATCGTGCACAGATAAGATTTCAACCTGATTCTCAAGTAAGAGTGAGAACGATGGGTCAAGACGTTGGCCAGAATGATGGAAGTCAAGTTGATAATCTCACACCACTTTTCTAGAACTTTTTTGAGTGCTGTCCGTAAGATTTTTTGTATGGAAAACTAGCGACAATGGATGAACGAATATGGAAAATCACATGTCAAATGTTTTGAATGGATTGCAGCGGAGTACTACTGACTTTTGGGGTGCTTATTATCAATGATATTTAAGGTTTCAATTTTGTTTCACTACTTTGTTTCACTGCGCTTTTTATCCTACTTGCAATTCTTACAATTTTGTTATCCTACTTGCAATCCTAGCTTGGTTGGACTATCTAGTACGTATTTATAATTGAATATCCTCTTTTCCTTACATTCACTTTGATTCGGATAAAGAAATGATGATTATTAAGTTCATCCCATGGCATAGCTCTTTTGCTTTTTTCATTTAAGACTTTCTACGAACAGGTGACAGGCGCATGTCTCAAGTGCAGTTTTTACCCATGGGAATTATTTCTAGCAATAATATAACACATGAGGATTATTGTTGTCTTTCTGACTAATCTTAAGCAAGTTTTAGATGAGACTTTTGTGATTATACTGTTAATCCAACGGTCCAACTCTTCATATTTGTAAGGCTTTTTTTTTTTTTTTCATGTAAACCTTTTCACAAACATATAGTAGGTGCTAATTGAAGAACAATTTAACACATCTTTTTTCGTCTACACATTTAAACAAGCAGTCGGTATAATCTAATTATTCAAATACTTTTTTTTTTCATGTAAAGAACCATCGTTAATTGCCAATTTTAGCTTGGAGTTTTTGAAATGAATGTCAATATTTGAAGTAGCTGAGGCGCAGAAACTTGTTTGTAATAGATTTTCATTTATATTTTAAGGAACTTAATAAGGGTACATAATAATTTTAGTGAGTGACGTGGCAATGAAGATCCACCTCACTTAGCAAACGAGCCATGTCAGCATTAGGGCTGCCCGAAAGAAGACACGGGCCATTTTTAAAAGAAGTTTTGAAAGTTCAGGACATTTTTGAAAAATGTTAAAGTTGAGGCCATAAATCAAAAATTGCTGAAAGTTTGGGCCACAAACTATAATTAACCCAATTTTAATTAATAATTGAGTATATATTTCTAGGTTTCGATTGTATTTACTTATGTGTTGTTGTGATTCACGAATTCTTGGTAAAGGAATCTATGGGGGTTTACTAATTAGAGCTTTAGGATGTATTTCCGTGGGCTTTAGTTGCAGAAAATTTGAGGAAAAATCAGTGTAGTAATGTGTTATTATATGTATTGCTGTACCAGAAAATTCTATGCAAAGTCAGCAACTTTCAGGACCGTTTCTGGGCGTTTCTTCAAGTCAAAATCTAACAAAATAGGTACCATTGGAAACCTCTGTTCCTTGGCTTTCCGAAGCTAGTTTCGGATTTTTATTTGGAGTTCAAACGAAAAAGTTATAGGCTGTCGAAGCCAGAGTGGCAGGTCTGCTCGCTGTTGTGTTAGTGCGAGTTTTAGTTTAAACTTTGGCAGCAAATCGTTGTTGAATCATATAGTTTTCTTATGGAATATGTAGTATTAAGTCATTGGGGGTTGATTTGTTGTTGTGTTCTCAAAATCCGATGATTGGATAGGCAGTGGAATCAATGTCATAAGTTGCTGTCAAAACTTTAAGATGTAGAGTGAGTTGCCTAACCTCTCTAAATGAGAATTTTGATTTCTTAGAATGGCACTATTATGTTTATATGTGTTATAGTTTCAATGTGAAGTTCTCCTAAAATAATTATAGGGTTTCAAGCTTCAAGAATCATGTAATTACCTTTCAAACTTACTTAAAACATCTTATCTAAGTATACCTAAACAAAGGGCCAACAACTCATTCATCGAGGACCATCAGTGTTATTCTTCGATTAGAATCGATCTATTTTTCATGAGTTTATGGTATTGTTTGGATAAAGATTTATGTATATGTATGTAGATACCATTGAATTCTTATGGTCATTGATGCACATAAGGAGACTGTATATTTGTTGGATTCATTGCGTGTTGAGAGTCATGTTGGAGAGTGGAAGAACATCATGGATACGTAAGATATTTTATTTTATTTTATTTTATTTTTTAAGGTTTTGCCTATATATTTAGTTTCGATTTTATTCTTTATAGGGCTATAAAAATATTCAACTCCACAATAATTAATGAAGCGGGGGAGACAATTACAATGGGAAAGCATTGAAGTAAGTTACTCTATAGTTTCAACACAAATTAAATATTATATGATTCACTAATGTTGATTTATTTTGATGTCCTTTGATAGTGTCCCCAACAACCCGATGGAAGTCAATGTGGATTCTATGTAATGCGGTATATGAAAGATCTTATTCAAAATTGATGAAGTCCGTAAAGAGTGGGCAAAATTTGTTGCTGATTTTTGTGATTAAGGTAAGATCGATCAATACAAATTTATTTCTTTTATTATTTTAAATATTTTTATGTTTTGTTATTTGAATTAAATATGTTGTATTTTATTTTGGTTATATAGATGAAAGCTTCTTGGATTAAATTTCTATGGAAGTTGTGCAAGCTAGTGAATGGACGGTAGCAGAGTTGCAAATTCTAGTGGATGGCGATTATGGACCTAGGTGCATCAATCTCCGTCTAACGATCCGAAATTTGATAAATGCTTTTAGTATTCGTAATAAATCTATATGTAGATTTCTACTTAGTTGTGTTTTGCGTTGTATTTCTAAAATTTGCGTAGAATATTTTATCTTTAGAATTTAGGTTATGTTCACATATACATGGTTTAATACATGTTCTGCTTTAGAATTTGATTTCATCATGGATTTGCCTGTTTATTCGTTTGTACTATATTTTAGCCAATTACTCGTGCAGGTTTCAATTGCATTCAAGAATTTGAGCTCCACAATTTATGATCATAATTATGTGATCCTTGTTTATGAAATTTCGAACAGGTACAGTAAAACCTCTATAAATTAATACTCTATAAATTAATAACCTCTTTAAAATAAAAAAATCTTCCGGTCCCGACTTGGGCCTTTTTAAAAAATCATCAGATTCGATAAGATAATAAAATAATACATTTTCGAAAAATCCCTTTATAGATATTAGGTCCCGTTAAAACTCTAAATTAATAATTCATAAATATTACAATTATAAATATCCCACACTTCGCAAAGTTGGCTGAAAGATACTTTGATTATCTATTGAGAGTGTTTGATAGTGTACCTTGACTAACTTTCAAACGATATTTTCATCAATTCACTCTAGTAAATCTTTGAAGTGCATGTGAGACGATCTCTTTTATACTCACATAATGCACTACACGTTTGATTATCCATAGACTATTTTGCGATGTCTTTGAGATATGAATACATGGTTGAGTGTCATGACTTATGAAATATTGAGATTTATGTAAAATATGTTTCATTCACCATACATGAATATATTTAATTGGTTATAATAGTTACTCCCCATTGCTCATGATTTCTGACACCTTTTTTATTTATATGTAAGGTATAAAATAATAAAAAGGTGCCAAAAATCATGAGCTAGATGTATTTAAGTGCAACGAATTAATGTAAACATGCATGTTTAAGTAATTCGAATGAATTGCTACATGCATCCATAAATATAATAGCTGGTTGTACTATACAATGACTTGATATTATACAAGAGTATGTTTCATTAGTTATAAATAATTGGTTGATGCGTGAATATAATCAATGGAATATGTATGAATTCATTTATTTTCAATACATATGTACTAAATTTGTTGAAATTAAAAAATCTCTCCTTTAATTAATAAATTATTAATTTATCGATATATTTATACCTCTCTAAATTAATATAATTTCATGATCCCGGGATTATTAATTTATAGAGGTTTTGCTGTACTTGCTAATCATGACTAAAAAAATGGTTATGCTAAACACAAAAATTATAGAAAAAAACTATTTCTAATATACATTTTATTTTTACTATACACATGGGAAAAAAAAAAAAAAAAAACATTTGAAAACAATACGAATGTATAACAATAGTTATATTAGGGTTGTAATATTCAAAACTATAGAATATATAAATTTAAAGATTTTAATATTTAATTTTTAATTAATTGTATATATGATCTATAATATTATTGTAGTAATTTATATGTTTATAAATATATTATAAATTTAATAAAAAGTATGACCGGGAGATAATTAATACACTGAATATGGAACAATTTCACTTATCTATATAAGTGAATAACAAATATATAATAGAGAAATTAAGATAAATAAAGGAAATTTGCATATATATGCAATCCGTCATTTATGAAAGTTAGCTTTAGCTCGAATTGATCGCGTCAATCCAAATAGCCGGAAATAAGCATGTGAATGTGGATATATAAGAGAGTGTGTGTCAATATTGTGTTATTGCTTGATGTGTATTCATGATATTTAACAAAAAATGGTTATATTTTTTATACCAACTTTCTATGAAAATGGATATATAAGAGAGTTTTATTAAAAATCGATTTGGGATGAAAATCATTGTTATATATTAATTAATTAGATTATATTATTGATTTATAGGTTAATAAGTCAAATCAATGAGAATATAGGAAAATATTCATATAAATCATAAGTGATGACACGTAGGATCGAGATTTATAACGTTGTTATATATATACTGATGCTTTCTACGTGCGGATGCACGTTACTTTTTCTAATAAACATAAAGGGGTCTTATTTGACAAAATGGAAGTAGTATATAAAATGCCCTTACTCGTATGTTTTTGGGTTTTGAAATTGCATATCATTAGCAAATAGTATTTCATATTATCGTAAAAATAAATTATCTTTGCAAGGTAATTTTCCAATTTGTAAAAAAAGTAACAATAAATAAAAAAATGGATTCAAAATACTACCAGCCTTCCCTCAATCCCAAAAATAGTTCCCTCCGAGAATGAACAAAAAAAAATGAAAAACAATTGATTCCCGCGCCTTACTTCACACGACTTCACGTCGAGCCGTTTCTTCAAAATCTGAAGGGGGAAAAAAAAAAAAAAACTTTTCTTCGTTCTTCAACTCCAACACTCAACTCAATCAATATCCCTTTCTCTACAGCAATTCAAGTCTTCTTCCCCGAATTTATTTTGCACCAATCAGATTCTGTAAGCTTCAATTACCATCATCATCTCGTCGTTGTGACCTGCACAATTGGTGAAGGAAGACGAGCTAATTGAATAGATGTGGGTGCCGACAGATAGCTCTAACGCCGCTAGATCAGAGATTTCTCTCTTATCTTAAATCTATGATAGGGTTTATTACATTCAACAGATTTATTACAGAGAGAGAGGAGAGAGAGAGAATGGACCCAGAAGAGATCGATAAGGTGGTTTCCTGTTACTTGGAGAAGAGGGGTTTCACAAAAGCTGGCCTCGCATTTCAGAAAGAGAAGCAGTTGCACCGCAAGGCCTCCTATTGCCAAGCAAATCCTCTCCTTTTCCAAGTGAGAACCGATTTTTCCCACCTTTTTCCAGTTCTACATAATTTAAGTTATCTTTTGTGAATATAACACTCTGTTAGCGGTTTAGTGTCTATGTGTTTTCCTGAGCTGGTGTTCGGATTTCCGCTGGGACTTTTTAGCTTATAATTGTTAATTGGTTGCTGCCTTGATTACGTTTATAGTCTTTCGTTGTATTGCCATTGAGATCTGTTGAATTTTTGGAAGAAAAATTGAAGTATAGTGTCCGTTCCTAGTTAAAGGTGCTTGTTTTTTTTGATAAATTTGTGTATATCATGTTTCCCAGAGTAGAGTTGATAGTTCTGCTCAGTACCACGATGGATATAGCAAGCTGCTCAGTACCCAGTTTTAAGGAATTTTGTCAATACGAGATTCTATTGCTGGAAGTGCAGGCCAACTGTTCGACGAAAAGACTAAAAAAGATCTTTACCAACCTCTCACTTTTTAAATTTTAATTTTCCATTTTCGGGGCTTTACCATTTCAGTTTCATTCAATTTTCTACAAGGGCTCTTCCATTCCTAACTTCTTTCGAGGGAATTGTTGAATGGCAGCCGGGTGAACGTATGAATCAACTTTCCAAGAACGGAGAAACAGAGGTTTCGATTCACCTTTCCATTTTCTTATTACAAACATTTTTTTTATCACCTTACCTTATTAACGAGTGTTTCTCGACATGGTTTTGTAGATTTCTTATAATCTGATGACTCTATCTTGTTCCGAATCTTCATTATCTTGTACGCTTAGGTTGAGTTTACACTGTACACTTACTACCCTATTCATTCTTGTAGAAATATTTAGTTTGTTATGATAATGTGTCACGAGAGTAGTTGCTGATTTATACTATTATCTGCTGGAAAGTGTAGGCAGTCATTGGACCTTATTCTCTCGGTATTATTTTCAATGTGCATGGAACTAAAGTGATTGCTGAGTTTGGGGTTGTCTTCTTACTATTTAATATTATCCTTAATTTAGATACATGTCAAATTCGGTCTTCGATAGAATTCATTCATTCACCTTCCAGATTTTTGCACTTTTTGTGACATCTAATCGGTATTTTGTGACAGCTCTCAGTTGAAAGACTATGTTCTATGAAGAAACATGAGTTTGGTTTGGGTTCAGGTGACTACAAATGCATAATTGTTCTAATTATGTCAATTAAAGTGGTATTGTCAGCATGGCTTAAACTTTGTATTTTAAACATGTTTCTCATTTGTATTATAAAATATAAGTGCTGGTAATTGTTGTAGTTATTGGCTTGCTTGCTCATCATGTTGGTGATTTGGCTGGATTGCTGCCATTGTTTCCGGGAATGGCCTGGCCTTGCGTTAGCCTCAACTTTTGTTGTCCTTCAGGTGAACAAGTGTGCTGGTCTTACATATTTAACTGACTCTTCAACTTGTGAATTCCTCTGGAATCTTAAGTTTGTCTATCTGTAGTGACTATAAGAAGTTGTCTGTATAATTATTTTGAACTGCTTTTCTTCCTAAAAGTTTACCTTCTCTTATTGGAAATGAAATCTATGGGGGTTTATTAATTAGAGCTGTAGGTTGTATTTTCGTGGGCTTTAGTTTCAGAAAATTTGAGGAAAAATCAACCTAGTAATGTATTCATATATGTGTTGCTGTACCAGAAAAATTCTATGCAAAGTCAGCAACTTTCAGGCCTGATTCTGGGCGTTTCTTCCAGTTAAAACGTAGCAAAATAGGTACCATCAGAAACCTCTGTTCCTTGGCTTTCCGAAGCTACTTTCGGATTTGCATTTGGAGTCCAAACGAAAAAGTTATAGCATGTCGAAGTCGAAGTCAGAGTGGCAAGTCTGCTCGCTGTTGTGTTAGCGCAAGTTTTAGTCAAAACTTTGGCAGCAAACCATTGTTGAATGTTGAATCATATGGTTTCTTTATGGGATATGTAGTATAAGTCATTGGAGGTCCATTACTCTCGTATGATTGTAAAGTTATTCATTTTTCACAAAATATCATCTGACATGATCCCTATCCATATTCGTTAGCCATTATCTCTAATGACACAAATTTCATTTTTGCAGCTGCATTCTCTTGTTAAAGAGAAATCCATGTTTTATATAAACATGGAGCATAGTTCCAAGGACCAAGTGGTGAAGGTATTACATATTATTTGCAACTTAAACTGGGTTATTCTCTCTCTAAGATTAAGGTGCGTTTTTATTAAGATTGTTGTAGATGATGACTCGTTATGAGAAATGAAAATGATAGATTACATTAAATTAACTGTTTTTGTGCTTTTATGTACTGCGAATTTATTTAGCCAGGCCTTTATACTGCGTTTTGCTCTTAAGAATGAGTTACATTTACCGTTGTCTTTATATATTTTTGATCTCTTTGGTATTTATAAGAAAAATTAAAAATTGTAAGCAACATTTTTCTAAGGAACTCTTCTTGCCTATTTTGTGACTTCTTATCTATTAGTATTTTTTACATGTGGAAGATGATGTTTTTGCAGTTAGGAATGTCCAATGAAGCTATTATGGGCTTATTATCGTACCAAGAATATATCGATTGGAACAAGAGCCCGACGAAAGAAAGCGAAATGGGTAGATAGTGCAATTCTTTAGATTTTTTTTAATACTCAGCATATAAATTGGTTTGCTTTTTAGATCTTAATTGTAAAAAATACTAATATTATGATTTTTGCATTTTATTACAAGTTTGCCTTTATTTTTTTGTATTTATAGTTCTCTAAAATAAATATTATTATTTCATATTTCGCTATTTAAACGTATAATATAAATTTAATATTAAATTGATATATGAAACACAAAATATTTTTTCTCTACACATAATACATATTTTACCCACACTTAAATATAATTATAAATAAAATAAATAATATTTTTTAAATATTAACCACACATAAATTCTACATATACCCACGCATCATAGTTGCCACGTGGCATTTCCACGTCATCGGACATTTCCAAGTCACCTTCACATGGCATTTCCACGTCACCGCCACGTGGAATTTCCACGTCATCTGCCACATGGCATTTCCACGTCATTTCCACATCATAATTATTTTTAATAATAAATATATTTGCCTACACATATAACATGTCTTTTGTGACACATATATGTGTAGCTATAATTTACTCACACATACACATATGTGTACCTAATACACTTCCTCCACGGGTAAATAGTTACACATGATGACACTTACGTGAAGTGTACGTAACTCCCAATCGTCACACATAATGATATATTTATCCACACATGCATGTGTACCTAAAACACGATTTTTTTGTAGTGACTGAAATAGAACGGCATGGGAATCCAGTCTCTCGAACAACCTGGTCTGAAATGTGTTGAACCCCTCTTGATATGCGCGAAAATACTCGGGGGGTGCCTCGGGTTGTGCAGCTCCGGCTCCTTCATCCATGTCATCTCCTTGAATTTCCTCGTGTTCGGCCGGTGCTCCATGGATGGCAATGTAGTTTCTGACCGAACCCCGTAGATGCCATGGCTTGAACTGAGTGGGGGAAGCTAAGTATGAGCCATTGATGAGCTCAGCTGGGGTGATCTCCCGACTCGGGACGAGAGACATCGGAGGACTGGGATAAAATGGCACCGCCATATAACGAGCTATCCCCGTAGCTATCTGAGAGAGGGCGGGATGTGCATTGTGCCTCGACTGGTTGCCAATGATCTGGTTCCAAATGAAATGGGAGATGCTAACCTGCACATGATTCTTAGCAGCCCACAACAGGTAACACTCCGGGCCACTAACCTTGCTCCCTTCTATTTTTCCTGTTACATTGAATGCTAGGAAACGATGCAACAGTAATAGAGAATTATCACGAATAAACATAGAAGGGGCACCCTTTTGTCCCCAATTATCACAACCAGTCAACTCTTTCCAAGCAGCAAAATAATTGAAATCATGAGGCACAAATTGGGAAGCATTATCAGAATAGTGAAAACCAAAAATCTCATGCATGCGATAGCAAGAAACTTCACAAAAAATTCCACCCAAATTGCACAGAAAAGCAGTCTCCTCCTCTTGACCTTCATCAGTGTTCTTTCCTAATCTAGCAGTACACAACATCTCCAAACACAATATATCATGCCCCTCCCATTGGTTATTAAAATACTGAGTTAAGCCTAGGACCTCTAAATATTGAGCAAGTGAATCCCCTAGGCGCAATCCCTCAATAAACATAGGCGAATAATGGCGAGGGGGCAACAATTCCATATTTTTGAGATGAAGGTACCGATTTGTTACCTCATACCCATCATCGGTATCGAAGGGAACACGAAAGGAGACACCGTATTCTCCCGGTGTAATCCCTCCAACTGGACGAGCGGACATCCGGGCAGAGAATGGAAGACTAGATGATGCCGCTCCAACAATCGGGGCTGCTCTCTTTCGTCTCGACATTTTAGCACCTGAAATCTAGAAGAAAACGAAGAGAAAAACAAAAAGAGAAAAACAATTATTCCAGAAACTGGAAAAACAGCGCGTGGGTGATGGCGCGGGCGCGCGAGGCGTTTGGAGCGGGCGCTCCGGGCGAAAACGTGGAGCGGGCGCGCTCGGCTTCTGGAGCGGGCGCTCCGGGCGAAAACGTGGAGCGGGCGCGCTCGGCTTCTGGAGCGGTCGCTCCGGCAGAGACAACGGTGGCGCTGCTAACGGCGGTGCAGGCGGCGAAGGCAGGCGTCGGTCGGCGGTGCAGGTGGCGAAGGTGGCGTCTCCGGTGGCTTTTAGCGACGGCGGCGACGGCTCCGGTGCCCAAGGCGACGGCGGCGGAGGATGGTGGCAGCGGGTGGTTGACGACGGCAAGTGGTTGACGGTGGAAGGAAAGGGATGAAGTGCGGCTAGGGTTCGTGCAAGAGAAACAAAAGAAAATTAGAAAGAAAAATAGATAAGAAGAAGAAATTATACCTGAATCGCAGAGGTGGAGCGGGCGCTCTGAATAGTTGGAGCGAGCACTCCATATAAGACTCGCTGTTAAAAAATGAATTCGACGCCTATGGAGCGGGCGCTCTGGCGTGATGGAGCGGGCGCTCCACTCCCCTCTCGCAATCTGCTGATTTTTTTTTTTTTTTTAATAAATACGTGGGTTGCCTCCCACCAAGCGCTCTTTTAACGTCATTAGCTTGACTTACAAAAATTCAATCAAGAATAAAAAGAAGGGGGATCGGAGATAAAAATGGTCTCGACCGTTTGAGGCAACGTCTCTCCTTCAATGTATGGCTTCAAGTCTTGACCATTAGCTAAAAATAAGTACCCCGACTCTTCATTCTTGATCTCCACAGCTCCGTGGGGAAAAATTCGAACGACCGTGTAAGGATCTCCCCACTTGGACTTGAGCTTGCCCGGAAAGAGACGAAGACGAGAATTGCAAAGAAGTACCTTCATCCCGGGCTTGAACTCCTCGTAGTTGATCTTCTTGTCATGGGGCCGCTTCACCTTATCCTTGTAAATCGTCGCATTCGATGGAGGTGGCGAGTTTTCCTCATCTACTTCATCAATCTCCTCTAAATCCCGTAGACGTTGCTCGATGTCCTCTTCCTCATCCACACAACTAAAGAACTCGTCATCCTCTTCAACGAGCTCTTCATGACTTGCTACCCTATTAAAATCCTCACAAATATTTTCCTCAACACGAGGGTTAGCAAGCTTAACATAAGAACAACTATGAATAGAGGAAGTAGGAATAGAAGACGAGTTTCGAAATACCGAAAATGTCACCGAACCTCCCTTGCCGGCCATGCTCAAAGTTCCGGAGCCAACGTCGATTCGAGTTTGAGTAGTTGCCATGAACGGTCGTCCTAGCAAAAGAAGATGACCTTTCCCACTCCTAGCTCCTCGCCCCACGTCTAGCACAACGAAATCGGCAAGAACTCGAATACCTCCCACAAGTAAAACAACATCTTCCATAATCCCCAAGGGTCGACTCAAAGAACCGTCGGCTAACTCGATGTAATAATCAGTAGGCTTAAGATCCCTTGAACCCATTCTTTCATAAATCGAATAAGGCATCAAGTTCACCGCTGCCCCCAAATCCAACATTCCCGACACACGATCCCTATTATCCAAACTAACATCTAATGTAAAGCTTCCGGGATCACCTTGTTTCGGTAGAGATGAGAGATGACCGGTCGAGGTAGGAGAGGTGTTAGAACGAATTCGGCTTGCTTCGACGGCGGCCACCGTGAGACTCCTCATTTGCTTGTCTTCGCCTTGCTTCTTGTTTTTCAATCTGCTCGGGAAAGGGATAGGAGGGACGTAAGGATTGGGCGCCTTATGAAAATTGGTCTCCTCCTTCTTTCTCTCTTCTGATTCGGATGCTGGCAGCGGAACAGGGAACTGGAGCGGGCGCTCCAAGGATTGGAGCGGGCGCTCCATGCTGGGATCGCTGGATTTTAAATTCTGCTGGAGAGGGTGGAGCGGACGCTCCGATGATGAGAGCGGGCGCTCCAGTTGTGACTCGCTCGAATTCTGATTCTGCAGGATAGGGAGCGAGCGCTCCAAATGTTGGAGCGAGCGCTCCATGTGCGGCGCGCTCTGCGTCTGCTGGCTTTGGAGCGGGCGCTCCATGTACTGGAGCGGGCGCTCCGTTTGTCCTGCGCTGGGATTGCTTCTCGACGGGATCCAGCTGCTGCTCGGGTCCCAACGTCCATTAGTTGGGCCCGTTCCTCGTATATCGGGCATGGCGACACCATTATCCACCGTACTTCTATACCTCAATACCGAAATTGATTGAGCTTGATAAGTTGGCGGATGTTGGGGCGGAATCGGAGGAACATGTGGAGGATATTGCACTTCATTGGCTTGTTGTGGTTGAATCCCTTGGCTCGAAATTCGCCCCGGTTGTTGAATCAAGTGCATCGCCCCTGAAATTTGTCCAATAGCCGTCTCGAGCCTCTTTATGTTTGCATCAAGGGCATGGAAACGATCCTCATCGACGAGAGGCTTTTGTGGAGGTGGTTGAGGACGAGGATTTTGGGGAGGAGGTGGAGGGTATGGCGATGAAGGATAATATGGAGGAGGTGGTGGATAATATGGGTTTGGTGGATATTGATGAGGAGGATAATATGGTGGTGGAGAGGGGTAGTATGGATTTTTAGGAGGGTAGGGGTAATTATAAGGAGGGGGGCGACGATTTTGAAAATTCGGGTTCGTACCTTGCCCTTGAGGTGGTGGTCCTTGTGGCATGTAACCTTGGGCGGCATAGACCTCGGCTCCTCCTTCGTATGTAAATGCTCCCATATTTTCGCAAACCTCTTTGATATGGCCTAGCTCTCCACAAATATCGCACCGGTCCGGCTTCCTAGTCTCCACTTGAGGTGCCGGTGCGTTCTGCTTCATCTTTAAATTCTCGAGATCTCTCAACATATCGGCCATCTGCTTCTTCATGTCGGGGCTCATCGTGACCGCCTTTGCCTCCATCTTCGTTGACCTAGATGACTTCTGTTGGGAACTTGCAGCAAGAGTCTCGAAAATCTTCTTCATGTCATCGGCTGTCTTGACCGCAATATTTCCTCCGGCCGAGCTGTCCACCATGAATTGGCAGGTCTGATTCAATGCATCGTAGAAGTACTGCCAAATAAGCTCAGGAGCCATCTGATGGTGAGGACATTGTTGAAGTAAGTCCTGAAATCTCTCCCAAGCCTCGTGAAATGGCTCGTCGTGGTCCTGAGAGAAATTCATGATTTGCGACCGCACCTCCTGAGTCTTGCGGCTAGGATAATACTTCAACATAAACTTCTCACACACCTCATTCCAAGTGTGGAGAGATTCGGCTGGGAGCGACAGGTACCATGACTTTGCCCGATCCTTCAGAGTGTAGGGGAAACACTTCATCTTCAGGTTATCCTCCGTAAGGCCTGATAGTGGAAAAGACTGCACGACGGTGCAGTACTCCCGAATAAACGTAAGTGCATCCTCGTTGGCCAGCCCGTGATAGGAAGGGAGCAACGCAAGGTGGTGAGGTTTCAGCTCGTGATTTCTGACCGCTTCCGTCAGAACAATCGCCGAAGTAGTGGCAGTGAAGGTAGGGCGAGCAAATCTCCCATATATCGTGCCATCGCTTCGGTCTCAGCAAAAACAACACTCAGCAAACAGGGTTAAACGCACCGAGTGGGAGAAATAAGAAAAACGAATAAACACAAATAAAAATAAAACAAATAAAAATACTACACAATCAAAAGCCTAAAGTTTTCCCCGGCAACGGCGCCAAAATTTGTTTCACTAAAAAGTGTTCGCAATAGACGAAATCTATCGTAGCACTAGCAAGTAAAACCTAAGTATCGAATCTCAAGGAAAACTTAACAGGGCAATCAATTATGTAGTAAAAATCTAATCTAAGAAAGCAAGTAAAGAATATTTTGGGGTTTTTTGTTTTTAAATCCTAGACAAGAAAGTAAAATAAAGCAATAAATAAAAGCAAATAAATCTAATCTAGAAAGCTGGAAATTAATCTAAGAATTAAACTAAAGAAAACAATAAATCTACCTAGGCAAGAATCGAAAGGAAAGCAATAAAGAAAGCAACGAAAGAAAAGAAAACGAATCTAGACATAATTAAACTAAATCTGAAAATCTGGAAATTAAATAAATAAATCTAACTCTAGGAACTTTGAAAACGAGAGAATTGAAAACGAAAGAAAAACGAATCTAACTAGACTTTGGAAATCGAACGAACGAAATTAAACTAAAGAAATTAAACGAGGCAATAAAGAAATCGAATCTAAAACTAAAGCAAGTAATTAAAGCAATTAAACGAAAGCAATAAAATAACTTACGAAAATAACGAAGAAACGAAGAACTTGAATTAAACTGCAACGAACTACGAATCCGGATTCGAACAAAAGAAAACAATAAAAACTAAAGCTAAAGTATTTAGAACTGAAAAACTAAGGTAAAAGCTTGTCATAATTCGTGCCCTAATGGCATATATATACTAAGGTAAGAGTTTGATCCAAACTAGGAAACAATAAGAAAAACACGCCAGGCGTGGAGCGGGCGCTCCAAAGGATGGGAGCGGGCGCTCCATATTGGCTTCGCAAAAATCCTTCAACTGCTGAACTGGAGCGGGCGCTCCAAACACCTGGAGCGGGCGCTCCAACGCTCATGTGCAAATCCTTCTCGAACACTGTTCATGGAGCGGGCGCTCCACACCTCTGGAGCGAGCGCTCCAACTGATCCGCGCACTTTATGCATTTTTGCACTCTTTTCCCGTCCTTTTCTCGTTCTTTCTCCTTCTTTCGGCTCCCATGATCCCTAACAAGTAAAATACTCGAAACACCCAAATCATAGCTATAAAGACACAAAACGACTCCAAAACGACACAAAAACAAATAATAAATAACGACTAAAACCTAACAAAATGACACCAAACAGTCGTCGTGCTCCACGAGCGGAGCGAGCGAGCTCCGACGGCGGGGTCGAGATGCCGAGGCCGAGGGTTGAGAGGAGGCCCGAAACATGGGCGTCGAAGAGGCCTCGGAGCGAGCACGCTGACCCCCGGCCCTCCGGCTTGATCTATTGCGCACACGGAGATCCGTGCGAGCGCGGTCCCCTCGGTGACGACTTCTTGGACCGATTCGGGGACCGTCTGGTGTCCCGATGGGAGCAGGATCGCTCAGGGACCGGATTTTTGGGTCGCCTTGCCAGAGCTCTTGCCGGGGAGCTGAAGAAGTTCATATCGAAGAGTCCGAGCCGGAGCCGTTCTTCCTCAGGGGGCGAGGGACAGTCCCGTGTCGGTGAGCAGTCGTTTGCGGGGCTCAGGGATGTCCCAGTCTAGCTGGCAGAGGATTATGGCCTCGTAGGCCATGGCGAGTCTCCGATGCGCTCTGAGGGGAGGCACTCTGCGGGCCGTGGCTCGGCTACTCACGTCTCAGACCGTCCCGAGTCTTCGAGACACTCTGAGGGACAGCTTGACAGGCCGCACTCCGTAGACGTGGTCGATCTGGAAGAGTCAGAAGGACGGTTGAGTGCCTTTGCTGATGAATTAGAGCAAATGCGGGGTTCCTCTGAGGACGAGGTATCCCGAGTGCCCAGTACTTCTACTCACCCCGCTCCGGGAGGTCAGACTCGGGCGTCTTCGAGGGAGATACGCCCCTCAGCATCTGTCCGATCACCGTACGTAGTGGAGCAGCCACATACCTCCAAGTATGAGAGGTGGAAAGCCTCAGGATCTCCCTACGTGACCGTGTACGGGACAGAATTCCACCTGACCCGAGAGCTCTTCGGCAGGATCGAGGACATCACCAAAGACTTCGATGCCGCGGTAATTTTAGTAGATTTCTAATATAATTTTTAGTTTCTCGTAGTGATTTTGTTCAAATCAGCCTACTAATTCGGTGAATTTGAAATTTTTACAGGTGATTGACCTCTACACTGTGTACTGGGCTAATAGACTCCGACTCGGGCGTCAACTGGCCAACGGAGTTACGTACGAGAACACCATACTTTTGCCTCTGGAGTTTAACGTAAGTTATTTCAATTATAGATTTTTTTTTTTTTTTGTTGTTATTTATTCCTAAATGTTTAATTTCTACTTTTAGGTAAAACTTTTGGCGCAGTACAAGAAATTTCACAAGCCCCATGATACTACAATGGGTTTGACAAACCTTACGCTGAAGTACACGAAGTGGAAGGTTCCCCAGGAATTCCTCGCCGCTATGGACGGGCATAACACGTACCGCCCTTGGAAAACCGGCCATTACGTAAGTAACTTAACTCGTATTTCAATGGTGCTTAATTAATTGTTTATTAATTTAATTTCAATTGTGCTTAATTAATTGTTTTTATTTTATTTTTTTGGGTTAGTTTGTCGTTGTTTTTCATGTCTCCTCCGACCACTGGGTCGTGTGCCGGATTAACGTTCCAATGTGGAGGGTTGAGGTGTACGACTCGTTGTATTGGAAGTACGAGAACAACATAGACCCACCTCTAAAAAAGCAACGCATCGTCCAACTATTGCCATTGACCCGAATCTTCACAAGGATTTTGGCGAAGAAGCCCGAGTATTACACGAGGGTGAACCCGGGACTTCATAACTACGGCACGCAATTCATGACACTCGCATTCATGGGCATCCCGCAACAATTTTGCCAAATCGACGAGGTGAGTTGTGGTGTCTACTCGTGCATGTATTTGGACAGGATACTTGGGAGAATGAGGGAGTACAGGGGCGACACGACAAAGGTATTGGTCCAAGCCCGAGCCAAGATAGCACAGAGGATTTTCAAATTGTCAAAGTCCTCGTAGTGTTTTGTTGTAATGAATTTGAATCTTATTTATTTTTTGTTAATTAAACCGTGAATGATTTTAATTTGAATTTTTTTAAGTTTTAAATTGTTTGATGAATTCGTATTGTTATAGTAATGGTTAATGTTTTGTTAGTGGTTTATGTAAATTTGTTTTCATTAACTTGAATTTGTTAAAATGTATCAAATAATTGAAAAATAGGTGGGGAGTAACCTATTTTGGCCAACTTTCCACAAACCCTTCGGCATACTACACGGTTGAATTAGCAATTCAGCCGTGTACTCAAGAACCCTGATCGTGTACCCTAGCCGTGTACCTAAGAACCCCCTCGTTTTTTTTTTTTTTTTTTTTTTTTTTTCAATTTTTTCAATTCGTGGGCCTTATTTGAGTTGGAACCACTGTTACTTTCATACATTGTGCAATTTTATGATTCGAGCACGTTACGTGAATTACACGTTTGTAAGAACATTACGTTCGTAAGTTAGTTATAGATCAAACGTAACCTTAGTAGTTAGACTATATAAGTGACACTCACTCTATACATCATACTTACATACTTCATCCTTTGTTTCAATTGATTTTTGGCTTAATTATGACATAACTTGCGTTATTACACGTTTACAAAACTTAATACACTCGAGATACACGAGAAAATCAAATCAAATACGAGAATTTCGCAAATTTTGGCTTTGTTGGGAATTGTTATGGACCAATTTGTTAAGGGGGAACTCTGAGGGATACTTGATAAACGAAGCCATTTGTTTTTGATTGGATCCCAAAACCCCAAGTGTCCAGCTCCCAAGCGACCCATTTTGATGTAGTTAATAGGTTAATATTTTTCTAAGCCTAAATCTGTTAGGATGGCTTTATTTTGCTTAGCTTTAGACTGCAGGAATTCAAGTGAAGGCCACTCGCTTGAGTGTGTTCTTCCAAAGCGAAGCGAGTCTAGCAAACCGAAGTGAAGCGTGCCGAAACCAGCGAAGCGAAGCGAGCGCTACAGTGGAGTCAAAGTGAAGCCACCAAAGCGAAGCAAAGCGAACGCTACAAAGAAAAGCAGAAGCGAGTCAACGCGGGTCAACACTTATTAAAGCGGTCACTACGAAACTTCGTTTCGAAAGCGACCCGCTACAGTATGATCCTGAAGCGACTCACTTCAGAGCGGATGCTACAACTTAAAGCAAAGCAAGCCACTACCTACCAGAAAGCGACAGCACAACTCCCGCCCATATTTTGAACTCCAGTCAACAGGAGATCGTAGCATTAATTACGAGATCTCCATGTGTCAAAAGCAGAGTGGAGCGGAAGAGTTGACTGCCAGGCCGACAAAGGCGCCGCAACAGTACTGGCTCGCCCCAGTTACTGTTAAGTTTGTAACTTAGCCATTTTCAGCAAAGAGACAAACTGGGCACCTGCAAAAGCTACTGCCTGCGCAAGTACTGTCGAGAGGAGGAGGGACAAGGCCACCAACCAAACAACGGATCTCAGCCATCCCTCCGCCTATAAATAGTGAAGGATGAAGACGAAGAAAAGAGAGAACACTACTTGAGTATTCGAGCGCATACAGCAAACAAACACTCCCAGCCTTCGAGCAAATCTTCGAGTTTTTGTTTTCAAGTGTTCTCCGAGTTTCCAGTTCATCGGAACTCGTCTTCACAACCTTCACACTTAGAGTCTAAGCCCATTTCATATCCAAGCTTAGAAGAAGAGCTCTAGCCATCTTTGCATCTATTGTAAAGAGCTCTTCATAGTGTGTCGTCGTAAACCAAAAACCCTATACTCTGTCTGTTAGGTTTTTGTGTTCGTCGTCGTTAGGTTGTCCAGATCCAAGGCCCTTCTTTCATCGATTGAAGAAGCCTCGATCGTAGAGTTGAGATCCAAGCTTACACTTACATCGTTTGTGTGAAGCTCGATCGAAGCTAGGCTGTAAGGAGAGCCCGGAATCTCCCTGTTGTTCGGACAGAAGCGAGTGAAGCTTCGTGTTCAGTTTAGGTCTTAGTAGTGAACCCGTAATCACTGCACTGTTCGTCAGATCCAGGCGAGTGAAGCCCGATCTCGACCAGGTTTTTGAAGGACCCGTAACCTTCAAGTTCTTGAGTGAAGAGAACAGTTGCCATCGTGCAACAAAGTGGACGTAGGAGCGTTATCTCCGAACCACTATAAATCTCTGTGTCGTATCTCTCTAACCCTAAACTCTTTACTTTGGTTATCCATTGCACGTGCATATAAACAACTTAATCTGGAAATTTCAATTACTTAGGAAAGAAGTTTAGCTCACCAAATTCCGCACAAAGAGTAAAGTCTCACTCTTGATCAAGTTCTAAGCTTAGGTCAAGAGATTCGTGATTGCTTCAGATCTAGCCCTCGGCTAGGTCTTAGTATTTCCAAAGAGCACTTTACTTTATACTCTGAGTTAAGGAATTGAAGTTGAAAAACTTCAAAATACGTATTCACCCCCCCCCCCCCCATCTACGTATTTTTCCTATAGCAAACCGGGACCAACAAGTGGTATCAGAGCCAGGTTCTTTCGAGCCTCTGCTTTGCATATCCGAAGTGAGTCCCCACTCACTTCACATTGTCTCACTGAACCGGATCCTATTTCCTAAGTGCATCAAAATCTCACCCACGCATACTGCATTACTACTAACTGTTTACCATGAATGCTTCTAGTCTTCCACAGTTTTCCATTGAAGGCTACGAGATCTGGAGCTTCCGTGTGGAGAGCTTCTTATGCTCCGTCCATGACCGCATGTGGGAGGTCATAGAAGATGGACCTATCACAATCAAGAAGAGCATCACTGTGGATGTTCCAGCAGCGGAAGGACGAGCAGCTCATGTTCGACAACAACTAGTAGACAAGGACAAAGATGAGTACACTCCCAATGACTTCAAGATTGCCAATCTTGACAAGATCGTACGCCACACGATGCAGAGCACCGTGTCGGACGCCTACCTTCCAAGGATTAGGAAGTGCGCAACAGCGAAGGAGATGTGGGAAACTCTAGCTCTCATTTCTCAAGGCACTGACAAAATCAAAGAAAACAAACTCGCCGTACAAATGCGGGAGTTTGAAAGCCTGATAATGAAGCCAGGAGAATCCATCGACACCTTCGAACTGAGAGTCACCAACATCACTGCAACTCTCAACTCGCTTGGGAAGGAACTCACGGATAAGGAAGTCAACCTGAAGATTGTCCGAGCTCTCACAAGGAAGTGGCAAACTATGAAGGAGCTGTATCTAGCAACCAAGGATCTATCAAAGCTCACACCAGAGATTCTATTTTCTGAACTCAAAGCTCATGAATTCGATCTAAATCGAATGAACCTCGATGAAGAGGATGAAGCACCCACTACGTCAAAAGGAGTAGCATTCAAAGCTGCCGAAGGGCCAAGCGAGCAGTCGCTAGCCAAGATGACGAGGGAAGAGTTGGAAGAACACATTGCGTTCTTATCCAAGAACTTCAATAAAATGAATTCTCGAGTGGGCAAATACAAAAGATGCTACAAGCAATACAAAGGGAGGAGCACTGATGCTCGAGAAGGAAAAGGGAAGAGAGAAGAGACGACAAAGCCGATCCCGAGAGACATGATGGAAGTGGAATGTTACCATTGCCACAAGATGGGCCACTACAAATCCGATTGCCCAAAGCTGAGTGCGAAAGAGCGAGAAGAACTGAAAGCCAAGAGGGATGCTCCAAGGCGAGCGCTTGTAGCAAGTGAAGTTCCGGTCGCTTCAACTGAAGATCCACAAAGCGACTCAGACGCATTCACTGATCCCAACTCCAGTGATGGAGAGGATCTTGGACTCATGGCGCTCACCGACGAAGAAACAGGAGAGGTATTCATCTATCCCTCACCTAGTTCAATTACACTCGCACACACACACCAAGAGGAAGCAAATTCCTCTGCATGGAGTGAGCTGCTTGACAAGCACGTTAAACTGTCAAGTGACCACGAAGTGCTGCAACAAGCTTTGTCCCAAAGCAAGGAGGAGAACCGAAAGCTAGCCACTGAGCTTGACCAAGTCAAACTTAATCTAAGGGCTATGACTAGTAAGTTCGAGGATCTCTTCGCTAGACATCAAAGCTTGGAGGGAAGGTATGAAACCCAATCCACTCTAGTCGCCAACTTAAATAAAGCATCATACGCTAGACAGGCACTAGAGAGTTCTCTTCTACCTTTTGGTAGAAAGGGAGGACTTGGATATGAGGGTGGACCTTCCGAGCCAACTGTCTTTGTTGGTGCTTCAAACACGACACCAACAGTCACTTTGGAAATGCCCACTGCATCCAAAGCGACCACTAACAAAGACAAAGGCAAAATGGCTGAGAGCCCTAAGAAGAAGCCAATGAAGATGTCTATATCTTTTAGGACTGAATCTAAGGGTAAGCAAAATACAACTATCCCTAGCACTCACAATGCTAAAGACTACCAATCCAAAGGTAAAGGGAAACCAGTTGTAGCTTCTAAGCCTCAAGCCATGACACGAGAGACAAAGGATCTCCCTTTCAAGAAAAGGAGTAATGTCTATGTGTCACGTTATCCGGACTGGAGATGGTCCAACCGGACTAACATTGAGGGGGAAGAACTCGAAGGACCAAAGAGGCCGCTTCGAACTTCCAAGGTTACTCAAGCGAGTCGGGGTCAAAACCCTAGTTGGACCGCTTTGAGGAAACCAAGCGAGCCGCTTCAACAGACTAGAAACCCTAAGTCAGTCTCTAAACCCAAAGCTAATCCGAAGCGAGTCGCTTCAGGATTTAAGCAAAGTGGGAAGAGCATAGGTAGGACTGGAGCGAGCCGCTACCCCTCTTGCACACACTGCTGCACATGTGAAGCTGCTTTAAGGCAGAAGTCACAGTTTTCGAAGGTCGAGAAACCCAAAGCACAAGCTTTCTTTCAAAAGAAAGTGAAGCAAGTGTGGGTACCTAAGGAAACTAACCTGCAAGGACCCAAACTGATTTGGGTACCAAAATCTGTCTAATTGCAGGTGGGCGCCGTGGATCCCATGCCAAGTGAGGGTCATCAAATCTGGTACTTGGACAGTGGATGTTCGAGACACATGACCGGCATGAAAGCTCTACTTCAAGACTACATTGAGAAGAAGGGTCCACACGTTACTTTTGGTGATAACTCTCGAGGAAGCACCAAAGGGTACGGCGCACAGAAAGTTGGAAAACTCACAATTGAAGAAGTCTCCTACGTGGAAGGACTTAAGCACAACTTGTTATCCATTTCACAATTCTGTGACAAGGGATACAAGGTAGAATTCATTTCCAACAAGTGCATTGTGAAGAGCAAGCTCACATCCCAGATTGTGCTTACTGGAATAAGACAAAGGAACGTCTATATAGCACAATGGGATAGCTGCAAAGTGGAGACGTGCTTAGTAGCAAGGAGTGCTACAGAGATTGGATGGCTATGGCACAGACGCTTGAACCATCTCAACTTCAAAGCAATCAATCGCTTAGCTCGTAAGGGTTTGGTGCAAGGCATACCGAATGAAGTCTTCATCAAAGACCATCCATGCTCACCATGTCAACGAGGGAAGCAGACAAAGACGCACTTCGCCAGTCTTGAAGAAGCCTCTTCCAAGCGAGTGCTCGAGCTGCTTCACATGGATCTGTTTGGTCCAGTTACTCCAGTTAGTATAAATGGTAGGAAGTACACTCTAGTTGTAGTCGACGACTTTTCTCGCTACACTTGGGTCGTATTTCTCTACAGCAAGAAGGAGACTCTGACCAAGCTACCACAACTGCTCAAGCGATTGGCTGTGGAGAAGAATCAAGCTATCGTGACCATCCGCTCCGATAAAGGCACAGAGTTCTTGAACTCTACCATTCAAGCTTACTGCACGGAGCATGGCATAGCACATCAGACTTCCTCAGCACGCACACCACAGCAGAATGGAGTTGCTGAAAGAAGAAATCGAATCATCAAGGAAGCTGTTCGAACAATGATTGCAGACTCAAAACTTCCAATGAAGTATTGGGCTGAAGCTGCCAATACAGCATGCTACACGCAGAATCGAACACTTCTCTGCAAACGACACGACAAAACACCATATGAAATATGGACAGGGAGAATTTCTAACATATCTTATTTCCATATTTTTGGTTGTAGGGTCTTCATCCATGACAATGGGAAGTCACAGTTGAAAGCCTTTGAAAGCAAAGCTGATGAAGGAATATTCTTAGGATATTCTACATCAAGCAAAGCTTACAGGGTATTCAACTGTAAAACCCTAATCGTGGAAGAATCACCCCATGTCGTATTTGATGAATCTTCTTTAAGTCATCCACAGGAACAGGATCAATCTAAAGACGGAAAGTCAAGTGAGGAACCCATCAACACTCTTACTTGGGACATACTTGAGGATGAAGAAGAAATCAAAGGCTCAAGCGAGCAGAAGGTCCAAGGAAAAGATGAAGCTGCCCCCAAGACTCCTGAAGCGAGTACAGGCCAAACACCCAATCCAGTCGCTTCAGACGGTGAAGCGAGTGACAAGGAAGACGATGAAGATGAAGCTGGCGGATCCAAGCGCGCGTGGCTCAAGGATCACTCACCAAGTCAAATCATTGGAGATCCATCCAAGGGTGTAGTGACCAGAAGTCAAGTGTTTGGAGAAAGCGCCATGTTCAGTTGTTTTCTCTCAAACATTGAGCCCTCAAGCGTGGAGGAAGCCCTAGCCGACTCTAACTGGGTGATCGCCATGCAAGAAGAGCTGAATCAGTTCACCAGGAACGACGTATGGTACCTCGTGGATCGTCCCAAGTTTCAGCATGTTATTGGCACCAAATGGGTGTTCAAGAACAAGACGGACGAGGACCACAACGTAGTGAGGAACAAGGCGCGACTAGTTGCCAAAGGCTACTGCCAAGAGGAAGGAATCGACTTTGACGAGACCTTCGCTCCAGTGGCACGTCTTGAAGCGATCCGTTTATTTCTAGCCTATGCAGCGGCCAAGAAATTCAAAGTGTACCAAATGGATGTGAAGAGCGCGTTCCTCAACGGCGAATTAAAGGAAGAAGTGTATGTGGAGCAGCCACCGGGTTTCGAGCAGGGAGATAAAGTGTATCGCTTGAAGAAAGCCCTGTATGGGTTGAAGCAAGCTCCCAGAGCTTGGTATGATACACTCTCTCAATTCCTAGTGGACAATGGATTCCAAAAGGGAAAGATAGATCGAACCCTATTCACTATCAATCATGGAAATGATATGCTATGGGTTCAGATCTATGTGGATGACATCATATTTGGATCGCCAAACCAGTCGCTTAGCGAGAAGTTTGGAGAGCTAATGAAGACCAAGTATGAGATGTCGATGATTGGCTTGATGAGCTGCTTTCTAGGTCTTCAAGTGAAGCAGCAGGATAATGGAATTTTCATCAACCAGGCCAAGTACACTCGAGATATGCTTGCCAAGTTTGGTGTTCAACATGCTAAAGCTGTGAAGATTCCTATGAATACCAACTGGAAGATGGAGCCAGACGAAGGAGGAAAATCTGTAGATCCTACAGATTATCGTGCCCTAATCGGGTCACTTCTCTATCTCACTGCAAGTAGGCCAGATATTGCTTTTGCAGTCGGAGTCTGCGCTCGCTTCCAAAGCAATCCCAAACACAGCCATCTTGAAGCTGCCAAAAGGATTCTTCGATATTTGAAGGGCACTATCAACATGGGTCTGTGGTATCCAGCAGAGGACAATTTGGAGCTCACTGGATATTCCGACGCTGACTATGGAGGGTGCAGAGTTGATAGGAAATCAACCTCAGGCACGTGTCAGTTCTTGGGAAGCAAGCTAATCTCATGGTTTTCGAAGAAGCAGACAAGTGTAGCTACTTCAACGACTGAAGCTGAATATATGGCCGCTGGAAGCTGCTGTTCTCAAATTCTTTGGCTTCGTCAACAATTGAAGGACTACAAAGTTGAAGCGAATGAAATTCCGATCTTCTGCGACAACAACAGTGCCATATGTATTTCGCAGAATCCAGTGCTTCACACCAGGTGCAAGCACGTGGAAATTCGACACCATTTCATTCGTGACCATGTCGAGAAGAAGGATATCAAGCTCGAGAAAATCCATACCGATCTCCAGCGAGCAGATATCCTCACCAAGCCTCTAGCTGAGTCTCGATTCAACCAGCTATGCATGGAATTAGGGTTATTAGACCCTGGTGAAGAATGCTAGTTCCAGGATGCACGAAGGAGTGTTCGCTTGTTCTCTTGAGCGTCACTCGCTTCGGATCTTCACCAACTCAAGCGAGCCACTTCAAAATCTCACTCGCTTGAAGAAGGAGAAATAAGGTGGAGCAAGGTGGAGTGTTGGAAGACGTTCCCTACCCGCTTACAGGAATTGTTAAGCCATTGGTTAAGGGGGAACTATTGTTTGCTCTCGGAGCAAGCTACTTCCAAAGCGAGCAAGGAAAGCTGCTACCTAGCCTAGGAATTCCTAGCGAGTGGGTATAAACACTCGCAAGTGCCGTTTCTAGTAACGGTTGTGGGGTCTTGTATCGGGCCTTCCCACGTAAAAATGGTGAAAGCTTAGGCAGGGCTGGCACCTAGACCTTGTGTCCTCTTCCCATCTCTTCGTCGAAGAGGAGCAAGTCTTCTCATCTCCTTCATCGTGGATAAATGTCCATTTCTTACTCACTCTTCACTGAGTTGAGCTGCCGGATGTCTATCCATTCCCCTCTCACCTTGAACTTTGCATCGCTTCAATTTGCCCAATCTTGGGTCAAAGCGAGTCGACTGCAAGTTCATTCTGTAGCATGTAGGAGGATGCTTGAAGGTTTACCTTTTTATACAAAAGGTTGCAGGGCTGGTGACATGCTTCTGCGTAAAATACGAGATTGTCTTGTCAGAGCATTCTCATTGTCATCCTGTCCATTTCTGCTCTGAGATAAGGACTTGTACTCATCCCCCATTCGTCGTGAATATGTACACTTACGTGAAGCTCCCCTCTGGGTTGAAGTAAGCTTGTGTACTATATTCATTTTCTCTCTCATTCACTTCGATGGAGGACTCTCTAATTCGTAGAGGAAGATGAATGCCATGAAGACGAACGCCAAGAAGATGGGACACACAACAAGTGATGAACATTCCAACAAGTGGGTTCAACATGAAGTCCAAACCTAATGAAGTCTTCAAATTGTGGTATCAATCTCCTACGAAGTGAGATTGACTGGTAAGCGTTTCAAATTTAAGTACACTAAGTGAGGTGAAACGTGCTAGAAACTTTCACTCACTACGTGGAAAATATGAAGTGAATCTGACACAAATACAAAGAGGAAAACACTCTTGTTTATCCTCGAAGTATGTAAGTCAGAAACATTTTAAATTAAGCAAAGAAATTTATTCCAGTCGCTTCAGATGGCCAAGCGAGTGCTTCGCCACTCAAAGCTAGCCATCGCAAGCGAGTGCGGAACAGTCACTCAAGCGAGTGCCTCTCAAGTGAGTAAAGGCCAAGCGGCCCAACTCGAAGCGAGTAGGCACGAAGCGAGTATGAGCTGTCTGCACTCGAGTGCCTATTTCACTTTCTGCCAAGCATTTAATGCAGTGGCGCGTAGAGGAAGAAACGACAGGCGCGTGGACGTCAAAGCCGAGGAAAGCGGGAAAAATCGCACTCAATCCAGCCGTCGAATCTGAACCGTCTCGAAATCTCAACCGCTGGATTGACTACTGTTGGGAGAGACGAATCATCAACAGCCACGTGGCCACGTCAAGCGAAATTGGCGGTTCACTTTTCCAGTGATGACGCCGGACACGTCAGTTCCATCACCGGAGGTAGCCGCCCACTCACAAAACCCTAGGAGTGATTTTACCAGAATACCCCTTCCACGTCAGCCAAGACCTAACTCTATATATTTGGGACGAGGCAGAACTGCAAACCTTTCACAGCCTTCAAAAACTTCCATTCTCGTGCTTAGATCTGCAACTTCTGCAACTCACGAGTCTCAACCCCTTTCTATTTCATCGTAAAAATTCTCTTCAAATTTCTTTCAAATTCACCATGGGCAAGAAGAAGAGTACAGAAACGATGGAGAAGTTCATGACGAAAGTTGGCGATCACATCAACGTCGAGCCCCACCTCGACCCTATCGTCATAGAGAAGAATGGTTTCTTCCGTAGAGCCGTGACCACGGCCGGTCTATGGAAGTTTGTAACTTTGATACCGACGAAGATTCTGGCGAAAGCCATTGGAGAGATTCTGCTGAATCTGAAGAAGGAACAAAATACATCTTCCTTCACTGATCCACGGACCAGGAAGCCGGTGGAGGTTGATATGAGTAAACTCATCGAGGTGTTCGATCTACCAAGAGAAGGAGGAGATTCTCTGCTAGATCTAGGTCTTTCGGCCGAAGTGCAGTATGTTCGATTTGCAACCACCAGAGCAGATCCGAACTTCAAGGAGGCCAACATTCGCAAAAGTCTGAAGGAACCGTTCAATCTCATCTGCGAACTCTTTACGAAGAGCATTGCATGCTATGTCAGTTCCCTCGACACGCTGTCAGAGACGAAGCTGATCGGCACCACCATGATCATCGACAGCCTCACTGGAACGAAATTCAACTGGCACGGGTGGCTTCTCAAGCAAATCCACGAAGCTGCTGACGATTTTGCATTCGTACCAGGAACTCCAGATAAGATTCTGCGCAAAGGAAAATTGAAACTCTTCTCAAGGCTGTCTGTCGCACTGGAAATGAAGTATCCAGAGATGATATGGCCGGAATCTGACACGATCATATACAACAAGCACACCATCTTCTATGAAAAGTGGAAGAAAACAAAAATCCCAATGGATCAGGGACTTCTAGTTGTAGAAGTGCCCGCAGCAAGGCAAGTTGTGAAAGCACAAGCTGAAGCTTCCCAAGCAAAGCAAGCCGCTTCATCTTTGAAGCAAGTAGCTGCAAAGCAAGGGAAGAAGAGATTGAAGCAAGACACTTCACCTGTCCAAGAAAGCGAGGCTGTGGAGAAGCCGCTTGAGGACATTGAAGTTAACAAATCTCAATCCTCACCTACTAAAGCTACCCAAATCCCTAAAACAGAGCAAACTCAGCCAGTCACAGAACCTACCCATATCCCTGATACCCCTGAAGCTACACCTTTCCAATCCCCTTCAACATCGGCGGGAACAGCCGATACCGCCCATACTTCCATGCTTCCCCAGTTCCAAATCTCCAAAACCCCCACACAGATGAATGCTCTCAAAAGATACAAGAGAGACAGAGAGCAAGCAGCTGAAACCCTCAGAACTCGATATCCCTCAGTGCCAATGTCAAATGACTTCTTCACCAAGATGGTCGATTTCTTGACATATGTCACCTACCGCGGCACAGAGTTCTACAAAGTCTTCAAGCTTCTGGAGGCCTTCTCAAAGGAAGACCTCATACAGATGGAAGGAAAGCTCCTGGACTTCATCGGTGAGAATGGTTTTCATGCATTTCTCACTGGAACCAGCTTCTGGGATACGCTGGACGCAAAAGTAAAGCGTGCCTATCCGAACGCTAAAGTCCCTAAGCACACCCCAACCATTCATGAGAAGAAACTAATGAGGGATCAAGCAGAGGAGATGGAGGTTAAGAACGCAGAGATCTTAAGTATACAAGACGAGATCACCAAAAAGAAGATGGAGTTGAAGGAGAAGGAGAAAGTGCTGGAGGCACAAGTAAATCTAGTGAATGATCTCAAGGACTCGCGTGACGCAGAAAGGAGCCGCTTGAGAGAGGTGAATACCAAACTTGTCACAGTTGGTAAAGAGAAGGAGACGTTGGAAAAGGAGGTGAAGGAGCTGAAAAAGAAAGTGGAGAATAAGGAGGGAGAGTTGGTGATGAAAGAAAGCGAACTCCTCAGTACCCAGAAGACTCTTGACTTACTTCGAACCAAATTGAAGGAAGTCAAAGAAGAGAGTGCCATTGACAAGAGAGAGCTTGAAAGTCTAAGGAGAAATGCACAGGCTCTTGACTTGAAGAATGCTGAAATGTCGGAAAAGCAAGTCTTCGCGTCTCGAACGGAAGAGATGTTTCATGCTGTACTTGACAAGATTGAGGTACTTCACAAGTCTCTTACTGGAAAGACAATTGTCCCAACCCCTGGTTTTGATGATGCCAAAAAGGGGGAAGGGATGGTACTGAAAAATGCCAATCTCTTGGAGCCACAAGGTGGAGTAATTGGAACTGTTGAAGTAGAGAAATTGTTGGAGGAGAGTAGTGGTACTGGAGAAGAGGAGAGAGAGGCGAAGTCTGCAAAGAAAGGCAAAGAAAGCTCACTGAGGAGGAACCGCTGAAAAAGCCTGAAGAACCCCGCAAGCCACTTGGAGATAAAGTGCTTGCCTCTTCCATTGCTCGACATCCTCCAGTCACTGTGCTAACAAAGGAGGAAAGGCGGAAGCTAGAAGAGGCGAGCGAGACTATGGCTTGGGAGATCGAGCGCCAGTTTAATTTGAAAACTCTTGCAGGTACTTCAAGCTCTCAAGCGCCCACTTCAGACGAAGCACCCACTTCATCTCCCCCATCATCAAAGCAAATAGTGAAGCGAACTGCTCCAGAAACTAAGAGAGATGATTCAGCGACCAAGCGCCAAAAAGTTGAGAAGGCAGTTGTTCCAAGGGCAGAGAAGGAAAAGAGGATAAGGACAAAACGACTGCAAGTCATTGACGAACGAATTGAGAAACACTTCAATGAAATGAAAGTCATCCAGTCCGTCTTGGTCAGAAGTATCTTTGTTCCAATCACGCCAGAAGAATCCGATGCATGCCTAGGTCAGGCTATGATCGATACATGTCACAAGACTGCGAAAGAAATGATTGACTCTGGCCGCTACCCTCTCAGAGAAGAACGCAATTACATTCGCAAGCAACTCAACCAGAAGCTTCCTTCCTGGAGCGGCGAGTCAGGAAAGAAGTTCAAAACGATCATAGCACAGATGTCCAGCCGGTCGGAGGAGGAGTTGGCTGTGCGCAGAGATGAGCACCCTGATGCCCGTGAGATCGAGCAGTTCATTCCTGACGAACTACTCGAGCAATGGCTACATTACAAGGAGAAATTTATCAAAGCATACTACTATTGGGAGGTAGTGCCATTGCAGACTGAATGCTCAAGGGTCACTGCGCTCAACAACTTTCTTAGTGTCTATGATGAGAAATTTAGGCAAGAAGTCTTCGCTCTTGCACAGCTTGGAGAGCCTACACCATTAATCATCAAGGTACCAGCCAAGAAGGAATTCATTATGCCATTCCTACCTGGCACCAGTATCCTCAATCGCAGCATCATTGACACTGAGGTGGAAGAAGCCTTCCAACTGGAAGAAACTTGGAGGATACCAAGCATCCACAGTGTTGATTCGATGGAAGCAAGGGTTTTCAGTGCATACACCATACCCGAAGAAATGATTGCAAAGGATTTGGAGGCAGATAAAGAAGAGAAGGAGAAGGAGGAAGAAGGGAAGTGACGAAAGAAGGAAAGGAGGATGACAGGGAAGGAACTGCAGGAAACCTCTGAGTTTCAAGTTCCTTACATATTTTTTTTGTGTGAACTTCTTGTTCATATATCCAAATTTCAATTTCTGTCTCTTCTCGTGTCATTTACTCTCCTTGTGAATGACTTTACCTTTTTGCTACAAACTCAAATAATTTAACCGAAAAAAAAGGAAAGGAACTTAAAAGAAAAATTACAAACGAAACTGCAAAGGAAGCAGTCGCTTGGAGTTCCCTTCACGGTTAGATAGGCTGGAATTTTCTAAATCTTAGCCTTTGGGTTTTGGCATCATCAAAAAGGGGGAAATTGTTGGGAATTGTTATGGACCAATTTGTTAAGGGGGAACTCTGAGGGATACTTGATAAACGAAGCCATTTGTTTTTTATTGGATCCCAAAACCCCAAGTGTCCAGCTCCCAAGCGACCCATTTTGATGTAGTTAATAGGTTAGAATTTTTCTAAGCCTAAATCTGTTAGGATGGCTTTATTTTGCTTAGCTTTAGACTGCAGGAATTCAAGTGAAGGCCACTCGCTTGAGTGTGTTCTTCCAAAGCGAAGCGAGTCTAGCAAACCGAAGTGAAGCGTGCCGAAACCAGCGAAGCGAAGCGAGCGCTACAGTGGAGTCAAAGTGAAGCCACCAAAGCGAATGCTACAAAGAAAAGCAGAAGCGAGTCAACGCGGGTCAACACTTATTAAAGCGGTCACTACGAAACTTCGTTTCGAAAGCGACCCGCTACAGTATGATCCTGAAGCGACTCACTTCAGAACGGACGCTACAACTTAAAGCAAAGCAAGCCACTACCTACCAGAAAGCGACAGCACAACTCCCGCCCATATTTTGAACTCCAGTCAACAGGAGATCGTAGCATTAATTACGAGATCTCCACTTGTCGAAAGCAGAGTGGAGCGGAAGAGTTGACTGCCAGGCCGACAAAGGCGCCGCAACAGTACTGGCTCGCCCCAGTTACTGTTAAGTTTGTAACTTAGCCATTTTCGGCAAAGAGACAAACTGAGCACCTGCAAAAGCTACTGCCTGCGCAAGTACTGTCGAGAGGAGGAGGGACAAGGCCACCAACCAAACAACGGATCTCAGCCATCCCTCCGCCTATAAATAGTGAAGGATGAAGACGAAGAAAAGAGAGAACACTACTTGAGTATTCGAGCGCATACAGCAAACAAACACTCCCAGCCTTCGAGCAAATCTTCGAGTTTTTGTTTTCAAGTGTTCTCCGAGTTTCCAGTTCATCGGAACTCGTCTTCACAACCTTCACACTTAGAGTCTAAGCCCATTTCATATCCAAGCTTAGAAGAAGAGCTCTAGCCATCTTTGCATCTATTGTAAAGAGCTCTTCATAGTGTGTCGTCGTAAACCAAAAACCCTATACTCTGTCTGTTAGGTTTTTGTGTTCGTCGTCGTTAGGTTGTCCAGATCCAAGGCCCTTCTTTCATCGATTGAAGAAGCCTCGATCGTAGAGTTGAGATCCAAGCTTACACTTACATCGTTTGTGTGAAGCTCGATCGAAGCTAGGCTGTAAGGAGAGCCCGGAATCTCCCTGTTGTTCGGACAGAAGCGAGTGAAGCTTCGTGTTCAGTTTAGGTCTTAGTAGTGAACCCGTAATCACTGCACTGTTCGTTAGATCCAGGCGAGTGAAGCCCGATCTCGACCAGGTTTTTGAAGGACCCGTAACCTTCAAGTTCTTGAGTGAAGAGAACAGTTGCCGTCGTGCAACAAAGTGGACGTAGGAGCGTTATCTCCGAACCACTATAAATCTCTGTGTCGTATCTCTCTAACCCTAAACTCTTTACTTTGGTTATCCATTGCACGTGCATATAAACAACTTAATCTGGAAATTTCAATTACTTAGGAAAGAAGTTTAGCTCACCAAATTCCGCACAAAGAGTAAAGTCTCACTCTTGATCAAGTTCTAAGCTTAGGTCAAGAGATTCGTGATTGCTTCAGATCTAGCCCTCGGCTAGGTCTTAGTATTTCCAAAGAGCACTTTACTTTATACTCTGAGTTAAGGAATTGAAGTTGAAAAACTTCAAAATACGTATTCACCCCCCCCTCTACGTATTTTTCCTATAGCAAACCGGGACCAACAGGCTTAATTTTGACCTTTTAGGCTTAATTTTGACTTCTCACGACAAGGGTACACGCTATTTTTCATTTTAAATCGTGTAGAGTCAACATTCGTGTAGAGGGCATTGACTTTTATTTAATTTTGACTTTGTTGACCTTACACGGTTGAATTAGATTTTCAACCGTGTATACACGATCCAAATTTACATTTGACCGTGTATAGTCATTTTAAATTTTGACTTTTTTTGTTGACTTTACACGATTAATAGGATAATTAAACCGTGTATACACGTTTAAATCAAGTATATTGTCGTGTACTTGGCCGAAGGTATCCATTTTTTAACACAAAAAACCTCAAATTTTCACCGAATGCTCAAATCAAACACAATTTGATAAAATTATATCAACTAACATTCTTAAACATCCAAAAACGTTCATTAAAATCCAAAAACGTCAATTTGTGTAAAATAAAATTAAAAATACAATCAAGCATCGGTATCGTACGGACATCGGGGCCTAGTATGCTCCTCGCTCTTGCAAATGCTACATTTTTTCTTACCTCTAGGACGTCGAGGAGGAGCATTTAGATCAACTCCGCTAATGGGAAGCGGGGCTTGGCAACTCCGTCGTTTGTGCCCGTATTGTCCGCATCTTGAACACCTTTGACGATTCGTTGAGGAGGATCCTTCAACAGCCGATCGAGCTCTCGCCATCGGTGGTCGTCCAGCTGGCCTCTCGACAAGCGGGGGTAGCACGATCCATCGTGAAATGAATTAGGGAACACTCCACGTCTCGGGATGAGGAACCGGCTGAATCTGAGGAGAATACGTAGCAACTAACGTGGATTGCCTGAAATAATGGCTCACGTAGTCAGTTGCCCGCCCACCGGAATGCCTGTAACAATATTCAAAAACGCTTAGAGATCCGATTGAAATAACACAAGCATGAAACTAAAATAATTGGAATCACTAGGCGTACCTTATCGCCGCACAAGCGTGTCGACAAGGGATGCCGTCTAACTCAAACTCACGGCATTCGCAAGTCGAGTTTTGGAGGTCGACGAGGTAAGTCTGTTTTTCACCTTCGACTCTCCAAAGGGTGGGCGTAGGCGTTCCTCTAACGGAGTAGCGACGGCCCCATTCCGACGATGCCGACATCTTCGTATATGCCTTCTCCGTGAGTTCATGTTGCCGAGCTAGGGCACTAGTCCGATGTTCGTCGAACCACTTCTCGACGACTATCCGATACACCTCGATCATGGCACATATCGGGAGTCTCCGAGCCCACAACAACCGAGCATTCATGGTCTCGGCGGGATTCGACGTCATGAAGCTCGTACGTCGGACGGGACACTTGCACCTCGCCCACCTCGGGAGGCCAATGTCGCTCAACAGCCTGTAGATCCCGCCTCCCTCCCTGCTTAGGTCCCTCAGATTCCCCCAATATTCATCGAATTGGGAATCTCGATAGGCATAGGCTGCAGACTCGAATATAGCCCCCGCATGCCTCCCGTACCTAACGAAATTCCTCTGGAGGTGAACGAAGCAGAGACCGTGAGCAGCATGCGGAAAGACGGAGTCGATCGCATTTGCGATGCTCACATGCTGATCGGATACGATCAACAAGTCCGAGGGCGCCCCGAAACTCTCTCGGACTTTGGACAAGAACCACGTCCAAGATTCGTCATTCTCCTTGGGACCGAATCCAATGGCAAGGGGGAACACTTGCTCGTTCCCGTCTTTCGTCACCGCCACAAAGAGCGTCCCCTTGTTCTTCCCCTTCAAGTGCGCCCCGTCTACTACGATCACGGGGCGTAGCAAACCATTTCTCCACGCCTCGATGGACGGACCAAAGGCGAGGTAGAAGTAGGTCAGATGGTCGGTGACGTGGGAGGTGTGGATGTCGTACTCGGTGCTCGGATTCATCTCCTTCAAAAGGTAGAGGTAAGAAGGGAGCCTCTGATAAGACTCGTCGAAGGCACCGTACGTCATCTCTATAGCGACGTTCCTCGCACGGAGAGCGAACGGGTAGTCAATCTGAATACCGTACTCACTCCGTAGCTCTTCCACCATCTCCTTTGGCTTCAACACTGCGCCCTCGGTGATCAATCGACGAGCGTAGAATGCTCCTAATACCATGGCCGGCACCTGTCGTTTGTTGTTCGAATTTAAATCAACTAGACAAGTGTGATCGGCCTTGTACTTCTTGATCACCCAAATCCCGCCTTTCTGCGTTGCATTCAACTTGAACTCGCAATCCTTCCCCGAAGTGCACCTAAAACCCACACGGCCTTTGTCGGAACGAGGGATACAATACTCCTTCCGGAGATCCATGTGTAGCAATCCGACGGCTATATGCAAGTCATCCTTCTTCTTGAAGAATCCGTGCTTTCGCAACTGACCCAAGGCCGGTGCCAAGTCGGGATCGATCCATCCTAAAGGGAGCGCGGTGTCTAGATCGACGTGCGGTATCAACCAATGTCGAACCGCCTCCTCGTTAGCGCGAGCACGAGCTTCGTCGTCGCGGGGCTCTTGGTTTTGTGAGTGCATGCTACGAAGCCCGATAACCCTATCAATATGGCCGGGCTCGCGGATCCATGCTCCAAATTCAGCCGTTAGGCTCTCAAGTAATTGGGATCGTTCCTCCACATTCCTTGCTTCCTCGCCCTCGGACTCCAGAGACTCTTCTTCCGACTCCGGCTCTTCTTCGTCGCGTACTTCGACTTCAAATGCATTCGATCTCGGGATCGGCTCCTCTTCGACGCTATAGTTCTGAAAAATCGTCGATCGTTGGGTAGTATGGGCTGCCCGATTTGCTCTACTAATGACGTAGATCGTCGACATCTCCCTTCTCGCGATGCACATTCTAAGCAAATCCCCGGTGCTCTTTAAAACGGCCTTCACCGTCTCCCGCTCGTTGAGGTTCGTCAAGTGGAATAGCAAGTACTCCGATTCATCACCCAAGTAAAGTTGAACGTCTCGCAATACGTTTTCATAGCTCAAACTCGAAATGGGATAAGTGACGAGAAAAGAGTCTCCTCCTACGTACGATATTCCCTCCCAACGACCGCTATGACGGATAAGAATTCTCTGATCACCCATCTCCATCTGTACAAAAAAAAAAAAAAAAAAATTAATAATCTGAAAAATTTGTTCTTAATTACACGGTTAAAGTGTTGATTTAACCGTGCATACACGGCCAAATGTACCAAAATGTCGTGTAAAGTCAACAATTTTGACTTTCAACCGTTGACTTTGTTGACTTTACACGACAAATATTGTGTTTCTACCGTGTGTACACGGTTGAATTAACCTTTCAACCGTGTACTTAAGAACAAAAAAAATTTCCTATTTTTTTCGCATATTATAAATAATAAATAGAGAAAATCGAATATTACCTTGGTATTTGTCTCGAAAAAACGTCTTGAATCGATTCCAAATTTTCCAGAAAATCGAGAATGCCTGCAAATTTTCTCTCTCAACGATATTTCTAAAATTTAGTGTTGTGATGAAATTAATTAGGTCTATGTTATTGCTAGTTTTCTCACTTTTTCTGATTTTTCAATAAATGTTGTGCTAACAACCTCTATTTTGAATCAATTTGGGAGATTTGGTTGTTGGAAGTTAATAAATGCAATTTAAGATTTCACAAAATTACACGCCAATCTCCTATTTTGAATCAATCGTGTATGTGTTTTTCGTGAGCTCCATTTTTAATTTAATTTTGGTTTCTGATTTTTTTTTTTTTTTTTTATTTTTTATTTCCAAGTCAGATATGGATTGAAAATTTTTCAATCCACGAAAATTCAATCGTGAATTGAGAGTGAGATCGTGTAGAACAAAAATTGAATTGAATTTTCTGGTGGGCCCCACGTTTTATTTACATATTTAGTTGATTTTTGGTTTTATTAGACAAGTGGGCCCAAATAGTAAGGGTATTTAAGACATTTCAATTGAAAATGGGTATAGAAGTTATACTTCTTATAATGTGGGTATAGAAGTACCCTTTCTTAAAAAAGTGGGTATTTTTAAACTTGACCCAAATAAAAATATATGACAAAAAATTTAGAATATAAAATGATTATATATCCTTATTTTCGATTTATCAACCCTATTTTACTTAATAAAAATAAAATTAAATGTAAAAAATAATAATTATAAACCCGGATGAGTAAGCCTTTGAAAATAATTATAAAATCATTCTAAATCATAATAATAAGTTGAAATTGTTAAAGGAAAATAAATAAAAATAACTAGTTTACTGCCCGTCGAAAATCGACGGGTGCTAATTATGTTTAGCGTTCAGATATTTTATAAGTGAAATTTATTTTTAAATAGTTCGTACTATGATCCTCGATTTCTATGTATTTACAAACAATAAGAGGAAGTTAAAAATAATAAATGCGAAGACCCAATCCAACGCCGATTCATATTACATTTAAATCTTCGACGTTTAAAGACTTATAAATGAAATTGGTGTCGAAATCGACAAAGCCAAGTTTCTCGTGAAATACAAAAAAAATAAAAAATAAAATAAAAACAATACAAAAAATACTTAATACTATTACCCATCGAAAATAGTTTACATTAATCGTCTTCCTCTTTTGCAATCAAACAAGTAATTTAATTTGATCTGATGTAGTTATCGTCATTCTTGCAATTGAAAACTTCTTACCAGCATTTTTTTCCGATCCTAGTGAATTTTTAATAAAAATATAGTTAAAAAATACATAATTATATTAAGTCACCCGTTACTCGTGTTTATAAGAAAATATGTTTAAAAGGGAATATGTTGGTAGGTGCATATGCATTTGTATTATGTCAGAATTCGATACGAATCACTTTATCGTTATTTTAAAGTAAAATATAAATGAAAATTATTAAAATGTCAAGTAACCTGTTATTTATTGTAGTCAAATATAAAAGAAAAATATTAAACTAAAGTCGCCCGCTGTTTAAGTAGTTATATTGATTTCATCTCGTCGTGTCGTTATTTCAAGCTGCCAGTTAATTGAGATAATAAAAGTAGGTTTATTAGACTAATATTTTGATAATAAGTATGGTGTATCCCGTCAAACTTGAACATGAAAAGTTAATTGTTTAGTGTTATTTTAAAGCAAACATAAGATAAAAATATTAAAATAATTCAAACCGCCCGTTGTATATTCTAATAAAAGATTAATGTCGAAGAGATATAGAAATAAAATAAGGTATCATTATTTCAAGCTGCCAACTAATTGTGATAATAAAAAGTAGGTTTATAAGAGTAATATATCTGTAATAGGTATAGTGTATCCCGTTAAAATTCGACATGAATAATTAATTGTTTAGTGTTATTTTTAAGTAAACATAAGAGAAAAAATATTAAAATAATTCAAGCCGCCCGTTATTTATTCTAATAAAAGTATAACGTCGATGACACATAAATAAATATTAAAATAAGTCAAGTCGATCGTTGTTTATTTTAATAAAAAGAAAATGTCAAAGAGGGGTCTCAAATAGTTATATTGATTTTATCTCGCCGTGTCATTATTTCAAGCTGCCAGTTAATTGTGATAATAAAAGTTTGTTTATAAGAGTAATATTTCGGTAATAGCTAATAGGTGTAGTGTATCCCGTTAAAATTCGACATGAATAATTAATTGTTTTGTGTTATCTTTAAGCAAACATAAGAGAAAAATATTAAAATAATTCAAGGCACCCGTTGTTTATTCAAATAAAATAATAATGTTGAAGACACATAAATAAATATTAAAATAATTCATATACTCCGTTGTTTAATTTTATTTTTCTATTATATAAAATTGTAATTGTTATTGTTATTTTATTATAAAGTATCATTATTTCAAGCCGCTAATTAATTGTGATAATAAAAAGTAGGTATAATTAGGTTTTATTGTTTGTGTGTCTTATTTTAAAATAATTTTATTTTTAAAATAAGTAAGGTCGTTCGTTGTTTATTTTAATAAAAAGAAAATGTCAAGGAAGGGTCTCAAATACTTATGTTGATTTTATCTCGCCGTGTCGTTATTTTAACCCGCCAGTTAATTGTGATAATAAAAGTAGGTTTAAAATATGTCAAATCACCCGTTGTTTATTTTAATAAAAAAAATAATATGTCAAAGAGAGTCTCACATAGTTATAATCAATTTTAAAGTCAATATTCGATATAAATCACTTTACAATACTGCTTTTAGGTAGCCCGTTGTTTAATGTAATAAAAATAAAATGTCGTTACATAAAAATAAGTGAAGTGCCTGTTGTTTATTTTAATAAAAAAAATATATGTCAAAGAGAGTCTCACATAATTATAATCAATTTTAACGATATATCATAAAAACTATGATATATCTAATTATATAGTTATTTTAATGATAGTTATTTATAGTTATTAATAATGATAGTTACAATATCTACTTATATTTACTTTTGTGTTGTATACTTGTAAAAAAAATAGTTTAAAAGGGAATATTTTGATAATAAATGTATTTGTCTCTCGTCAAAATTCGATACAAATCACTTTATAACGTTATTTTAAAGAAAAATATGAAATGAAATTATTAAAATATGTCAAGCTACCCGTTGTTTATTGTACTCAAATATAAAAGAAGAATATTAAAATAAGTCAAGTCGCTTGTTGTTTATTTTATATTGGTTTTATCTCGTCGTGTCATTATTTCAAGCCGCCTGTTAATTGTGATAATAAAAGCAGGTTTATAAGAGTGTCAAGTTGTCTGTTGTTTATTGTAATCAAATAAAAGAAGAACATTAAAATAAGTCAAGTCGTTCATTGTTTATTTTATATGGTTTTATCTCGTCGTGTCATTATTTCAAGCCGTCTATTAATTGTAATAATAAAAGTAGGTTTATAAGAGTGATATTTAAAATAAAATAGTTTTTATTGTAATAAAAAAAACTGTCAATTATATCAAAATAAGTCAAGCTGTCCAGTTCCGCCGTTATTTATTTTAATAAATAAAATATTTCAAAGGTAGTCTCACATAGTTATAATCCATTTTAACGTTAGTATTTGATATGAATCATTTTCTATATATAATTTATATAATTATAAAATTATAATTTATATATATATATATATATATATCCATTTATATAATTTATATATATATATATATATAATTATATAATTATATATATATATATAATTATAATTACATAATATTTATAATTATATAAATTATATATTAAATAGAACGTATAAAATTATAATTATAAGAATATCTATTTAGTTATTTATAGTTTATATAATTATTTATAATGATAACTATCAAATAATTAGATAATATTTTTATTATAAATAAATTGAATTTTTAGATAAATAGGAACGGAGAGCATAGGGAGCGCCACGTAGGCATGTGAATGAACGTGGTGCTCCTAATCAGCATTGCTATTATATATAAAAGGATAAAAATCGGTTTTTGGTACACGATTGGTACACATAAATGGAATAGACGTGTCGTTATTTAAAGGAATGTCCCTCTATTCATTATGGATCGCACCAGGGCGGACTCGAAATCGGAACCTTTAGTCATAAAACTTAAATCCTTATTACTACGCCAAAAACACTTACACAAAAGAAATCAATATATAATAGTAGTTTCTAAAAATGTTCATAAACAAAATGTCATTACGAAATGTCGTGTGTATTAAGTATAAATTGACATGAACTTTGATTTATTACAAACTCGCCACTTTTCGAGACGTGTGAGGTATATAGATGTGTGTGTTAAAATTTTATACTTTTTTCAAAACAAAAATACATACTCGATAGTTGCCTTTTCTTCAAACCGGCAGTCGAAATGATCGTCGCCCATTAGGGTTTTCTGCAACCCTAGACAGATTGTTCCAAAACCGGTTCACGCGCCTTCCGAAAACCCTTGAATCCACACCTTCTTCTTCCTCCATTTCTATTTTACAGCAACAATAAACTTCAACCGCCGACATCAAAGCAAAAAACGAGTAATCGTAAACCCTAATTGAATCGGGAAGCAAAAGAGCTGCAAGAGAAGCAACCGACGCATAGCCGGAGAAGACAGAGCAAAGATGAGCAGCCACACCAAAACTGCAATGGCGGAAGCGAAGGAGGGCGATGCTGGCTAAGTAGTTAATGGCGGAACTGAACACGACTACGAGCATCGTTTTTGGATTTGTCGCAAAAGGTGTGGTGTTTTGGCCAGAAGTTTGGTACTTGAGTTGAAGCAAAGTTACAAGAAGTTGGATTATGATGGCAGTGCATTGATAGAACGAAGACTTGTTGTTGAATTGGGCTACTAGGAGGTAGGAAAGATAGTATCTTGAATTGCAGATTGCAGTAAATTGTGTAGGAACATAAGTACTTGAAATCATTGAGCTAGGCATTTGAGTGGATATCATGAGAGAGAGAGAGAGAGAGAGAGAGAGAGAGAGAGAGAGGGAGAGAGGGAGAGAGAGAGAGATAGGGTTCTTAATGGTTCTA
This sequence comes from Thymus mandschuricus, assembly GCA_029379335.1. NCBI lineage: Eukaryota > Viridiplantae > Streptophyta > Magnoliopsida > Lamiales > Lamiaceae > Thymus > Thymus mandschuricus. The sequence continues at coordinate 12,563,736 of CM057082.1, read as the reverse complement.
TATATAGAAGTAACTTATCAGCTGAAACTTCAAAGCCTTGTTTTTGTCTGAAGCGATTCCCACTGATGCTTTATTGATAGAATAACTTATACGAGCGTGTATTAATTTATATTCGCAATGAAAAAACAGCAACGATAATTCCTAAAACAATTCGTTCTAAGAATCTAAGAATAGTTTTTTATTAGACCCCTACAATGGTTTATCATTCTAGCAATAGTCTAATTCCCAAAGTTTTGCATAATCCATTTTAAGAAATACTATTGGATAATTATTAATGTGTCTTTAACAAGTTATATACCACTCCGGTCCCTGCTATTGAATCATTTTCCTTTTTAGGACGTCCCATACTTGTTGACTCATTTCCTTTTTTGAAAAGAATTAGAGTATAATTAGTACAATTAGTAAATCCTTTATTACACTTAACATTTCATGCTTAAATCTCATCCACTCATTTTTTTGCACGTAGTTCAATATAATTTAAATTTCGAAAGTTTAAATTATTATAACTTGCTCGTTTGTTATCGGATTTTTATGATTTTTATATCAAATTAAAGGTCTTTATACGATCTTTCATTTAAGATCAGACAAGAACATGTTTTTATACATATATGATGCTCTATTTCTAAAATATGTTTAAATACATAAACCACATTACATTCCCTACAAAATACACTTTATACACTAAACATTTTCGTCTTAATTCCCGTGCAAAAAGCAAATGGTTCAACTAGCAGGGAGCGGAGTGGTACTATATTACTAATGTAACAGTAACACTACGCTAAAATGTGAAACTCAACTTTACGGCCACAACTTTACTAGCTTAAAACTGCGTCACCCAAATGTGCATATTCGGGAAACGGAGGGAGTAGTGTATTCTCCGACCGGAAGGTTAAAGTTTGAATCATCAATCGTAAGTATGCATGTATTATCTTAAAAAAGAAAAGAAAAAATAAACTATTTTGGTTTATTTTTAAATGGATGTGGATATACTACATTCATGATTCAACTCTCATAGTACATGTGCTTATTATATTAATATAATATGTAATTTTTTAAATTGATAGAGAGAGAGAGAGTTTGATAAAATTAGATTAAATACTCGATTCTTCTTGTAATTATATAATTTCTTATTTTTATTACATACTACATTCATGTATTTTCTATAACTAACAAAATTTCATAAGAATCAACTCTTTTTGGATGGTTTTATATTGAATATTAAATTGATTCAATATTATCAATGGAAAAGGTATAATTGCCCAACTCCCCCTCAATTATTCGAATTTTGATGATGTGATTTTCTATTACGTTTCGATGTAACATCTCATATTACATCAATAATGATTGTTACGTGTGTCAAAAACATTTTCATAACTAGCAATGATTAAAAGGTTTTATATATATAAATAAAAAAAAATTAGAAATGTTAGTGACAATTGGTAATCGTGCATTAATTGCTATTTCTTCTTCTTCTTCTTTTAATTACAATGGCCACACTGTGTTATTCGATCAAAGCACATGTTATTGCTATTTAAAATAAAGTAATCATGTAAACAAGAGTTATATATAAATTGCAACATGTGTAATCACTCTAGTTTTTTTATTGAGGGAAAAAAAAAAAGTTGTGATATGAATAAGATCAAATATATATATCATTGTTCTTGAAAAGAACATCTGCTTCATTTTCATTAAAAATCACAGTAAAGCTCAAACTTAGAGAGACCAGTAACTTAGAAATAATCTGCAGTCCACAGCTAGCAACGTACGTACACCAAGAGAGAGTGCGACTTGACGCAGGATAGTAGATGTACATTGAGATCTCGTACTTATATATAAGCATAAAAATGGTCTTTGTCTCTTTATGTCATTGTGTTGAACGGTGGCGTTCGATATTCACAGAGCTTACGTTGTTCCTCTCGATCACTTCCGACGTGTTTTTTACATACATGCCAAATAACAAGAGGCATTATATATATTGTTGATTCCGCCATGCAAGTATGATGCTTTTTTTTATAGTATTTTTAACGTTAATTATACATAATTCTAATCCTTAATTAAGAGTAGTAGAATGGAAAAAAAGGCTGGCATGTGTGGAATTAGCTGACTTTTTCTTACAAGACAACCAGCAACATAGGAGTTGATTATATCAATATTTAAGCACGAAAAAGAGTACAAAATCCTCTTGTTTCAACAATATATGGATTGTGACGCAACGTCAAGATTCTTAAATACAATTGCTCCGCTCGGATTGATCTACGAAACACAGACAAAACTCATAGGATTTATCTTTCTAGTAATGTTCGGCTCCTGTCTTCATCCGACACAGTCGACAGAGAAACCCTAACCTCGAATAGAGGAACATTGTACAGTAAATCTGATATTGTACTTGATTTTTTCATAAAAATACCCCCTCCGTCCCACTTCACTTGACTTCCTTTTCTGATCGGGACGTCCCATTTCAATCGGCTTATTTCCGAAAATGGAGAGAATTAACTCTTACATTTTCAATGTGGACCCCTTACTTTTCACTTTTAACACTGCGCATAAAATCTCGCGTCAAAATGAAACAAGTCAATTGAAGTGGGACGGAGGAGGAGGGAGTATAAAGAAATAACCTCACCCGTATTGGAAGATAGTCGAACTTATGCATGCATGCATACGTTCAAACTCCGTTCCTGCATGAACATGGTTAATATGGAGAATAAGGTTTTCACTTGCAACTACAATAATAAAACAGACACGTCTTTCTCATCTTTAAGTGTTGCGTCAACAGCTGTGAGGGCAATCGGCAATCCACCGCACTCTCCTACGACCTCTTTTGCTATAGGATTCAACCCGGCGTCATCAACACATGTGCCTGCTCTCTCTCCAAAGAGAAACCATGCATCCTCTAGAGGTAAGACTTTCATTCCGAAAACCTTTTGAACATCCATTTCGGACAGAGCATCCTTATTTCGTGATGTTAAAAGAATTGTGCACCCTTTCGAATCGCAAGGTATTCCTAAGCCTTGCAGCTCGAGTCCTTCCCAAATGTCATCCAAGACAAAGAGGATTCTCTTTGTACCTGTTAGTGTTAGTCTGGCATGCAACTTTTGTACTCTAACTTGAGAAGTATCGTGTTGGATATTCAAACCCAACGATCCACCAATCTCAACTTGAACATTGGACCTGTCTACTTGTTGGCTGATGGTTGTGATTACCGCTTCTTCGAATACACCCTCCTTTAATACTCTTTTCATGATTTTTTGGGCCATGGTAGATTTTCCTACACCTCCCATCCCACATATCCCTATAATGTTAACATCCCCATCTCGAAGAGAAGCCATGATGTCTTCTTCGAATTTTTTTCTGGACTCGAATTCATAAGTCTTCCCCAGTGGAATTTTCCGTGTTGCTGCTGGGGGTTGTGGTACAGATATATGATCAAAGTTTTTTTGTACTCGAAGCTCTTTCATACGGTCTGTTGTTTTCTTCGCTCTCCTACTAAGAGAAAATCGAGCTCCGACCTTTGAACAACCACTCTTCACATTTGGAACTTCATCAAGAATAGTATCCTTTAGGCCGTTGATGTCATTGGACTTTGACAACCAAGACTCAACTTCAGGCAGGGCCGGTCCTGTACTCCATGGGGCCCTAGGCGAAATACAAAAAGTGGGCCATCAAGAAACGGGAAAAAATATGAAAAAAATGATACAATCGAAAAAAAACCTAACTTATCTAAATATGTATAATCTATATACTCAAATGATTGTGACGATTTTGACAGGTTTACAAATATCTCGAATGTAACTCTATTTGAACTCAAAAAATGATTAAACATAAAAAGATTGAACAATAGTAAGTTGTAGACATCAAAAATTAAAATCAACATATTTGAACATTAAAGAAATAGAAACCCACAAGGTGATTCAAAGACGGTTCTCTCTCTCTCTCTCTCTCTCTCTCTCTTTTCCCACAACATTTGGCATAAGTTAAAGATATTGTATGTATATTATGAGAAATGTTCCACTACCCATTGTGGGCAATGCCTAATGTGGCATACTATTAATAAATAAAAGATATAAATATATACTAGTATAACTTATCTAAAAAAAAGTAAACCGTAGCACTGTCACATCGGGCACGTTAAAAGTGTCCACGGTAGATAGGAGAACATTTCTCATTGTATTATTTTCGTCCCTATAAACTTAAAATATTTCTTGAACGTAATTTGAGCTATAAAATAATACTTTTCAAAATAGCACATAATGTATACAAATAGTATATTTAAAAAAAAAAATATATAAAAAAAAAAAAAAAAAAAATGGGCCCCAAAAATTATGGGGCCCTAGGCATGGGCCTTGTGAGCCTATAGACAAGTCCGGCCCTGACTTCAGGGACAATAACTTCATCAAGAATAGTTAATGTCTCATTTATGTTGTCTCACTCTATATTCAATTGAGTCTATTATAGTAATATTCAAATGAGACAACATAAATGGGACGGAGTGAGTACTTCACTAGTCTTATTTCTTACTCCATCCGTCCCACTGTGATATGAACCTTTTTTTTTTTCAGCGCGGGAATTAAGACGAAAATAATGATAGTGGGATAAAGTGAAAGGTAGTAGATTAAAGTGATGGGTCATAATTTTATTGGGTTAAAATTTTTCATTTTGGGAAAAGTCCCTATATCTAGGGATGTCAATCGGGCCAACCCGAGCGGGTTCGGGTTGGCCCTTTCGGGCTGCGGGTTAATCGGTCATAGGTTGGCCCGAAATATGCTGCGCTCTCATAGCTGAGGCCCCCATAGGCCCGTTCACCGCCCGGGCCATTATATATTTTTTAAAAATCTTTACGATTTATATTTTTCTGTCCTTTGTGGACACTCTTAATGTATCCACCGCTGATTTGATAGTGAGGGTTTACTTTTTATAGATGGGTTAGAGTATAATGTAAATATTTTATTTATTAATAGTATGTTATGTCGTTCATGGGCACATTAAGAATGTTCATGGTGGGTAAGAAGCCGTTCCTTTACAAGCATATATTTATTGTAGAAACACTAGTATATCGACCATGGCTACACAACACTTAGCATGTCCACCACTGACATGGGAATTTACCATGTTACTCAAAATTTATATATGATTTATTCTTTCTAGTAGGGTTTAATAATTTTTTTGGGTGATTATTACTTTATTAGGGTATATATTTATACTTCTATAACTATTCTAAATTATACTACCTATGTTAGTCGTGAACACCATCAAGTATATATGCATATATAATAGGTAGGAGAATACTAAATCTGCCGATAAGCCATTCTTACGTAATAAAACATAAAGCAAGTTTATAATATTAAGAGCACATTAATTTTTGCAAGGCCTTTGTCGGGGTGGAGTATGGGCTATGGATGACAATGTGTCGGGTTTTTACGTCGTACCCACATTTACTAATAAATCTTAATATGACTCGACTTGCGGACTAGGCAAGGGTAGTGTTGATTAACGATTTTCGTATGTGTTTAGGTTTTAAAACTAACACCGTTGGCAGGTTCGAGATGAGTATGCATTTTATTCAAGCTGTCAAAAGTGACCCGACCTGCCCAACTCAACAACCATGTTCTGAAATTTGGCAAGTACGGGCCACAAAGTACGACATTGGATTGAATTTCAGTTGGACCAACTAACCCAATTAAATGGTCAAAGCCAGGGTGGCTCAAGCTATCCCGGCCAATTATACACTACTAAATTTTTTACGAGCATGTGTATCGACCACGACTACAGAGGCTCGATGGGATCTAGGGCCAGCCTAGCAGGACCCAACTTTTGCAATAAGCCCTACACGATGACAACTTTAAGTATGCATTTAACTTGAAAGTGAAAAATAAACAAAAAATTTAGAAGAAATATAGAGTATAAAAAAGAAAGAACCAGAGTGAGAGAGAGGGGAGAATTTTACCATATCTCAATGGCCATCTCGATCTCCATGGACAACCTCATCCAACACTCATCTCTGCCGTAGATATAGGAACACTAAATATGTTGCGGCGTTGAAGGCGGGTTTACGTGATTATTAGGGGAGGTGAAGGAGAGAGTGATTTGTATATATAGAGATCGAACATTGGACTTGTCTTTTATTTAAGTCTTGGTGAGCGATGTAACCAAGAGCTTAATCTTTCTTTCCTTTGTTGTCAATTTGTGGGAGTATGTGTGATGTAGGTGAAAAAGGCGGAGAAATTAAAGTGAGGGATTGAGCAAAGACAGACAGTAACAAGAATGCTATTAACATAGTTCGTCCCTTTTCTTGTCTCCACTTAGTCACCTTACGGCTTATATATACCCCGTATGTTCCATTAATAAAGGGATGTTTTCCTTTTCGAGACTTCCCACTGATATAAAGATCTTTCGCAAAATAAAAAAAAATTAATTCAATAAAATTCAGACATATCACTTTAACTCACTACCTTTTAGTTGGACACACTATTATTATCACTCTCATCTTAATTCTTACACCGAAAAAAGATTCATTTTCCATAAGTGAAACAGAAGGAGTATTAAATTAATTGAAGCTAAGTGGTACTGAAGGAAGCACCAATCTTTTGACAAGAAATTTGGGAATCAAATTTGGCGGTTGTTGATTCGCACATGTCAAGTCCGTTATCGTGTTGGTTTAACAACTGTACAATATGTTTAGCTCAATTTCGTACACGCGCAATTTGTTAAAAATATGCTTAACCTAAACATATACAAACACGATAGTGACATGATTTATTTCATATCAATGCGATATAATAATCTTACGGTAATAACTAGAAATAATAGGAAACAATATTGCTAAACTTCTAAAAGCGGAGAGTAACTCTTAACCCCTCACGAACCCATTTGTTTCATGTACCCGGCACGAATTTAACTTAGAGTTGCAATGAGATTTTCAGGTCTTTACCGGGTTCACGTTATAATTATACAAACCTTATACCTTGACACTAACCCATTAGTGTTTCATTTTTTTTTAATTTTGTTTAATTGTCGAAGAAGTCCAGAGTTAAAAAGAAAACAAACGGCTCTACTACTGGAATTGGGTACTAAGTGAGAAAAATCAGTACGTTTACAACGTGGAGCCTTAATTGAAATGAGAACATTAGCCCGATCAAGTAGTTCGTCAACGATCTTTGTGTTCTTAATTTCATCGTCGATCGTTCGTTATCTTTTTACTTTGTACTCTATTTATTTATAGATGTAAACCTCATATCGATTAATGCATTTAGGTTGCATTCTCTTTAATGCAAAAGAAAATGAGAGAAAAAAGAAAATCACCCTATAAAGTACTGTACATTTTTTTGTCACACTTTCTAACCTTTTATCAATGAGGGAGGATTTTACTCCTTAAATTGGAGAAAATATTTACAACACCAAATTGGAGAGATAATATTTTCTCTCCATTATAGTGCAAATAAAGGAGAAAAAACAAAAAATATGAAAAAATGTGAGAAATAAGGAAGATTTTAAGAGTAATTTTCTATTTTCTCTCATTATATTAATATATATTTATATATTCACTTCAACGTCTAATCATTATAAAAGTTATAATTCATACCACAAAAATCGAAGTATAATTAAATTTGTATGTATTAAGCACTACTGTTTGCATGCCTACTAATAAATAAAGAATTAATTTGAACCCCTCTAATATTTGCTTAACCAATCATTTTGCCTTGGCTTAATTGCCTAAAAATGCATCAACTTTGATAAAAGTTTGTCTTTTCGCATGACCGTTTTTATATGGCGAAATATAAAAACTGGGTCATTCACCTTTAACCATTATCCAATCTATATACATAGTCCTATAATCTTTCTAAACTGGCGAGGGACTAATGGGTGGCTAATACGCTCCCGACACCACCATTGTTCTTGAACTGGTTTAGATATTATAGTACTGGTTTAGATATTATAGTATTAGTATTGAGTCATTCCCCCCTTAGTCTTGTAAGAGGAAATGATTATCCAATTTATATATATGCTGAGTTAGTTCATGACATTTTCCAAGTCAATATGGGACCAGCGAGTGTTCTAACACGAAAAATACACTATTATCATTTCCCCTAATCCGGCGAAACCAATTAATGCTCTAAAATTAGCAAGTGGCGAGCGTTCGATTGTGCGATACGAGACATCACTCTGAAATGCAGTAGATAATCCAAATTTAAGTTCGAGTTCGTTGTTACACGGTCGTTAAAATTCATAGCACTAATTATTTTAAAAAAATATTATTTATTTCCGTCCCACAAATTAATGTGAATAATATATGTTTTGGACGTCTCTCATATTAGTTTGATGGACTAATTAAAATGGAAAGATTCTCTCAGCAAAATGGACCTTTTACCCCCAATATCCTAAAAAATTTATCGTACTATTCATGGGGTGGACCCTTGTTCTACTACTACCTACTCTCTCTGTCCCACTGATAAAGAGACATTTTCCTTTTTGAGACATTCCACTGATATAGGGACATTTTCCAAAATAAATAATTATAACCCAATAAAATTCAGACACGTCACTTTAACCCACTACCTTTCACTTTAACACACTATCATCACTTCTTTCTTAATTCCCACGCTTAAAAAAAAGGTCTCTATCCTAGTAGGACGGAGGGATTTTTTTTTCATTTTTGCATATATACTACTACTATTTTAAATTATGCATTGTTTCTCTCTCCATAATAATATAGACGACGAAAGGGAGTACTCCCTCCAGTCTTTTGAAGTTGAGTCGTTTCTCTTTTTAACAATTTTGTCGCGCATTTCCACGCTTCTTGACAATGGGTTTTGAAATTGACTTTTGAAGAATTTTTTCTTTTACGGCATACTACAACTGTCATAGTATCACGTAAAATAAAAAATTCTTCAAACGTCAATTTCAAAACTCATCGTCAAGAAGCGTGAAAATGCGTGACAGAATTGTTAAAAATAAATGATTTAACTTCAAAAGACCGGAGAGAGTACTTAGTAGTTAAGAAGACAGCAAACGGCCGATATATTACTCGAACTTGGCCAATGCCGAGGCCCAATTTGGCTAGCTATGTATAGGGTAGTGAGTAAATCAAGCCTCTTTACATAATATTGGGCCTCAATTGAGATGAGAAAATCAGCCCATTCAATTAATAGTTTTATGAGTAGCTTATAATAGTAGTATTATTTATTTATTTAATTAAAGGCAAAAATGCATATAAATACATGAACTTTGCTTAAAATCCATTTTTCATATGAACTTTCAATTTTTTTTGTAAATACACAAATTTTGGCTTGTGTTCAATTTTTCCATACTTTACAATTTTCCCCAAATTAAAAGTGATGTGGCATCTACGTGGCACCCGAAATTATACACGTATGCAACACAGTCAACATCGTATGCAAAATAAAATTTTTATTCAAAATATATATTATTATAGTAATTTTACATTTATTTTCTAAAAAAAATAAAAAAAAGTTTAAAATTCTAGAAACAACGCCAGAAAACCGACACAGCCCCCCTTCCATCTTCTTCCTCTGCCGCCGGCACTGCGACTTGCCGGCGCCGCCTCCAATTTTCCTTTGTTTCCGAAAATTTTCAATTATCAATTTCTCTTAGAAAGCCCCAAAATTTCTCACCGTCTTTCACCTTCTACTCTCAATTCCCGGTGACTTCCGTTCCCTCTCTCTCTCTCTCTCTCTCTCTCTCTCTCTCTCTCTCTCGACAGCCACCAACATTGACCCACTCGCAACGTCGTTGCGGACCGCACAACGGTATCACGCACACTCGTCCGGAGCAGCACCACAGTGCCGTCGCGCACAACGTGAAATTGGAGGCGACGCCGACAAGTCGCAGTACTAGCGGCTGAGGAAGAAGATGGAAGGGGGGACTGTGTGTGTTTTCTGGCGTTGTTTCTAGAATTTTAAACATTTTTTATTTATTTATTTATAATTTTTATAAATTAAATTACTATAATAATATATATTTTGAATTAAAATTTTATTTTCCATACGATGTTGACGGTGTGCATACGTGTATAATTTCGGGTGCCACGTAGATGCCACGTCACTTTTAATTTGGGGAAAATTGTAAAGTATGAAAAATTGAACACAAACCAAAGTTTGTGTATTTACAGAAAAAATTGAAAGTTCATGTGAAAAATGGATTTCAAGCAAAGTTAATGTATTTATATGCATTTTTGCCTTAATTAAATTATAAGTATATGAATCACAAAAGTGAACCCTTTGACCTCAAAAGGTTCAAAACGAAGGTTCAACCCTTCATTTTTCCAAATTTATGTTTTTGTAATTTGTATTTTGACAAAGATACTTGTACGTAGAGGTGTTCAAAAGAACCGGAACCGGCGGTTAAAACCGTAACCGTAACCGGAACCGGCGGTTTTTTAACCGGAACCGGAACCGGCAGTTCGGAACCGGAAAAGGAACCGTTGGAACCGGCGGTTCGGTTAAGGTTCCTAAGGCTTGGAACCGTAACCGGCGGTTCGGTTCCGGTTCCGGTTCCAAACCGGCGGTTCCAAATTTTGGAACCGTCCAATTTATATAAATTCTATTATTTTTATTTTTTTAAATATAATTTATAAATAAATATAACATTATTTGTGAATCTTCATAAATAATAACTTAATATATATATAATTTGGACTTTTTTCAATTATATAAGTGTTACACTCAAACACTCATTTGTTATTTCTTCATTGTGAGGTATGTTTATTGTTTTTATATGAGTATTACACTTTTCAAGCTTCTTATTTATTTGATATGTGATATCTAACACATCACAAACTATGAGAAGAGTTGCATGAGGAACATTTATAAAATTGAATGAATGTTCAAAGCCTTATGAAATAAAAAAGTTTAAAATTAAAAAATAAATAAATAATTGTCCGGTTTTTTCCGGTTAGAACCGGAACCGTAACCGGAACCGACGATTCCGGAACCGGAACCGTAACCGTGTGTTTGCGGTTCGGTTTCGGTTCCTCCCTCGACGGAACCGAAACCGGCGGTTCGGTTCCGGTTAGAACCGGAACCGGAACCGTGGGCACCTCTACTTGTACGTAGTAAAAGGGACCTTTAATTTCCACAACCTTATCAAGGTATCACCGACGCTTGTTTGACAAAAGTTTCATTAATTAACATACTTCATACTTCTTTACCCCCAATTTCTGCTCACTTTTTACCACCCTAACAAAAATATGTTGCAACTTTATACAACCTTGACTAAGAATTAAGATTTGCTTGACATTTGTCAATTTCGGGCTCTGACTTTGATATGACTATCGTCATACGTTACTAGCGGTAGATGTTAACTCTACAAGGCCCGAAAAGGGGAATCAATTAATTATTTCCCTATATAAATATGTATTCATTTTTAAACATGAAGTAACTATGGAGTCACAAATTTGATGGAATGTTTGATATATGTGACAATCTTTACAAAATCTTGAAATACTATTTATTTTTTACATCGAATATAATACTCTCTCAGTCTAAGTAAAAATCAAGGTATTTCATTATTTATAACTTATATATATTGGCTAAATATTTATTTTTACCGGGACCGAATGAGTAATATTTAAATGAGACATCCCGAAATTAAAAAGTTACTGGGTTAATTATGGCCCTTCTAATATTGAGTAGTAGGAAAGTGAAGCACTTGATGAATATCATAAATGAAGATGCCACTTTCTAATTTCCAACTTTAAAATTCCTTGTTTTTGAGTTAGTTATTAATTAATGAGTAGTCATATCCTAAGTCGATTATTGAATTGCTATTAGAGTCTAATTAAGTGCAGGTTAATGTCCATTAATCCAACAACATAATCACTAAAAAGGAAATACCCTTCCACGTAATCATTATCCACGCACAATACCCTGCTATTTGCAACTTCGATGTACGTACGCAAATATTTCAATTTACATATGCAAGAATGAAGATTAATCGAGTTCAATCGGATTTAGCACTGCAGGTTGAACTTTAGAAAAGAAATACTTCTTTCGTCCCACTTAATTAGTCTTCTTAGGATGTGGGACAGATTCTAAGGAAAATAGAGATAGAAAAGTTTTAAAAGGTATTTTTGTGTGATGATTTGTTTCATTATTTAGAAAATGAAACTAATAAATGTAACAAACGATTAAAGAAATGTGGACTAATTAAATGGAACATGGAGAGTATCAAATTAAAAAATGAATAGGAAAAGAAAAACAAAAAGGCAGCTAGAAATCTTAATATCTCAAATCCCCTCTATACTTTAAATTTCAAGGCGTATACTTATATTAGCTTAGTAGTGAGAGATTAATGTCGTAACTAAATGTTCGAGGTTCGAGTTTTTCGTTGCGTAGCATTTAAGTTTTATGTCAAAACAAATACCAAGTCAATCCCCATATTTGAATGTAGGCTTCACACTCTCTCTCTCTCTCTGAAAAGAACCACATAAACTAAAGTGAACTACCGAAGAACTAAAAAAAGGTCCATTACTTTGAACCTTTTTAAGTTCTAACTGAACCTTCAATTAGTAAGTGTAGAATCTAAATAGAGAGAAAATATTCATATCAAATTTCAAATTTCCACGTCAGCATACTGGATACTAAAACTATAAATAGCCAACCCCACACTTCAAAAATATAACAGTCAAAAACCAACCGTCTCTCTCTCTCTCTAGCAGAATGCCCCGAAACTCAGCAAACACGGCGTCGCCGCCAGCCTTCCAATTCCTCGGCGTCTTCTTCATCTCCACTACGGCGTTCCAACTCCCCGGCGATCTCGACGCCGTACTATTGGCCGCACAACGCTACCTCGCCCGCCAACAGTTCATCAATCAGTTCAACCAGATCACCACCTTCGTAATTCTGCTGCTCCAAGCCTTCCTTCAGCTCAAATACCTAAGCATCAACGATCTGAAAGATTCTCCGTTTTCGAAGCATCCGGTAGCAATGACCACCGCCGTCACCAGCTCTGCCGCCTACTTCTTCGCCTACACTGCCTCGCTCCGGTTCCCTAACCGCCTCGCATTTCTCGCTCATCACCTGCTCGTCTACTCCGGCTATATCACCATTGCAGCTCTGGCCTCTGCCGCCCTGCCTGACGCGGCCGCCCCCTTCGTTTTCGCCACCTTCGGACTGCTCTCAGCTGCTGAGTTCATAGTCTGGCTGCACAGCTACCTCTTCGTGGAGGAAGACGAAGCAGAGCTTTGGATTCGCCGTCTCTTCGTCAATATTTTTTACGCGGGAAGGGTTCGAAGACTACCAATCTGAAAGAAGAAAGAATGAAATGCAATGGTTATGGCATCAGATTACATTATGTGTGTGTATAATTTGATTTTGGGATTGTTTTTGTATGTCACACTAATTCATCTCGTTAAAGATGCAGCATGTATGTATGATTAAATAACACTGTCCCATTTTAAGTGACTCATTTTTCTTATAGGGCCGACTGATACGTCAGAATCTCGCCAAGAAAAGTAGTTCGGAAGTGAAGACGAGTGAGAAACAAGAAACATCCGTTGAGTAGCAACTTGGGAGAACATAAGAAGAAGCCTGCTCGATATGCATGAATTATGATTCATGCATATCGAGCAGACTTCTTATTTTAACGTTGCTACTCAACGGTTGTTCCTTGTTGCTCACTCGTCTTCACTTCCAAACTGCTTTCTAGGCGAGATTCCAACGTATCAAGTGTGGTTCATGATTCTGCTTTAGTAAATATGTAACATCTTTCATACCACTTCCCCTGAGCATTCGTGCTTAGGAAAAGGACACTTAAAATGGAACGGAGAAATGAAACTTGCTATTTTATCAACGGAACGAAGACACATCGAGCAACAAAAGAAGCTTCAAATAGACCTCTCCTTGTATTCAACAAAAAACAGACAAATCATCAAAAGCTCCCTAAACCTATTTTGTACTGATGATTGCCATTACAACATAATGGGTCGATTGTTCGAAAAATAATACTAACGCTCACCCGAATTCCTAATTTACACATTACTGTTACAACGTTATGATATTTCTGGCAACTAACTATAACACCAGAACTGAAAAAATGAACTCAACATAGACATCAATTTCCCCTCGCTAAGAAATGAGTGTTCGTACCTGAGTTCCTCATCGAGACGTCTACTCCAAACTTCACCGTACGAGTTTGAAGAACCTCCAACACCTCAAGACACTCGATCATATCCAAATCCGTTGCCATCAACACCCATTCATCGTCATCATCAAGGTATCTAAGTTGGAACTCCCCTGGCTCAAGCTCAAACCTCTTTGCCACTTCTGAGTACAATTCAAAACACCCTAAATCCGGCTCAAATTTAAACCTAATCATATTTTCTCCAAGCATTGCTTTCACTATGATTTTAGTTCCAATGTGTCCATAGCTCGATTCTCTCATCGGAGGTGACTTCTCTTCGAAACTTCCAGAGCTCGACGAACTGACATTCGTCATTAGCATGGATCCAGACCTATTTAAGGAGTCTCTCGTGTTTAAATGATCTTCTTCCCTTTCTGCATCAATAACCTCAGAGGTTGCCGGATTTGGGACAAGTGTATCTAATGGTTTGGATAAGCTGTTTTGACTCGTTGGGTTGAGATTTTTACCACGGTCGAATTCTTCTCCGGTCATGGAGAATGAAGCAAAAACTTGACCTTTTGTAGGATCAAACTCCAATCCTCCATCCATCCCCGGAACGGATACGAGCATACTTTGTATTTTTCTCAAGGAATGGTCGACCTTTTTTAGTTTCCGAGAAGGCCATCGAGAGATTCCGTACAGCCGGCATATCTTTTTCAGAGTTGTTGGACTCACTGCAAGAATACATGAATACAAATATGTAAGGTATCATCAAGATTTTTTTCAGAGTACAAGCAATGCGGCAACCATCAAGCACATACGTTCTCTAAACGAAACATTATTCGAATCTCATACCAAAATCGAAACAAAACAAAAAGACATCACTCACCATCAAGACTTTTTGCAGCATCCTTGAGGCTTTGAGAGAAGTATTGCTGAAGAACACTCAAGCTAATAATCTTCTCACTCTTGTATCCTTTCTTCTCCATTTTTCTACTAATTCCAGTTGTTTCCTACAAAAATTTCGACAAGCATCAGAAGCAATCACGTTTATCAACATAATTCGACAGATCAAAAACTCGTTGCGGTTAGATTACATAATTTGTTCAGAAAGTACCTTCTTAATCGGATCATTGTCCGTCATTCCTAGAGATGTCCCATGTGAGTTTGCAGGTTCTCTCTCGTTCCCCTGTAACTCGTCAGCTGTCGATGTGTCTTCTGCTCCACAACTTAGCAAATGAATGCCCGGCTTCTTTACCTCGACCAGTTTTGCGCCCGAGACTTTACTCAACCTACTTGATCCACAGATCCTCTCCATATTCTCTACGAGTTTACTAACCAAGAGTATCTGCTCTTTCTCCCCTTCCAAATTCAGAGGAAGGAAGAACTCGACTATGCATTCATCACCGCCAGTGAAATCGCTTCTTATCCTAACAGCAACAGCAGCTCTTAGGCCAATTTTTCGAGCATGATGAACTAGTGGATACTCACTAACATTAAATTCCCTTACGTCAGGTGAGAAAAATGGCTTGTCTGATTGAAGAGCTTTTCCAACTAAACCTTTCCCTTCCTCGAGGAAGTGATTCTTGCAAGCATGCACGAATCCTTCCATATACGAGTCATTCCAATAGCACGCAGTTTCCTCGAGAAAAAGGCTAGGTATAGTCCCATTATGAACACTGTTCTTGCTGTGAGTTCGAAGAGTCCATGTTAGGGCTAGTGGCAAGCAATGAGCACGACAAATGGCATACAAAGTATCCCTCATCTCAGCTAATGCTACATTCTGATTCCTCGAGAGTCTCTGCAATTTTAACTAAAGAACTTTGGTGACCATTTTGAAGAATGAATTGAGATAATGAAATAAAACTTCGACCGTAAATACCTTGGGAGAGAGTACAGGGGATTGTGTACTGGTTAAATCCACAGCCTGAAATTATAACAGAAGATTAAGTAATCTAATCTGAACTAATAAGATTATAGAGTGAGTTTGAGGAACATACTATCAAGATCACTAACAGGGGAATGATAATCCGAGTCAAAAGTTCGTGAACAAACCTGCAAAGCACGGCATATATTATCCATCTCCGAATCAAAATTTGGCTTCTCCTCAGTCGTAACAATTTCCAGAACAGCGCAGCATCTTCTTTCACCCGAATCCTCAAACACAGGCAACGCAATCGATCCACGAACATGAAGATCAACAGCATACTTTACTCTTAAGTACTCTTCCTTACTGTAATAATTCACATTTGATGTCCATTCCGGAGCATTTGAGGTGAAGACACGACCAGGAACACCGAGAAGGGAGCTTGTTCCAATCTCCGCAGCGAAAGTGAACATTCTAGAAACTTCCCGATACTCAGAAAGTCTCCCATCGTGTATAAACGGTTGCTCGCTAGTGGTCAAGACGAGGCGGCCACCATCCCTCGTTGGGACCCATACTTGAGCCAAAGTACCACCTCCGAACCACTGCGTACAAAGGTGCAATGCTTTGAACAACCTCTCATTCAAAGATGGCTTAGGACACCTCGGAATCACATTCACACCTCTCTCTGTTCCATAGCTCACTTGATCACTTCTTGAAATGAAATCTCCGAAAGAGTACTCAAATTCATCGAAGGGTGAGAAACTTGAGGAGAAAGGGGTCATGGAAAAGGAGGGAACTACTTGATTTGATAGGTTACTAGGGCTAAACAAACATTCGCCGGGTTCTTCGTAGTTCATCCGCTCGGCGATACAGTCCGATGAATAGTCTGAATCCGATGCAACCGGATTTTCCACCTGGTAAGTAGTACAGAAGAAGCACTAGAAATTAAAAGGCTAGTCATATCATATGTCCTAGCATCAAATTCCCCAATTTCTAGCCCTAGTAATCCAATCAATCTACTGGAAATTAATGATTTACCTCGGAGGTGACGAGATTTTGAGGTGAAGCCGAGAAATTGATATACATACTGCAATATAAGGACATGAGTGTTGATCAACAAAGACAGAGACATTCATGCAAGAAATTCAGCAGAGTTTATTGCATGCCAAAACTTGTCTGAAATTTTCACCAACGTATAAACTGAAATCATACTTACTAGCATTTAGGGAAAAAAAAAAAAAAAATCCGAATTGTAGCCAAAAGGGGAAAGAGAACTGGAATTCTACGGTGCTAGTTTCCTGTTCGACGAAATTCCTAATAGAAGTGTTCATATTTGTTTGAAATGACCCCACCAAAAAGACCCTCTTTCTCTCTGATTTAAACCTAAGAACTTACCCAGAATTAATTCTCGAAATTAGAAGCCAAATATATTTCTTTTTCTTTTTTTTCCATGGGATGATTTTGGACGAATGCATCTCCTCCTCTTCGGAGTTCGGACTGAGGAGAGTGCAGAAAAAATGAAAAACACAACGAAAAAAAACCCAAAAGAAAAGAAAAAAGAAGAAGAACGTTAAGCGTTAACGAACGGATGGTTGAATGAAGGGGACAAAAGTGAGCAGCCGCAGGCCATGGAAGTCACCTTGTCGGAAGAGGCTAGAATCTTCAACTGAATTAATGGCTGCTGCGTACACGTGTCGCGTCAATGGCAGAGATTCTCCTCCTACCCTCAAATATCCTGCTTCCAGATTCAGATTCAGATTCTAGCTGGGGTGGTTCGGAAAAGAGAGAAAAGAGCATAATTTATAGACTTTTATGCTAACCCACCACCTCCTCCTCGTCACATTTCAATAGTCTCGTTTCTTCTCGACACGAGATTTTATGTGGTTAGTATTAAAAGTGAAAAGTAAAAGGGTTTACATTGAAGATGAAGGGTTAATTTTTTATTTTTTTTTTTCATTTTAGAAAACATGACTAGTGAAATAGAACGACACAAAATAGCAAACAAACTAATGAAATGAGATAAAGGGAGTATAAATTAAAACACATAAAAACTATTCGATCTGTCCGACTTTATTAGTCTTATTAAAGCATTCTAAATGGTGTTTTGTGTATTAACTTGTTTCTTTTTTTTTTTTTCTTTCAAAAATGGGACAAGTAAGTGGACTGATAAAAAACAAATATGAGACTAATGAAGTGAAACAGAGGAAATACTTCCTTTGTCCCGTCCAAGACAACACGTTTCTTTAATTTGAGGATGAGAAGTAAGAATGTAATGCTTATAAATTTATGTACATATATAGGTTTCATATCTTGTTTAATCTATGTTTAAATCCCTAAACCCATTTATATACTTGATTTGAAACAATCGAGATCGAACCTTTAATTAATTTGATATAAATTTGTAAAAATCGAAGATCAAACTAACAAAATACGATAATGTTAAGTTTTGTATGCATGCAGAGTTAATTGTTTGAATATTCTTTTTCCAACTAGATCTAATTAGTTCGATATAAAGAAATATATCGTCTTAAGTAGAACGATCGAATCGTTTTGTACAGGACGGAGGGAGTAACTGATGTTTTCCGTTCCAGAGGATGCAAATACACTTGAAAAAATGTCGACACACTTCAGATTTTTTATAAACAAAACAACCATTCCGTCAGCGTCATTGAGTTAGTAACGTAACCCTATTATCTATTTTTGTTCATTTAAAATTTGTACTAGTGTATGAACTTCTTTGTTTTACCATAGCCGTTTTTTCTAATTGGGGCTTCACAAACAAAGTCAAAATGGTAGTCACTATCAAAGGTGACATAGCAATGATACGAATCTTGGAATCCTCCTCACTTCGGATATATTCTTTCCGACGGTCCGTTCCACTTCAATCGTAACGTTTAATATCGATACGAAATTTTTATGTGCAGTGTTAGAATTAAAAAGTGTTGGGTACAAACAATAAGTCTCACATCGGAAATATACAGAAGATATAACATGTATATAAGGGGAGCACCACCACACTAGTTTAAGGCCTTTTGAGAAGGAGCTCAATAACAAAACCGTGCGGGCTTGGCCAAAGCGGACAATATGTCGGACAGCCCGATTCGAAAAACAGAAAAATCAAAATGGAACGGAAAAAATGACTATTTTCTTAACCAATTTTGAAATAAAATAAATACTCTCGTCGTTCCCTTCATATTTACAGGTGTGCCCTCCTCAAATGGGCGCTGCTGCGAGTGCCTAATTAGTGGCGCTAAGTTCCGCGGTAGCGTTACGTGTTGCTTATCTTTGATGTGGACAATTTGCCATTATTTTAAGGTTAATTAATTGGCATCTAAAGTCCAATTTGACGTTGTTAACTACGCATATATTCATGCATGTTGTGCTTATATGAGACCAAATAGGATGGTAGACAATTCACAATTGGATTTCTATCACTTGCTTATACAATTATATTTGACGGATTCACAATTAATTAATGCAACAATAATATATTACAAGTCCTTCGTACAAGCGTACATGTACGTAATTATACATTATTTGTCGTTTTGGAATAGCAGTGGGAGTTGTACAACTTTCAAATTTTGATAAAGTGCATTACTTCAATTACCTTTCTATTAAAAACATTTTTTCTTTATTTACAAAGTAGGTTAATCCGTTACTCACAAGTCACAATTATAACATCGACTGACATTTAATTTTTAAACTTGTAACGAAACAAGTGTGCACAATTATGTTTGATAATTGAATAGAATATCTAACTGTAGGAGTATATACAACTTCATTGTTTGGAATCACATCACATATATATATACTACAATGTTTCGAATTAGAATCATTTGTACTTTTAATAATACCAACATGCTCAATTATATTACCTTAAAGTTTTGTACGGCTATAAACAATCCACGATACACAGATAATATAATAATACTCACACCCTTAAATATCCTAATTAATCAATGCGGTTGCTTCTTAAACATCTTAATTATTTTATATATATAAGTTAGTACCAATGATGACATATTATATATTCTCTCCGTTCCATCCTAATAAAGCATTTGTCCGTGATTCCGTTTTGATTGTTTCTTAAATTATGCATTTTTGCCCCCAAATGGGTTCACTACAATGATACATCGCTTATAAAAACAAATTAAATCAATTGTATTACGATATTTCTTTTTAAAACTCGTATCGAACGAATAGCGGTAATTAAATTTTCGGGACGGGAAGAGTATAATTTAAAGAAAATGATATAGTGAATACGATAGACGTAAGAGAAATGTATTAGTGGACTAGTCAATTACATCGAAAGGTGAAAGTGAAATCTTTTAATATAAAGGGCTACTAAAGTTCAATTTAGATGCAAATTCTGACGCAATTCTTCTAAAGTAGTATAATTATTTCATTTTTGTATATAGTTTTTTTAATAAATAAAAGAATGATTCGTGTTGCTACATATTGGATGTAGGGCCCATCCTTCGATTGTGACTTTCGAGTGCAGAAAACTTTATAAAATCCCATCGTGCATAGTTTCTAATAATTTTGATGAAATTCAAACAAATTTTTTTAACCTTAAATAAATTATTAATTATCATTATACCTTTACCTACACGTAAACATCGCTATAAAATACTTGATCTCTATTTGTCTAATACTAGTTTACAACCCGTCGAAAATCGACGGGTGTCAATTATTTTTAATGTTTAGATATTTTATTAGTGAAATTTATTTTAAAATATTTTAGACTATGATTCTCGATTTTTATGTACTTATAAACAATAAAAAGAATTTAAGAATGACGAAGAACTAATTCAATGATGATTCATATTATATTTCACAACAAGAAATTTCAGTTTTAGTGACGGAAATATCCGTCACTAGAAGGGAAAATTCCGTAAGTAAAAGAGTTTAGTGACGGACTGATTACGGATTAAATCGGTCTCTAGAATGGGCGTAGCTAGATTGTTAGTGACGGAAAATAGTCCGTAACTAAAGTTTAGTGACGGACTATTCACGGATGGTCCGTCATTACTGAATTGATGACGTTTTTAGGGTCATTTTGATCTAGTGACGGAATGATTACGGAAAACGTCCGTAACTAAATTTGGTTAAGGATGACACCCGTCACCAATTTTTAATGACGTTGGCAGAATTCTAGAGACGGAACTTGTCCGTCACTATTTTCAAAACTCAATATTACAGTTTTAATTACGGAACATTCACTAAATCCAATTTTTTTCCCCTCTTTTTTTTACGTAAAAATACATTGAATCCTATACATTTTTACATCCACAACAAGGTAATAAGCGAAATATATATTGAACTCAAAAACGAAAGCAAAATAATCTAATATTCATTATACCAAAAGCTGAAAATTCAAGAACAGTCAAATATTCAAGAACAATCAAACATCAACTAGGTCCACAACAATCCAACATTCGCCTAATGCGATATCCTAATTTCAGTTTTCATCCCTCCATTCGAACCATGAGCAAAGTAAAATAGCATCCAATTTCAAAAGAAAGTAATCAAGAAGATGGTGCAAATTGAGACGACTTCGAAATCAACTCCTGGATCAGTTTTTGTTGGGCTTGTACTTGCTCGTACAATTGCTTTCGCTCCTCCTGGTCTCTCTCAAGTTGCTCGTACAACTGCTTTCGCTCCTCCTGGTCTCTCTCAAGTCGCTGCTCCATCTCCTCAAGTCGGTTGTCAATCTCTTGTCTATCAATTTGAGATGTTGCTGCAGAATCTGAACTCATGAGAGTCTTTGCAAGTGTACCACCACCAAACAACCTACACTTATGATCCAGGCCGCCGGTTACCTCTAGGTAACACTTGTTCCAATCAACCGGTCGTGGCTCATTAGTTCCGGGTAAAGGCTGCGCCATAATCTCAGCCAAGTCCTATATCTGGTTCTACAAGAAAGTAAGATTTTTAATCAATGTATATACATACGTATATAGACGTAACAAAATTTTAAGTCTATAAAATTACGATACTTTATTAAACAAGAGAAACTTACTGCAATCCTTTCAGATTTTGCATCAGTGAAACTTCCATCTTGTGTCCCGTTTAAATTAACATGTTTCTTGATGAATCTGAATCACAATTGGACTTCAGCACTCCAAACACCATTTGATTCCTCCAGCTGGACTACTTCTATGGGATCGCCACCTTCAGGTCCTCCATAAATAAGCACAATCACTTTCTTTATATATCACCAAAAAAAAAGTACTCTAGTGATAATATAAACAATCCATAGCGAATATATTGGAGCAGAGAATTTATAATGAATAATCTATAAAACGAATAGCATTCACCTGTGCAGTGGGTGCCCAGAGATGCAGATAAACAGATTCAGATGAGAAAGTTGGCGAGAGGTCCATCGTATGAGAATAGTTCATCTAGGACACCTGGTAATTGCAGACCTGTTATACCAGTGCATTCTTCACCAGCTGCAAAAGGGAAGAAAAATTATGTCAGAAATCATGAAATAAAGATATGAAATCAATTACAAAAGCAGCATCTGCATACTAGTTGCAAAGCGAATCCAAGTTGCAAAACCAGTTGAGCAAATTAGCAAGTCCCTCAACAAAAATTGAGACTTCGGAAAAAACAATAGATGACGACAGTACAACAAAACATATTTCGATCGACTAAGCAATCTGATGGAAATAAAAGAATTCCAAGTTACATGAATACATAACCAAAAAAAAACTGATTTGCCTGTTCAAGGTGAATAGATAGGACACTGAAAGATTGCACTTACAGCTTATTGTGGCAACAGCCAATTGGTATTTCACCAAACTGCTGACATCCAAACCTGGAGGAACTTGGAAGGGTTTGAAATCTTGGATATGGGGAAATTTCTCAATAACCTAATAACATAAAGAAATCGAGAAAAATAAACTTTTCATTAGACCGGAGGATACAAAAACAGTTTCCTGTTTTGACGAGCCAAATAAGACAAGTTTCCTAACTTGAAATCCTCACAGCCAAGAGAATAAAAAGTTTCACATTAGTAACTGTCTCACATGTTCCGGAAGCCTTTCTTTACTTTGTTCGACCTCAATCTTAACATCATACCCTGTTTACAGAAAGCATATAAGATGGTCATCTTGTTAAAACAAGAATGGATGAAGGGGTACTATTACAGAAGCTAACCTCTAACTTTCCCATTTTCTACAGAGAGAGTGGTGTTTTTACTTCCATACAGAGTGCATGACACATCTCTAACATCCATGTTCCAGGCAATGGTATCGTTACTGACCCAAAATGCTCGAGAATGCCGCGTCAGTTCCTGGAAACAACAAATCAAAAGAAAATCCCTCTACCAAGTGAATAAATGAATGACAAGCAAATATCATGTTCAGGCATTGCCTTGCCATTGCCCTTATTTCTGGAGTTACAAACAAGAAAAAATGTAAGAAGTACATGAACTCAAGACTCTAATTCTTACTCGGGTGAGTGCCTAGCACACCCTATCAAAATCATACTATAACTAAATGTTTAATCCAATTTCATGTGTATTTTCCTCATATAGCCAACACCATCGACATCGAACCCTAAGTTTGGAGATACATTTCCACAATTCATTCACAGTTTATTCCCACGCAATTCAGCCGCTACTATCTTATCTTCATTCATTGCTGCAACTCTATAAAATTGCAATCAGTAAAATAGATATGCTTGCAAAATTATTCACCATGCAATTATGCCTAATGTGGACTCATTATCTTCTTTGTCTTTGTGTGTCTTCAAATTAATTATGAATGTTATTGTTATCCATGATGATGATTTAACCAATTCAGCAGCATCGCTTCAAACATTAATTACTAACTTCTAGTCTAGCTAGTGACAGTATATTAGTCAACCACTATATACTATTATCAAAGATGATCAGATTTGAACGAGAACGAATTTCTGCAGCATGCACTGTTTTTCCCCATATATTGACCACGTATAAGAAAAACCAACCCTTTCTTTCATGAAAGTGGATAGTGATTCGACAGTTGAGGATATATTCTCGAATTGGTGGTATGTGTGCAGTGTGCAGATAAAAGTTGACTTAATTCTTTCGGAATCTCATCATCAAAAGGAAGAAATGGGAAAAAAAGATGAAAAAAAAGGAAACAAGTTCTGTGGCGAACCTTATGGGTTGTGGCTTTATTTGTGATAATCAGGGTGATGGAAGATGTATGATTGCAACAGCCAACTTGGATGTGGACCATGAGCTGAATTTCAACTTAAATTAGTTGAAAAATGAGAAGGAAAATCATCTGCAAACAAATAATTTACGTAAGTGCAATTTACACAGTATTCTACCCGGAAACATGATTATGACTTTTATAATATTGTAATATCACCCGTGTAACAAATTATCAAGAAAATCACATGTAGTGGTCTGCAGAGAAGAGCATGATAGCCAGTTAAGTCAATCTTATGGTCTGTATATTTCGAGATTCAGAACGAAGAAGTGCCACAGGAAAAACGAAGAAAAGGCGATTATGCATATGTTTGTTAAAATATTCAGGCACTAAGAACTTGGCTCCAACTTAGCAAACAAGTAATGATACAAATGCAATGTCATTTAGCACTGTCATAGCCCTACTTACACTGTTTCCAAAAGCAATGAGTTTTCACGTTGGTTCGAAATAATGTACTAGTAGGTATTATTGTTTTGGAGCATAAAGGGTCTAATTTAGTGGAGCATTTTCGAAAAAAAGGAAGAAAGTATTCCTATCAAGAAAGTGCAAGATGCTGAATATATGCATGAAATTTCAATTTTTTACTGAACAGAGGACTCAAATCAAGCTTGTGGTGCATACATGACTGATAGTGAGAGATTAAATTAATCAAGCAACATTAGGCCATTATTGTACTGCGCAAAATCGTCTAATATGCTACCGGCATATAACCTTTATGTCAGCCGAAAGGGAAGATATGGCTCTTTTTGAAACAGACTTCAAGAATTTTATGTGAACATATATATACTACAGCAGTAGGAATTAACATTTGAATCTCTTGATACCATCTAATCTAGTACTAATAGTCACACATTTCATATTTTAAACTTTTTCTTGATACCAGCTTATCATCAATTTTCATAACCAAACTTCATAAAACTACCAGCAACTATCATTGCAAACTCTAACATTAGCAACTAGACATTCAGAATATTTGTGTAGTTGCTTGACTGGAATCAAACTCATGGTAACAATTATAAAAAAAGCAACTCAAACTGAAGCATAGAAGATTATTGAAAAAACGAGTGTAATTTTCGATAGTTCTGAATTTATCACTTCACATACCTATGGAAATGGCTGAAATAAACTAGCAGAGAAGATTGGCGAGAACCGAAGCAGCAACACCAAGTAAATTAAGAGAAGTCTGGCCAACACCTAAAAAGAGAAGTAAAGAAAGGATTTAACAGTCACGAACTAATAGGGCACAAGCACTTCAATCCAAATCTACCCAGAAACTTTAATGAGCAAGGAAAGAACTACAGAACTTTTCCTGGTAGATAAGAACACCTGATCGAGAGGGAAGGAATGGAGAGAGACCGTATTTCAATTACTGAAATTATGCTGAAATCCGTAATTCAACCTACGTTTTCAATTACAGAAGAAGAGAGAGAGAGAGAGAGAGAGAGAGAGAGAGAGAGAGAGAGAGAGAGAGAGAGAGAGAGAGAGAGAGACTTGATCGAGAGGGAAGGAATGGCGGCAGCTTCCGGTGAGGATTGAGGGAGATAAGGCGGCGGAAGAGCAGCAAATTGTGACTGACGGCGGCGTAAGAGCAGTAAATCCGGCAGCGGGTGACGACACTCTCTGCGTCACGAAAAATCAGCCAATTGGTGAGAGAGAGATCGAGAGAGAGACGGCGGTGGCAGGTACGTACGGCGGTGGTACCACACGGCGACGACGGCGGTGGTACGGCGACAATTAAATTGAAGAGTTTTCTGCCGAATAGGGATTAGGGCGATTCGACTGAAGAGAAGGGGGAAAAGAAGGATAATTAAAAATATAAAATT
Source organism: Thymus mandschuricus (assembly GCA_029379335.1). Taxonomy (NCBI): domain Eukaryota; kingdom Viridiplantae; phylum Streptophyta; class Magnoliopsida; order Lamiales; family Lamiaceae; genus Thymus; species Thymus mandschuricus. The sequence goes on along the minus strand of CM057082.1, from coordinate 12,537,766 downwards.
ATTACTTTAATGACGGAGCTATTCCGTAATTAAAACATAATTATGGAAAATCCGTAATTAAATCCGTAATTATTGTATAAATAAATATTAAAATAACAAATTATTATTTTAATGACGGACTATTCCGTAATTAACAATTAATTACGGACTAGTCCGTCATTAAATCCGTAACTAATCTATAAATAAATATAAAAATAAAAAATTATTATTTTGAATGACGGACTATTCCGTAATTAAAAAATAATTACGGAAAATCCGTAACTGATTCCGTAACTAAATATGGCGCTGAATATTGGCGCCAAAGTCCGTGAGTAGTCCGTCACCAATTCCGTTACCAGCCCTTATAAGTATTTTCCGTTAGCATTCCGTAATTAAATCCGTCACTAAATGGTGACGGATTATTGTCCGTAACTAACTCCGTCACTATTCTGACTGTTTTTTTGTAGTGTTTAAATCTTCGACGTTTAAAGACTTATAACTCAATTTGGTGCCGAAAACGACAAAGCCAAGTTGCTCGTGAAATATAAAAAATATATTTTAAAGTAATTTAAAAATACTAAAAGTAAATAAACAATATGAAAATTATATAAGAAATATGGATCAAAATAATATGCTCGACACCTCTTCTACAAAGCTATTGAAGTTTGAGCGTAGTCTCCCGTTACTCGTGTTTATAAGAAAATAAGTTTAAAGGGGAATATTTTGATGATAGGTGCATTTGTATCTCGTTAAGCCGCCCGTTGTTTATTTTAATAAACAGAAAATGTCAAACAAAGTCTCTCGTAGCCTGTTGTTTATTGTAATAAAACAAAATGTCAATAAAGTCACTCGTTTCTCGTGTTTATAAGAAAATATGTTTAAAGGGAAATATTTTAATGATAGGTGCGTTTGTATCTCGTTCGAAATTCGATACAATCACTTTATAACGTTATTTTTAAGTAAAATATAAATGAAAATATGTCAAGTCACCCCTTATTTTTTTTAATAAAAAGAAAATGTCGTTATATCAAAATAAGTTAAGATGCTCGTTTCGAACCACCACGTTGATCAACATGCATCCGTGTCAATTTCTACATCCGCAATTCTTATTTATCTAAAATACATATATTTGTAAATATTGAAGTATGATATATTTCAATCTCACACAATATCTATCTTATATTTAGTTTTATATTGTATACTTATGTATTTGCTTATCATATAAGTATTCACGCAGCCCGATATTTATTGTAATAAAAACAAAATCTCGTTACATCAAAATAAATCAACCCATAACGCCGATTCTTGTTACATTTAAATTTTCGACGTTTAAAGACTTATAAATGAAATTGGTGCCGAAATCACAAAGTCAAGTTTCCTATGAAATACAAAATAATAATAATAATAATAATAATAATAATAATAATAATAATAATAATAATAATAATACAAAAAGTAATTAATAATTTACTAACCGTCGAAAATAGTTTACATTAATCGAATTCTGCCTCTTTGCAATCTAACCTGTAACTTAATTTGATATGATTTTAGTAGAAAAATATATAATTATATAAAGTCACCCGACCGTTACTCATACTTATAAGAAAATAGGTTTAAAGGGGAATATGTTGATGGTAGGTGCATCTGTATTCTGTCAGAATTCGATACGAATCACTTTATAATGTTATTTTAAAGTAAAATATAAATGAAAATTATTAAAATGTCAAGTTGCCCGTTATTTATTATAATCAAATATAAAAGAAAAATATTAAAATAAGTTCAAGTCGTCCGTTGTTTATTTTAATAAAAAGAAAATGTCAATGAGGGGTCTCAAATAGTTATATTGATTTCATCTCGTCATGTCGTTATTTCAAGCCTCTAGTTAATTGTGATAATAAAAGTAGGTTTATTAGAGTAATATTTTGATAATAAGTATAGTGTACCTCGTCAAAATTCGACATGAAAAAATTAATTTTTTAGTGTGTTATTTTAAAGCAAACATAAAAATATTAAAATAATTCAAGCCGCCTATTGTTTATTCTAATAAAAGATTAATGTCGAAGAGACATAGAAAAATATTAAAATAAGGTATCATTATTTCAAGCCGCCAACTAATTGTGATAATAAAAAGTAGGTTTATAAGAGTAATATTTCGATAATAGGTATAGTGTATCCCGTTAAAATTCAACATGAATAATTAATTGTTTAGTGTTATTTTTAAGCAAACATACGAAAAAAAATATTAAAATAATTCAAGCCACCCGTTATTTATTCTAATAAAAGAATAATGTCAAAAACACATAAATAAATATTAAAATGAGTCAAGTCGATATATAATTCTTCTATTATTTCAAGCCGCCAACTAATTGTGATAATGAAAATTAGGTTTATAAGAGTAATATTTCAGTAATAGGTATAGTGTATCCCGTTAAATTCAACATAAATAATTAATTGTTTAGTGGTATTTTAAGCAAACATAAAAATAATTAAAATAATTCAAGCCGCCGTTATCTATTCTAATAAATAATATATTAAAATCTTTCATGTATGAATAGAATAATATTGAAGTTAACTATTAAAGATATAATAATAATATTATTAATAATGATAATTATAGAATAATTTATTAATATTTTTTATTATAAAAAATTGAATTTTTAGATAAATAGGAACGGAGAGCATAGGAAGCGCCACGTAGGCACGTGAATTAACGTGGTGCTCCGAATCCGCTTTGCTATTATATATAAAAGGATTCCTTCTCATTCGAACATAATCATTTGAGTATTATACTAAACTGATACGAATAAGTGTTATTTTAGTTATTTGTATTTGACGTTGGACTTAACTCGTTTATAATTATTTGGGTCGAGCCTATTATACGCTCCTTTTCGGGTTTTCTTGTTGATTCTTTTCTAAATCGTAGGTCGAATCAACCAGGGTCATTAGTATAAAAGAGGGGATTGGACGTTATTTCATTATCAAGAGTATAATACAAACCCTAATTTCCTTTATTCCGTCTTTCTTTTCCGTCTTGTAAATTTAGCGGCGTGAACGACGAGCCTAGCTCGCGTCTACCGACTCTTGATAAGGGATTAGCCCTTATCAATTGTTGTTTTTCATTGAGAGAACGGTGATCTTCGCGTCGTCGACTCCTCCGCTGGTTCCGTCGTCATCATCTATGGTGCCGTCGTCTTCCACATCTGCACCAGTCACCATGGATTCTATTCTCTCCAGGCTACATCGATTAGAAGCCCGGCTCGAGGCGTCGGAGCAACGCTGGACCATGGCGCACCCACCACCGCGTCCGGAGCCGAATCCGCCTTACGGCATGCCACTATCGTGGCGTACCGACGTGGGATCCCAGTGGAAATCACTCCACCTTCCCACTCGTCACCTCTTCCGCGATGCCTCCGTCATGGGTGCTGCATCAACACCCACCCACGGCCTCCGACACGGTACGACCGCCGTTAGGGTTTCGTCAGCCGAGCCACGCACCCCGGCCATCGCTGATGGGTCCCCACGCGCCGTGGGAATCTCCATTGCCTCGTATTGCTCCGGAACTGTGCAGCAACCGCTCAGCTTGGGACCATTCGGTTCCGCGTGCTTCTGATCCACCGTCGTCATACACAGATTTTGTGCAATTTTCCATAGATTCAAAATTGGAAGAAGAGGCGGCGGACTCCAAAGTGTTTGGTTCCGCCGAGAACCAAAACCCTTACGCCGCCGAGAACCAAAACCCTAACTCCGTCAATGCGACGATTGGCTCCGGCAACGGTGGCGGCGACGCCAACAACGCTGCTCAAAGCTCCGCCGCCGTTACTAACGACGATGAGCGGGAGAAGACCTTGGAATTCACCGACAAGTTGATGGCATGTGGCTCTAAAGTCGCGAAGGAGGGCGAATACAGCGAAGCCACTGATTGCTACAGTCGTGCCCTAGAAATCAAGGTTGATAAATTTGGTGAACTTGCTCCTGAGTGTGTTTTTGCTTACTATAAATATAGATGTGCCTTGTTGTACAAAGCCCAAGAGGAGGCTGATCCGTTGGGCTCTATGCCGAGAAAAATGGGTGAAGTCTCAGGGAAAAAAGGGTTGAAATCACAAGAAAATCTGCCAGTGGTCCTTCTTTGCAAAGAGGACATGTTTAGCCATTGGTGGGACGATGTATTTCTTGAAGTTTCCCGACGCTTGGTTATTTTCGGCCTCTACGCACTTGATGAAGTTTATAAGTCCACCTTGAGGACAAGGTGATTTTGAAGGGTGGGGGAGTTGATACGAATAAGTGTTATTTTAATTATTTGTATTTTGTATTTGACGTTGGGCTTAGCCGGTTTATAATTATTTGGGTCGAGCCTATTATACGCTCCTTTCGGGTCTTCTTGTTGATTCTTTCCCGAATCGCAGGTCGAATCAACCAGGGTCCTTAGTATAAAAGGGAGATTGTACATTATTTCATTATAAAGAGTATAATACAAACCCTAATTTCCTTTATTCCATCTTTCTTTTCCGTCTCGTAAATTTAGCGGCGTGAACGACAAGCATAGCTCGCGCCTGCCGACTCTTGATAAGGGATTAGCCCTTATCATAAACTCAATTTTAATTAAGTTTTATTACAATGAGAAGATCAAGGGTACCGTTTTAGCGGATAGTATTATCTATCCCGAATTCAGTATCCTAATCGTGTACAAAATTTTAATTTTTATTAGTTAAATATTATATATTTTTTTTATAATAAAAAATGCATTATATAACAAATTATAATAGACATTCATGGAAAAAATTATATATTAATATAACCTAATTTTGAATTTTTCAATCACTATATAACCAATAAAATTGAAATTAAATTAAAAAAATAATTATATACCCTAACGTTGATTATTGAACCCTGAAATAATCACAAAATTAAAATTAATCTTAATAAATTAAAAAAATTGATAATAAAATGCATAAAACTAATAGAAATCGAGATTTGTGACACCGAATTTGAGACAAGGGATCGTAAGCGACCATTTTAGTTAATGAAACATCGAGGCTCATGGCTTATGCCATTAACTTCTTTATTTAATGACATTTTTAGCACAAAATGTGTGCACGACTATCGAATTCATAATATATTCGAGGATTTTATTGCTAGGCAAAGGATGGAAAGACCGTCAACTTGGATGAAAAAAAACTAGCGAAAAATCGTCAGGAAAGTAGAAATTGGGTGAATCGGAAGGAGTACTGTGTAAACAACTAGTTTTATTTCACAAATTTAAACTTGCACTATGTACAAATAATTTACAAATGTATTCTTATGAAAGAATACAGTAACAAACTGCTGAAATACACCCAAACCGACGTACTTATGATGAGACGAGACATTAAAAACCGACTACTCTTAACTAACCGTTCGAAACTATGTACAAAACGCAACAAAATAAGCACTTCTCGTATGATATAAGGGGTCAATTATTCGAAATTAATACAATGTTTACCCAAATCTGCAATTTCCAGACGACCGATAAAACTATGCAATTCCACAACCACCTTTCAAGTGAAAAATTGAGAAAAAATGGGGATGTTGTCATTGCGCAACGTTGGAAGGTGGTGTTGTAGTTGCAGCATTTCGTAAATCATTTGCAAATCGAAAGTTTGGGTAAACATTTTGTTATTTCCGGCAAGTAACCCTAACATGATAGAGGTGATAAGCTCAATATGGACATCAAATGCTCGTTGCCAAGAATCGTGTGTTCATACCTGAATTCCTCGTAGAAACGTCTACTTTAAACTTCACGGTACTAGTTTGGAGAACCTCTAATACCTCGAGACACTCGACCAAATCTGAATCGTTCACCATCAACACCAACTCTTCGTCATCATCAAGATACCTAAGTTGGAACTCTCCGGTCTGAAGCTGAAACCTCCTTGCCACTTCTAAGTACAGCTCAAAACACCCTAAATCTGGCTCAAATTTAAACCTAACCGTGTTTTCTCCGAGCGTCGCTTTCACTGTGATTTTAGTCCCACTGTATCCATAGCTTGATTCTCTCCTTAAAGGTGACTTCTCTTCAAAACTTCCTGAGCTCGATGAACTGACATTCGTCATTAGCATGGATTCAGACACGTTCGATGGGCATATCCTGTCTGAAGGATTTTCTTCCCTTTCCAAATCAATAACCTCTGAGGTTCCTGAATTTTGGACAAGTGTATCTGATTGTTCGGACAAACTCTTTTGACTGGTTACGGAAAGATTTTTACCATGGTCGAGTTCTTCCCCGGCCATGGAGAAAGAAGCAATCACCTGCCCTTTAGTTGAATCAAATTCTATTCCCCCTTCCATACCCGGAACAGATTCAAGCATACTCTGTAATTTCTTCAAGGAATGGTCGACCTTTTTTAGCTTACGAGAAGGCCATCGAGAGATCCCGTGTTGCCTGCATATCCTTTTGAGAGTTGTTGGACTCACTACAAGTATATGGGGACAAAATGTAGATATATTATCAAGAATTTCCATAGATGTGTGTGTTAAACTTGAAAAGAAAACAATCACTCCATTTTTTCGATAAAATTTATAGCCGGTGTTAGATTCGACGTTTAATTCTTGATTATGAGAACTTTTTTTGAATTCCATAAATTTTGAAAATATAATTACTCACCACCAAGGCTTTTTGCAGCATCCTTGAGGCTTCCAGAGAAGTATTGCTGAAGAACACTCAAGCTAATGTTCTTCTCACTCTTGTTTCGTCTCTTCTCCGTTTGTCTACTAATTCCGACCATCGTCTACAAAAATTTCAACAGCAATAGAACCAGCAATCACATAATCTATCGAAAGAATTTTTGCAGATCAATAACTCGTAGCAGTTACATCAATTATTTTGTTTAGAAAGTACCTTTCTGGTCAGATCATTTTTCGGCATGTCTCTAGTCTTTGCAGGTTCTCTATCGCTCGTCTCTAACTCATCATTTACGAATTCAGCTATGGATAAGTCTTCTGTTTTGCAATTCAGCAAGTGAATGTCAGGCTTCTTATCCTCGACAAATTCTGCATCCGACTCTTCATTCAAGCTCGTGCAGATCTTCTCCATAGTCTCCAAGAGGGTATTCACCAAGAGTAGTTGTTCTTTATCCCCTTCCAGATTTAACGGAAGAAAGAACTCGATTATGTATTCATCGCCACCGGTCAAAGCACTTCTTATCCTAATAGCAACAGCAGCTCTGAGGCCAAGTTTCCGAGCATGGTGAACTAGTGGATACTCGTTTACATGAAACTCCCTAACGTCACCGTAGAAGAAGGGCTCGTTTAGTTGAAGAGCCTTTCCAACTAGACCTTTTCCCTCTTCGAGGAAATGATTCTTGCAGGCATGCACGAATCCCTCCATACACGGCTCACTCCAATAGCAAGTCGTTTCCTCGAGGCAAAGGATAGGTAAAGTCTCGTTATCAACACTATCTGTTGCATGAGCGCGAGGGATCCATGTTAAGGCAAGTGGCAAGCGATGAGCACGACTAATGACGGATATAACATCCTTAATTTCTGCTAATGCTGCGGTCTGATTACTCGAGAGACTCTGCAAAATTCACTAAAGAATTTTGGCAACTAGCACGAAGAATGAATCGTGATAATGAAATAACACTTCGATCAATACCTTGGGAGAGAGCCAGGGGGATTGCGTGCTAGCTAAATCCACGGCCTGAAATGATAACAAACGATTCAGCTACCTAATACGTACTAGTATACGGTACAATAAAGCCTTAATAGTAACATATGATTACCTGCAAAGCGCAGCATACATTATCCATCTCCAAATCAAAATTCGGCTTCTCCTCAGTCGTAACAATTTCTAGAACAGCACAACATATTCTTTCATCTAAGTCCTCGAACACAGGCAAAGCAATCGACCCACGAACATCGTGATCAATAGCATGCCGTACCCTTAAGTACTCCACTTCATTATAGTAGGTCACGTTTGATGTCCACTCCGGGACCTTTGAAGTAAAGACTCGCCCAGGAAGCCCGAGAAGAGAGTTCGACCCAGGCTCCGCTGCAAAAGTGAACATTCTAGAAACTTCTCGGTACTCAGAAAGAGTCCCATCGTGCAAAAATGGTTGTTCGTTAGTGGTCAGGACATAGTCATCACCAATTCTCGTCGGGACCCATACTTGGGCCAAAGTACCACCTCCCAACCACTGTGTACAAAGATGCAATGCTTTGAACATCTTCTCATTCAAAGACGGCTTCAGACACCTCGGAACAACACTTTTTCCGGTGTCGTAGATCACTTCACTTCTCGAAATGTAATCCTCCAAAGACTCAACCTCATCTAAACACGAGAAATTTGAGGAAAAAGGAGGACATACTTGATCTGATAGACTACTCGGGCTAATCAACCATTCGTCGTGTTCATCGTAGTTCATCAACTCTATGATACAGCTCGACGAATACTCCGAATCCGATGCAACCGTATTCTCCATCTGAACAAATCGAGATTAAGCCTAGTCAGCTAAGGATTATCCCCAATTCCTCTCAAGAAATGGCCTATAGCATCACAGTTAACTAAATAAACCTCGATTTGCCCCAATTCATAACCCTAGTTTCCTAATCAATTAATCTACCGTTTATACATTGAAAAAGGCCTCACTTTCAACTAAAGATGAACTGAAAATGGAGTATTTTTCAACCTTACAAAGACACGCAAATATACCAGAAATCTTTCGGAAAACGACAAAAACATGCTACCTCGGAAGTGACGAGGGCTTGAGGTGAAGCTGCAATGGTGAACACCCTGCAATAAAGGCATGAGTGTTAATCAACCAAAATACAGAGATTCCCGCAAGATTCCAATTTTATTTTATTTTTTTAATTCAAGTGGAACTATTGAAAAAGAAATCGAGAATCCAAGTAGAATGAAAAAACCCAAAAGGGGAAAGAATTTTGAAATTCTACAGTGCTTATGTCATGTTCGACAAAATTCCCAAAAGAAATTTGTACCGAAATAACCCCACCATGGATTACCTACCTCTGTTCTGCAACTCATCTTCTTCGAGGGGCTTAAACATTTTCTTTTTTTAGTTCGAGATCGGAATTTTATTTGCAGAAATCCAAAAAAGGGGCTTAAACTAATGAGAATGAATGCTCCTCGTACTAATGAAGGCTACAAATAAATAAAAAAGAACATCATATGTACAGTGAAGTTACGAGAAACTAACCGCAGGTTTCTTGTAACTGGAAATCGTACGATGACTGAACTAGGAAACAGTTTCTCTGTCGGAAGAAGGCGAGAATCTTCAACTGCATTAATGGCTACGAACACGTGTCTGGCTGTGAGATTCTCTCTCTATTATGCTTCAAGATTCAAAACACAGGTTACCTAGAAATGAGATGAGACGAGAGAGAGAGAGAGAAAGAGAGAGGAGAGAGCATGATTAATTCCATCTTTGGTTTGGAATAAACCGGTAGCTTTCGTTTTCCTTTTTTCTGAATATTTTTATCAACATCTTGTTTTATACTCCCTCTATTTGTACTGTACTTTTTTGAAAGTACAATTACATCAAAGTTTACAACTATATATACACAACTCATATACATGAGTATATGACACCACACACGATTGTGGGATTATATTACAATTTATAGTTCAATATTTACTCATGTATATCTACCCACACAAAGGTGGGACAACTGCACCACACAAAGGTGGGAAAGCTCCCCACATACCACGTTGGTAGTGGGACTCGAACTCAGGACCTCCTGAAGAGGAGAGTCCTAAGTGCCTCCCCCTTGCCACCAGGCCAAGGGGTCATTGGCTACCTCTATTTGTACTGTACTTTGCACTTAATTTTTAACTCCTTCTGAGAAGATATTTTGTGAATTTATAGATCTCATTCAATACTCCATCCTTGAGAAACGTAGACATTTTGTCATTTTCAATCATCTATAAGAAACGTATATCTATTATATTTACTCCTTTTTTTTTTTTTTTTTTACTTTATGTCAAATAACATAAAATGTTGTAGTACCCATCACTGCTCTGCCCACACTTTAAGAGGGAGTATATTAAGGTGAAATAAATATTAACAATGAAAATAATCTAGGTGTAAAAATAAACTATACACAAATATCACCGACGGGTATATAAGAGTAAATTAAATGGTATGCTAGTACTCCTTTCGACCCTCATATAGGTATTAGAACATCCTTTCTGTGGTAGTCTTAATACTCCTTCCGTCCTGTTTTATTATATCTACTTCTACTATTTTACATCTAGTATATTCGAGAAGTGAGCCTAGTAAAACGAGATGGTGTAAGCATATGTTATGGCACAGGCACACTACTTCAAACTATTTCTCATCAACATTATCTTTTATCCATATTCAATTACTTTATCAATCACTTCCGACTACCTTAATAATTTTTTCTTAATCTCCGTATATGATGAAATCCGACACATTCGAGGCCAAGGTAGCATCTAGAATGAGTTTGGGGAACAGAGATTTTTATTTTTATTTTATTTATTAAATAAATAAAAATAAATAATAAAATAAATATTTTAAAAAAAAAAAAAGAAAAGGAAAGGAAAGGGGGTTGATAATAAAGTCAGAAAGGGCGTTGCTTTCACAGAGAAAATGATTCGAATCTTGGAATCCTGCGCACTTGTAGGGGAGTACTTTAGATTCCAAGGACACGACTACATAATCTACGTCACTTTGGTATCTTAAACTCATCTGTCATCTCTCCAATTAGTACTCCCTCCTAGAGGTGTTCAAAAGAACCGGAACCGGCGGTTAAAACCGTAACCGTAATCGAAATCGGCGGTTTTTTAACCGGAATCGGAACCGGCGGTTCGGAACCGGAAAAGGAACCGGTGGTACCGGCGGTTCGGTTAAGGTTCCTAAGGCTTGGAACCGTAACCAGCGGTTCGGTTCCGGTTCCGGTTCCAAACCGGCGGTTCCAAATTTTAGAACCGTCCAATTTATATAAATTCTATTATTTTTATTTTTTTTAAATATAATTTATAAACAAATATAACATTATTTGTTAAACTTCATAAATAATAACTAAATATATATATAATTTGGACCTTTTTCAATTATATAAGTGTTACTCTCAAACACTCATTTGTTATTTCTTCATTGTGAGGTATGTTTATTGTTTTTATAAGAGTATTACACTTTTCAAACTTCTTATTTATTTGATATGTGATATCTAACACATCCCAAACTATGAGAAGAGTTGCATGAGGAACATCTATAAAATTGAAAGAATGTTCAAAGCCTTATGAAATAAAAAAGTTTAAAATTAAAAAATAAATAAATAATTGTCCGGTTTTTTCCGGTTAGAACCGGAACCGTAACCGGAACCGTAACCGTGTGTTTGCGGTTCGGTTTCGGTTCCTCCCTCGACGGAACCGGAACCGTGGGCACCTCTACTCCCTCCGGTCTTTTACAGTTGAGTCGAAACTTTTCGACATGGGAATTAAGAAGAGTTGTTTAGTACTTTAAGTATGTTTGGTAATTGAGAAGAGAATGAGATTATGTTTATATAATTACTAAGTACTGTATTTTATTTTAATTAATATAAAAAAATGTTTTTTATTAATTAATATTTTTTTTGTTTTTCAGTTTATTTTAAATTAATTTAAAATTTTCTGGATTTTTTTTATAAAATTATTGTTGATGCTTAAAATTAAAATAAAAAACTTTTCTGAATTTTTTTTTTATAAAATTAAAACTTTTCTGGATTTATTTTAAATTAATTTAAATTTTCTGGAAATTTTTTTAATAAAATTATTGTTGATGTTTAAAATTAAAATAAAAAACTTTTCTGGATTTTTTTTAATATAAAATTAAAACTTTTCTGGATTTATTTAAATTAATTTAAAATTTTCTGGATTTTTTTTTATAAAATTATTGTTGATGTTTAAAATTAAAATAAAAAACTTTTCTGGATTTTTGTTTTAATAAAATTAAAACTTTTCTGGATTTATTTTAAATTAATTTAAAATTTTCTAGAATTTTTTTTTATAAAATTATTGTTGATGTTTAAAATTAAAATAAAAAACTTTTCTGGATTTTTTTTTTTATAAAATTAAAACTTTTCTGGATTTATTTTAAATTAATTTAAAATTTTCTGGATTTTTTTTTAAATTATTGTTGATGTTTAAAATTAAAATAAAAAACTTTTCTGGATTTTTTTTTTATAAAATTAAAACTTTTCTGGATTTTTTTTTTTATAAAATTAAAAATTTTCTGGATTTATTTTAAATTAATTTAAAATTATTTCGAGAGAGACGGCAATGGCGATAAAGGAGAAATTGAGAAATTGGGGCGTAATTAGTATGTTAATTAAGTAAAATAAGGGGTACAATTAGTTGTGTGTTTAATACTTAATTTTTACCCAAAAAGGAAACGACTCAACTAGGAGAGACCGGCCCAATCGGGAAAGTGACTCAACTGTAAAAGACCGGAGGGAGTACATTTTAAAGTATAAGTAATTACTCCCTCCGTCCCAGTTCACTAGTCCACTTTCTTTTCGGCACAGGATTTTATACGCAGTGTTAAATTGAAAAAGTAAGGGGTCCACATCAAAAAGTAAGGGTTAATTTTTGTCTTTTAAGAAAAGTGGACTAGTGGTATGGGATGGACCAAAATAGTATAGTGAACTAGTGAAGTGGGACGCAGGGAGTACTTATTTTAGAATAAGGTCTATTTTTATATGTCTACTGGTATAGGGAAGTTATTTTAAATGATAAAATTAAAACTCGTTTTTTTGTTTTGTTTACCATTATCACTTATACTTTAATTTCCGTGTTGAAAAAAATTATTCACGTATGAACCAGAGACGGAGGTAGTAATATTAATTACTAGTAGTAGTAGTTGGGTTGTCTGCAACAAAACAAATTAAGTAATGTGAGGCGCTAGGTAAGCACCTCGATATAGTAATCAAACCCAAGGCGTTGTCGTTACGTGTTGATTAATTTACTTTGATGCAGACTATGAATATTTCATTCATTATTTTAAGGTTAATTATTGCTACTATATGAGGTCATTTAAGTTTTTATGTTGTTAAAGAGGTCGACAATTAAATGTTTCAATTAATTTGGTATGTTTTAGTTTTAATTTAAAACAACAGAACAAACAAATAAAAAGCACTCCTTTTTTTCCGTAATTATTTATTTATCAATTGCAATAGTTGTGTAAATATTGCACGGCAAAATTTATTTAGTAAGGTATAATATACTACGACTCTTGGAATTTTACAGCTCATCCAGTACAAAAGAGTATAAGAATATACTATGATTAATTACAAAATCATGATTTGCATATCTGGATCTTGATCCTCTGCTCATGAACGAGATCTTTAAAGATAAGTTAAAAACTAATTAAAATTACAACTAGCAATATTCATTTCATAGTCAAAGAATCGTGGTTGTGAACCAAAGTTTAGGAAGTAGGTGTTGCGATCCACAATAATTCATGTAGAAATAAATTTTGGTGTAGTAAATGATCGAAAATTTGGATTCTTGATTTTAATAGAAACTATTGTTGGTATCGTCTGTGAAACACAATAAATATAAAACGTACTCTTAACTAGGACTTGCATATGAAATATTCATACTTGTTATGCATTAGAAATTTAGAATCATGCTTCTATAAATACTACGTGAAGACCAAAATAAAAGGAAAGAAAAGAAATCATGCTTCCATTTGTAAAAGTGAAACTCACTCCTTCTCAGTCCTTATTATCATGTCAAATAAGAGTACTTGACTCAGATTGGCATATTGCCCCAAATTTAGCTCAGAGATTCAAATATAAGCCATAAATGGACTCATCTCAATAAATATCGAGGTCTCGAGTGAATTTAAACCTTTGAGCCTTATATTAGTTTGTTGTTAAGGGGGTGGCCAATCAAAATATTCGTTTTGTAGATTGGTCCGGTAATAAGTTGATCGAAGGGTGGAGTGCTAGATGATTGTTTGTAACAAGCGGGTACCTCTTGTACCTTTCGCCTTTCTTTTCGTTACTAATGAAATTTTTTCCGATAAAAAAAAAATATCGAGGTCTCGAGAGAATTTAAAATTGGGCCTTTAATTTTTTTTTATCAAAAATATCGGAATAATTATTTTACAAAAATATATTTTAAAAAAAATATACAAAGAGAGAAGAAAAAAGAAATAAGAACATGAGCAAAAAAAAAAAAAACACACAATGGAAAAGGATGGGGAAAAAAAGAGGACAATTAAACGTAGAGAGATTTTTTACTTGACATTTTATAATTTAAACCTTTGAGCCTTATATTTTCGTGGGCTCCATATTATTTGAGACCCTACTATTAAGAATTTAATGGATATGCTCAAAGACGGGTCGACAATAAACTAACATTTTCTAGAATTGCAAATTAATCATATTCTTGCCCTTCACATAACAACCTCGAGCAACATACATATATCGAATTTAGTACTAATAAATTCTCCAACATACGTCGAATTTCCTAACAATAGTTATTTTATTGTTACATTTTTTTAATTGTCTTCTGAAGGCAATTTTCTAGCAGTGCTTAGTACTAGAAAATTGAGAACAATCCTTGAAGGCATATAAATTCATGCTTGAATATAGGTACTATAACTATGCTTATTAAAAGATTGTGCCTTAATTTTACGTGCAAACTGATGCTTGAATATATATTCAAGTATCGCGTCAAACTCGACAGAACTGAAATAGTACTAAAATAAGATTAGTAATTCATATACATCCTTGTTATAGTTATAGTAATCAAATTCCATAAATATCTGTATATGTGTGCAATGTGTTTGAAGCTCATAGGTTAGAAGTGGCATTTACTAAGTAAATTGAAGGTCATAGATTATGATGCAATTTGATGGATCCACCCCTTCATATGTCACACTCCTAAATAAATTTGATGGTTGACTCCATCTATAAATACACATATTTCCATAAATATATGTTATCATAAACGTGTACTATATTAGTATATAGAAGAAGCAAAATACTAATTGACTCAATCGACATACATTTTAATTTCAATAATCTTCTCATATGTAAATATATATATATATATATATATATATATATACTATGAATTAAATCATATAATATGAATGATAATTTCCCGAAATTAGCAATCAATTTTATCAAATCGTTATCAAATCGTTAATTTTTTTTTTTTTCAAAATCAACCATAATCGTAATAAAAAAATATTCATGATTCGTAAAAGTCATGATATCATATTATAAAAAGGGTATGATTGCTAAAAAATATAGATACCTACATACACAACGCGGCTGTTACGGTAAAACGGATTATCAGTCTATTAAAGTGCATTCTTAATATAATTATCTGGTGGAAATAAGAGAAGTTTGTACTTTATTTATTACACATAAAATTGAACATAAATTGAAACAAAAACATACTAGAATCTAGTTCTTGACTACAGAGAACTGTTGTTTATTGCAACTATTGAGTTATACCTTTTAGTTTCTTCCGCTCTATAACTGAGTAAACGAACAAGAATAAATCGAAAGATTTTCATTATGTCCGAAAATATATAAAATTTTTAAAAAAAAAACTATGTATATCTCATAAATTGCATAATTAAACCTCAACTCCAATCCCAGCCACAAAGTAGATAAGTACTACTTATAAAAGTTCAAATTCAAGTTTTCCGTAATATGATTTTAAAATTTTAATACTTTAAAAAAAAGGAGTAGATCGTAAAACAATATACTCCCTCCGTCCATGATTTAGTGACGCCCTACCTTGGGCACAGTTTATTTTGCATTTTGATGGTATTGTAATAAATTAATGCATAAAGTGTTAAAGTGGAATAATTGTGGGTCTGAATTTTTTAATAGTATTAAAATGTTAAAGTAATAAAAAGTAGATGAATAAAGTGTTAAAGTGATTGTGGGTCTACGTCCTAAAACGGAAAGTGTCAATAAATGGTGGACGTCCCGATATATTAATAATGTCAGTAAATGGTGGACGGAGAGAATACATAAGTAGTGATATTTCGATAAGAACAACGTAAGTGTGATATTTTGAGAATGATAGGTAAGAGGAATATAGTATTATGGACACGTGGACGTCACAGAATGGGAGTTGTGACGTCATTCTTAATTTTTTGTACTATATTCCACACTCCACACCGTATATTTTGTTCTATACTAAATTATACTACCTCCGTCCCGCGGCATTAGTCCCATTTGCTTTTGGCACATGAACCAAGGGAGTGGAGAATGAGTGAAGAATATGTGGTTGTAATTAATTCTGAGGAGAGAGAGTGAATTGTGGCCAAGTATATTTTACCATTTAAGGAAATGTGACTAATAAACGAGACATACCAAAATGGAAATAGGGACTAATGCCGCGGGACGGAGGTAGTAGTATAGTGCGTCATCTCTAATTTTTTCATCTACTACTATTATTATACGTGGGGTCCACCTTCCGATGGCGTGGGGTATTTTTATACAATTATTTCCTGCCTATTTTCTTGGAATTGTAATTAAATTGGAATAGTCGTTTATGTAGAGGGATTCAAAGTTCAAACAACCTTTTGATTTTTTTCTTAATTCATGAGTTGAGTTTACCTTAATACCCTTTCTCATCAACGAACAAACAACATAAGTATGGGGGAGGACTTCCTTATTCACCGTAAACATTCTTAATGTGATCACGAATGACGCGATGTACTATTAAGAATAGTAGATTCGAATATCTTACGTCAGCGAGACATATTAAAAGTACTCACAGTGAGTAGGGAACGTTAGAAAGTTTTTTTAAGTACTAAATCTAGTGTTTAGGAAAAAGTGGGTCAAAGATAAATAATTAGCGGTTGATTTGTGCGTGTTTTCTCATGTGAAAAGATTGTAATAAGATGGATTTATTATTTTCTTTTAGGTTCTCATTATTATTAACAAAATAAATCTTCTAATACATTAATTTATTTTGTGTTCTAAAGGGTAGTATGACTTGCAAAAGAATATTTTTTTTTAAAAAAAAAAAAGAAGAAGAAGTAAAAGTGGAATGGGCCCAATTGCTAAAAGACTTGGTACCACCCTTCCAGTTTTAGAAACGGGCCTAACTTTTTTGCTTACATCAAATCAAGCCCAAACAAACAAACCCAATTTTGCCCTTTTCTTTTATGTTTTCTTTTGCATATATTAAAATTCCAAATGCTTATTACATGATCCCTCCCCAACGTTGGATTACGTGTTGTCTTTTTAATTCCGTTGTCTCATCATAAATAATGTCTTATTTAAAAGAAAATTAAAAATGTTATTCTTATAGAGGTGGGGACATTAACCACCTCTTAGATTTTATAGATTTTTTTTTTTAAAATTTTCGTGTCCAAAAGAAACATATGATTATCTATCGAATAAAAGAAATGTATCTTATAAATTGATTGGAAGCTGAAACGATGTTACATCCATTTCATCAATTTCTTGTAAGCTTAGGAATACATTTGAGGAAAGGAGTGTTTCTTAATTGTTTGGTTTGATAAGAAATTATTGACATACAATTTTGTCAGCAATTGTCCACGGATCTTGTAATTGAGAAAATTTACTTAATTCGTAAAGAGTGATTTTTCGTCGCTGACCATTTGCATACTTAATATGTTTATATGACTTGTGATAAACAAAGAAATTAATATAGACATATATATGCTAAAAGCTAAACCTTATCAAAATAACTAAACTCTACTTAAAAACCTAAATCCTATGTAGGAAAAATATCAACATCACGCTAATACGACTAAGTTGACGGGACAAGGTATGAGAATATTATAGAAGTTGAGATTATACCTAGATAAGGAATCGAAGTATGAGGGTTTAGTATATTAGTAAGAAATTAGACATTCCGAGTAATTTGTTTGGTAGCCAAGATTATAACATGATAAAATTTTGATATATTACTCATTTAACCCTTCATAACATTAAAATTTACGATCTCACCCCACAACCCCATTTCCCTTTCCCTTTCCCTTTCCCTCTTATTATTATTCTTCTTCTTCGAACCCTAAATTCCCGAGATTCCAAAAGTTTCAAGCACATCTATGTTTCTTCGGTGAGCAAACGCGTAAGCCAAGATTACCGAATCCCATCGAGATTATCATCAAGGTGAGTGCTTGAATTCATCAGACCTCTATTGCGATAATTGCGTATTTGTCGAAGTATTACTCTGAAATTTATAGTAAATATTTAAAATCGACGGATTTCAACCCCTTTTCAAGAATAGCCGATTATGTCGAGATCGCAAAATTTTCAAATGAACATATTAGGGCAAAATTGGTAGACGAGATATAATACTGATTACTACTCAACTACGATTCTACATTAGGGGTTATAAATGATGTTTTTAGCCGGAACATTCTTCTTCTCACGACTCATCAAGATAACTAATCTTGGAAACCGAACAATCATATCAGTCAAAATAACTCTAATTCCCGTGATATTTTCTATATCAGATTATACCCTAGTTCTCAAAATTTACTCGTATATTCCTCCATTCATATATTAGTTAATCACAATGTAATTATCATAATATTACAAACACTACATTTAATTAAAGATTTCAAACTTATTTGATGATTTCTCTATACAATATAAAGGGAAAGAATCGTTGGTATATCAAGTTTTACTATAATCAAATTTAGCATTTCTTTCACATTGACTCTTTGTGTTATGAAAACCAAATTATTTTCTAATTATTTATTTTCTTTTTATGAAAACCAAAAGATTTTGTTGAAATCACATCTGACTTGCGAGTTCTTGACGCCCACCAACTCTCTCTCTCAGATGCAAAAAGCCAAACTCCCAAAATATGACAATTCTTTATTAGAAAATTTAATTGCAAGGAAAAATTGGTGGAAACAAAAAAGGAAAGTGAAGAAAAGAAACGATCTTTGTGTGTTAATGGCGCCTGACGCCCTCCTTCAATCTCTGTTGCTCAGAGATTTTTCAGTTTTTGCATTTCGCCGGTGCATTCTGTTCGTCCCATCTCTCTGATTTTTAGGTAATTACATCCATTCCTGCAATTTTTTGTAATTTTTTTGTTGGGCATGCTGGAATGATCATCTGTGGAAGGGGTAAGGGGTTTTTGGTATTTTGGGATTGTTTCAACTAATCTTTGCTAGTTTCTTTGTTATCTCTTGGAATTGGATCTGATATTTATGTTTGATTGCAGTTATTTCTGACCGGGGAGGCATTTTGTGTGTGTTTTGTGTATGATAATTGCGATTGATTTATGTAATTTGGTTAAGGTTTCGTATGATCTCCTGATCGTGTTCTTGTTGGTGAGATTTTCTGGATCATGGAACTTATGAATATGGTGATGGACAGTTGAAGATTGTGGCTGTTTGAGGGGGAGTGATAAGCTGAGGAGTTAAGTTTTTTATTTTACGGAGAAGGGAGGGAAGTGGGGTTTAGGTGATGTCTTTTGACGAAGGCGAGAAGCAATGGAAATGTGTAGCTCCAGTGAGTTTTCAGAGAGTCAGTTCAATTGTTCGCGATATTGGGGAGCCTTGTCTATATCAATCACCACTAAAGGTTGTGTCCACCGTAAGAATCGCAGCACCTTTTTTTTTTTGTTTCCATGTCATGTTTTATCCATTTATGTAGTTCAGCATGAGCTATGGTCGATTATTTTTTGTCTTGCAAGCAATGGATTTACTTGAGTTGTGCAAACTTTTATTGAGTTGAACTAATTGATTCTGCTAAATACTCTGGTGCGGTGGCCTGGATGAATTTATTTTGAGATGTCATGTTAGGCAACAGTGTTATCTATGATATTGGGCTTATATAATCTATATTTCCTAGGTGTATTATGCATATGAGTCTCTTAATATCTTGAGGTGAAAATAGTTCTCATTGATCCGAGTTCTATAACGTTGAATGTGATCCCTGTCAAGTTATAACTGGTTCAATTTGGAAACTGTTACGATTTTAAGCGGCCATCTAATTATTAAAATGCTTAAACCAAGCACCTCTTGAAATGCAAGCTGTTCTATGATGTTATCACTTCATCATGCGTAAATGTTGGGTTCAGTTACTAGGTATTGTAGTTCTATGTTTAGGATAATATATATTGATTGGTAATATTCTTACAAACAATCTTTCCGTCTTTTCATTTTTGAAACCATACAGATAGGCAAAATGCTTAAGCCAGACAAGTGGCAGTCGACCTTTGATAGCAATGGGAAGATTTTTGGTTTCCGGAAAGTGCTGAAGTTAATCATTTTGGGGGTATGTCAAATGTGCTTTTACAGCAGGTTCCCATCTTCCACTTCTGCTGTCTTATTATAGATATGCTCACGCCAGAGTTAAAAACTTGTGGCTTAATTTTATGTTTAGTAGGTCCATGTACTTATAATTTGGATACTTATTTTCTAATGCGCTCTTGAGTTTTCTCCATCTCAATTACTTACGATGAATATTCTTCATTGCTTTTCTCGAGCATCGTTTGCTTATACTTTTTGCCTCTTGGAATGTCTTGCTATATTTTTGGTTGATCATACTTATTGAAATGTGTATGGCTGCTTTTGGTGGGACTGTATTCAGTAGTCCAACATTAAAATTTTCATCGGTACTAAAAGTGTCTCTTATATGTTAATATCAGGGTATTGACCCTTCCATAAGAGCTGAAGTGTGGGAGTTTCTTTTGGGTTGTTATTCGTTAAGCAGCACTGCTGAATATAGGAGGCAATTAAGGGCTGCTAGGAGGTAAACGCAACTTTCTCACTGCTTGAGTTGGACTTATGGAATGTTTTAGCTGATCTACTTGAAATTACTTAAAGCTTCTG
Source organism: Thymus mandschuricus (assembly GCA_029379335.1). Classification (NCBI taxonomy): domain Eukaryota; kingdom Viridiplantae; phylum Streptophyta; class Magnoliopsida; order Lamiales; family Lamiaceae; genus Thymus; species Thymus mandschuricus. The sequence continues at coordinate 12,516,986 of CM057082.1, read as the reverse complement.
CTGCTATTATTGGTCCAGTTCGTTAGGTTCTAGTGCAAACTTAGAGTCGTTGACTCATTTGATCCTTTCAGAGTTTGAACTAAATGAAGGTTTTTGTGTTTTATTCTTCATGAAGAACAAAACGTTTTGCGGATTTAGTTGACTATTTCCTACTTTTCCAGTCACTTCTGTTGTCAATCTGAATTAACAACCTTATGCAGAGAACGTTACAGAGAACTCGTCAGGGAATGTCAAGCGATGCACTCTAGCATAGGAACTGGTTCCTTGGCTTATGTTATAGGGTCAAAAGTCATGGACATGAGGATAAGTTCCCAAGAAGAAACAAAGGATGCTGAAGTCCAAACTGAACATATTTCAGAAGCCAATTCTGACACGAAAGATAAATCTTATACGTGTTTGGAGGAAAGCTCTAGTGATTATTGTGACCTTGTACACGTACGAAAAAGCACCGTGGGAGGAGCATATGATTCCTCTAGTTACCCACCTTCTCCTGATCCGTGCGACTGCAGTTCACCTATTACTTATGGACCACACGACTCCGATTATGCCTGTGACAGTTTTTTGGACTTCCCTGCTTTACCTTTTACAGATTTGTTTGAAGATAAACATAAGAATGATGGAGATGCAGTTAGGCTGCACGAGCACACAAACTCGACTAGGCGTGGATTGAGATATGAAGATTATCATATGCACAGTTTTCAGATTAACAATAACGCAGATCTTATCGAGGAATCAAATAGTTTCTCATCAAATGACGTTTCTTTGCATGCTAACTGTAATGGTGGAACTATCCTCCCTGATGTGCGTGAGTCTCCTCGGTCAAATAATTTGGAATTTAGATCACCGAAGCACAAAATTAGGATTTCTGATGTACCCGATATACCAGCTACATCTGCCAATGGAGATAGAGTCTCTGAATGGCTTTGGACACTGCACCGAATAGGTAAACACGTAAATTGTTTTGCATTATCCTGTTGGAATTATGTTAATTACCATATATTACCATTTGCTGGAGCTAAATTAAAACTCCTTTTGCCCACCAGTGGTTGATGTGGTCAGAACAGATAGTCATCTCGAGTTTTATGAAGACACAAAAAATTTAGCTAGGATGTCAGATATTCTTGCTGTATATGCATGGGTGGATCCTGGGACAGGATATTGCCAAGGTTATGTGTTTTTTCACTTTACTTCACTATACATTAGTTATAGACATAGTCACATAGCATTAACATAATAATGTTGCTGATCTGCAGGCATGAGTGATTTATTGTCCCCCTTTGTCGTTCTTTTTGAGGATGATGCTGATGCTTTTTGGTGCTTTGAGATGCTTATAAGGAGAATGGTACGTATATGTTTCTTCAAACTCACCTTTTCCTTTTATCAATTTCCATTTCTTTAGTTTGCTAAATATCAGTGATCTTCAGCGTCAAAATTTTACAATGGAAGGGCCAACTGGTGTCATGAAGCAGTTGGAAGCACTCTGGCATATTTTAGAACTTACAGACAGGGAAATGTTTTCTCACTTGTCACACGTAGGTGCTGAAAGCCTTCACTTTGCTTTCCGCATGCTGCTGGTACTCTTCCGCAGGGAATTATCTTTCAATGAAGCTCTCTGCATGTGGGAGGTTTGTGCCTAAAATTATGCATCTTCATCATCTTTCATTGTCTGATAAAGAACATGTCTTTGAACCTTTGAGGAGGTCTTCCTTTTTTGGTTTCTTTTTCCATTACTAAAAGCCGCTTCTCTTATGACTTGACGCAACTGAATATTTTAGGTCTGTACCAAGCATTACTTTATCTTTTGTAACCATGTTCAATCGAGATTCCATTGCAAAGACCTTAATTAATGAGATGGGTTTATGATTTAGTTGATACGTGTAAAGGTGTCGTTTACAGATTAGTAAGAATTTTTGCAGTTTTCGCCCATTGTATCAGATGCAAGAACCAAAAGCATGTAATCATCCATGGACTCCATCAGTTACTTCTGTTGGCTATTTATACTTTTTATTTATTCGTGGGGATTAGTATTTGTTTTGTTATATGTCAGTATGTTTGTGCAGACTCACTAAATTAATTTGCTATCTGTGTATTTTTTTTTCCATGCAGATGATATGGGCTGCTGATTTTGATTTGTCCTTGACCTGTCTTCTGGATGACGACTGCCCGGAGATATTGTCCATACACTTACCTAAAGAAACTGAGGCTGAATCGGGAGAAGAAAGTGCTGATAGTAACAACGGTGGTCGGAAGGGCGGGATACAAGAAAGACATGGGACTGTAGAGTATTCCATGTCTGACAACTCAGAGATCAGATGTGAATCTCCCACACCTTTTTGTGGGTTGGGAAAGCCTTTTTGGTCGAGGAGCGGACATTTCCAAATCCGTACCCTTGTATCATCAACGAAAAATGGTGATGATGAACTGCCCGTTTTCTGTGTAGCAGCTATTCTCGTTATGAATCGTCACAAAATAATCAGAGAAACTCGTTCAATTGATGATCTAATAAAGGCACGCGACTTAAGTTCTATTCTCTATGTTATAAATTATAATGCCCTTTCCAGTTCTTCATATTTATCTTCACATCCTATTCGAAACATTTTACAGATATTTAATGATAACATATTGAAGATCAGAATCAAGAGATGTGTACAGACTGCCATCAAACTGCGGAAGAAGTACTTTTACAAGGTTCGCACTTGGTCCTGTTAGTTGTCTGTGTTCTTTCTTACATATGAACCTGCCATTCCGATTCATGATGTCCCATTTTACATTGAGTCGTTTAAAGTTCTGCTCTGAAAATTATCCTCTTCAGTTTTAAGTCAACGGGCTACATAGTCTTCTTGTTTATGTTTGTATTACACTCTGCAATACATTTTATCCTAAATTCCTGCATCTTAGCATTGGGAAGCAGAAGAAAATTCATTAGCTCAAGTATTCAGCATATTTCGTTAGCTTGGTTTCGTTCTTCCGCTCATTGCTAACCTTCCTGTCTTTCTTGAAACAGCTCATCAAGAATAGGAATCCTGCGGTTCAAAATGAGAGTTAAATACTGAATTTCAACATACAAGAGCGTAACAGATGCTTTTCCTTGAAACCTTGAGATGCAGCTGATTGTTTGAGAATTAATTTTTGGATGGAATCATATATTATAGTCTATCCTGGAGAAACTTTTAGCAATAAAAAGCACATGCCTCTTTTCCTTCCTCCGAGGAGAATTCACCGTCTCTTTTGAAGGTATTGTTTCTTTTATCTTCATTCAAATGTCAAAATTCTCTATTGTGCTTGAAAATTATGTTACTTTCCCTCGTTAAGCATCTGTTCGTAAACTTCTTGCCCAGTTGGTCTTAGATCTGCACTAGTATCTCCGATAAGAATCCATAACTACGGAGTATTCTGTTTATGAAGCTTGTTGAAATCTTCTAACTATGGCACTTCGTACCCCAGAAAATCAGGGTTCTCATCTCTAACTGTGTAGACTTCTGCCTTAGTTATAACACCTGGGACTAGAATTAGAAGCCTATCTTCACTTCAAATCACAGTAGTTGGATATTAGAAGACATGTTACACTTCTAGTCGATACAAAGTTCGTACATCTTCATACTTTTGTGCTTCTTTTGTATGTAGGTGGGTTCGTTTTTCGGTTTCGTTGAAGGACAAGGAAGTGCAGGTGCTGATATGCTTTGTTTCTCTCAGAATTGGCGGTGCAGGTTAGGATAGTAGACACTCAAAAAGAAAGGTAAAAAAAAGGTTTCTTATTCTATGAAGAAAGGAAAAAAGAAAAAATGGTTGCTTATAGACTTGGAAGAGTGGTTTTTGTATCATCGACAATTTTGAAAATATCCTCAGTTATGAAAGAAAATACATATACTAATAGCAATGGAACTTCTTAATCAAATGCACAATCAATAGTGTCCTTCTGTCCCTTTACAAAAGATTCATTTTCCTCTTTAGTACTTCCTATGAAAAATATTACGTTTCCTTATTTTGTAAAAAAATATTAAAGGAAAAAAAAAATACTTTTTACACATGCATTCTTTACTTTATCACACAATCCCATTATTTCATAATTCTCGTGCCCCAAAAGGCATGTAACTTCTATGAGGGGACGAGGGAGTATAAAATACTAGAACAAGTAATAGGAATACCTATGTACCATTCTTTCAAACATTTCTACTCCATTGGTAGTGTTTTATTCAAAACATGCAATGTCTGAAGATAGTAACACAGATGCTTTTAGTTCTCATTTCTTCAGAAACTACTATAGAAAAAAACAAACTAAACATAATCTGGATAATGATAGTTAATCATACGCTGATTGAATTCGGAGGCCATCAATGGTGATGTTGAGGACATGTCAAACCTTGTCCCATTCAGAATCACCCCCTTCATCTCTATTCTGTTGTTGTCATCGTCATTTATCGATAAGCAATTCCGGGGAGTCCTCGATTGTGAGCCACTCTAATGCAGTGAGGCGGCGCATTGCATCCACAGAGGGTAGATGCTTTAACTTTTTGCAGTCACGTAAAGATAACTGCTCTAGAGACGAGAGGTGCCCGACCCATTCGGGCAACTCTTCCATTCCGATATTCTCTAAATTCAACAGAGAAAGGGCTTGGAGAAGTTGCATCGATCCAGACAGGCATTCCCAAGTTTACGTCCCAACCAACTCCAACCTTTCAAGTGAGTTGCAACATCCTTTCAAAAAGTTTAAGCAAGGGCAAAAATAGATAGGAAACTTCGATGAGATTGAGAGCTCGTTCTACTAAATGAATCTTATGAGCTGATTACGATTATCTAGATTGATTTTTTGTCTCTCGCCCTCTCTACGAAGATTAAGAACCATTGATTATAGTTTGTGATTGTTTGTATCAAACTATAGCCTATTATCTCCTAAAAGTTGATAAGATCAAAATGTCCTCACAAAAACTCTTACTAGCCCTCTCGGTTTATTGAGTGATTATATCTTTGTTCCCATTATAAGTCTTTCACAAATTCGTTCGCAACAAAACCGCCCACAAACCCTAGCTCCATCAATCTCCAGGAGTTGGAAACCCAAATCACCTCCCTATGCGGAAAAAAACCCAACTCAATCGAAAACTTGCAGAGGGCTTGCTCCCTGTTCGAGCAATCCACGGAAACGGGCCTCTTTCCGTCGGGTCCCACCAGCGATCGTCTTCTTCAAACCCTCGTGAAGAACAAGGAGCACCGATTAGCCTTCGGCGTTTACAAGAAGACGGTGAGTGCCGGTGCTTTCCCTCGATATTTATCGTTGTCCGCTTTAATCGAGTGTTTGGTGCATCTCTCCTCCCCCAAATCGTCCCTTGGGGCGATTGGGTCGATGCTGAAGCAAGGGTACAACGTTAATTTATATGCTGCAAATGTTGTGTTGAATGGTCTCTGCTATAATGGATTCGTGTCTGATGCTGAAATATATTTGGAAGGAATGGTTAGGAATTGTGTTCCTCCAGATAGGGTTAGTTTCAATAGTTTGATGAAAGGGTTTGTCGCAAGAAGCGATTAGGCAAAGCTATGAGCTTGAAGAGACGAATGGAGTCTGCTAATATCGCTCCGAATGTGATCACGTATAATATTCTGATGGGTGCTCATTTTGAGGGGGAATATGTAGATGGAGCAATGGGGTTGTTGGAGGAGATGAGGACCAAAAGGGTTGGAACCCAATGCTTTCCTATACAATGGGCTTATAACCAGCTTTTCTAGCAATGGAGACGTTGTTAGAGCGGGGGAGATCTTGAATGAGATGTTGAGCAAAGGGATTTCGCCGGATAAAGTTTCCTACACGTGCTTGATGCGTGGCCTATGGGGAATCTGAAGGAAGTGAAGCGATTGTTCAATGAGATGTTGAAATCCGGCATTCGTCCTGATTCTGTTACATTTGCAGCTCTTATCGGTGGGCTCTGCATGCGTGGGAAGGTTGAGAGAGCGGTTGAATTGTTCAAGTTCATGGTGGATAAGGGTGAAGAGCCTACCAATACTGTATACAACGTTCTAATGGATGGATTGCGCAAGGCAGGGCTTTTCGATAATGCTATTAAGCTTCTTGAAGTGATGGCTGAGAAGGGGAAAAGTTCTGACGTTTTCACGTATAATACTCTACTAAGGGGTCTCTGTGATGTTGGGAAGGTTGATCTTGCCATGAAAGTTTTCGATTCTATGGTTTTAGACGTGGAGCCTAATTCTTGGACAATTTGTTCACTGGTCAAAGGCTTTGTGGAGAAGGCGATATTGGAAAGGCGGAAAAACTTATTTGTGATATGGTTAAACAAAAGAAGTCGACTGATATTGCTCCGTATACTGAACTAATCGGAGCTTATCTGAAAAAAGGAAAGGTTAAGAAAGCTCTACGAATCTGGAATAATGTTTTAGAGTCAGGTTTCGTTCCGGATTCGGTGAGTTATAGTGCTCTTTTGACCGGTTTGTGCAAATGTTACTGTTTGAGCATTGCAAAAGGTATCTTTAGCAAAATGAGAGCCTCGGGTCCAAGTCCTACCGCTTATGACTACAACGTGTTGATGGTTGCGTTATGTGAAGAGAGTAGTCTGGAGCAAGCTAGAGTTTTGTTTGCAGACATGGCCGATGCTGGTTGTAAACCCGATGTCGTCTCGTTCAATATAATGATCGAGGCCACCTTCAAAGCAGGAGATGTTCAATTTACTAATAAGCTACTTGTTGACATGCAGCGTAGGGGTCTGCATCCAGATGCTATGACTTTCTCCATCCTGATCAAGAGCTTTTCGAAGTTACGAATGATGAAGGAGGCGAGATCCGTTTTTGAAAGAATGAAAGCTGTCGGCTTCCCTCTTCATGGTGCTGTTTATGATTCTTTGCTCAAAGGCCTGAGAACAGAGGGAAGCATAGACGAAATAATCGAATTGCTTAAGAAAATGGGAGAAGAAGGCATTGCGCTTGACAATGAACTGACTTCTACTATCTTAACCTGCGTATGCGATTTACCCGAAGGCCATGAAATCGCGGAGATCCTACCGAGTTTTACTCAAGAGAAGAAGGTAAACGGTAGTAGTATCCCATGTGACGAGCTGTTGAAAAGGCTCCAAAATATCATCCCCAAGCTTTTATAGAATATGAAGGCCGTATCGATTTTTTTACGGTCATTAATGTAGGCGCAGTGGGAAGTTAAGTGAAAGCAGTGGCTCTGCTGCCAGTGATTTGTATGACTAGAAGGTTTTCTCTCTTTCCTCATTGTGCCTCTTCCTCAATTTGTTTTTCAGATTTAAGAAGAATGCTTTATCTGTTCTGTGCTGATTAATTTGCTGGGCTATGCACTCTTGCTTTAACTACATTCTCACCTTTCTGAGAGCAACTCTATTACGTTAATAGTGCCCAAAGGCATAATAATTATTAATGATGTTGTTTCTGGGAACAATGATTCGGATGATGGATCTCCCTCGCATAATCGAGCTTTAGCCACAAAAAATGCTAAGTTGGACTCTAGACCTCATTCTGATTCTAGTCATTCAGTTGAGCAGCCCGACCGACAGAGGATGTCAGGTGAAAATGTGATGGATGCCTCTTCTGATATCCTTGGTAATGAATCGCAACGATCTATGGGAGATGTCTTGTCTTCTATGGATCAAGAGCTTAATCCATCTGCTCCTTGACAAGACCTGCTAGCTGATAAGCCAACGCCCAAACTTTCCAGTCTCGGAGCCAAGAAATCAATGTTCTGGGGGAGGAAAAATGTAAGTTTTTCCCCAAGTAATGCAAGGGAACCATTGAGACTAAAATGGCTAGGGTCGATGGGTGTTGAATTTTATTAGGGACATAACTATAGCTGAAAAATGCAAGCTAAGCTCAGATTAACGTTTGATATAATCATTTGCTTAATTTGTGCTTCCACTTTCCATTTATCAATTGGAGTTGAGCCTGCCCCCTTTTCCTTTTTCTTTTTGCAGTCCAGATAAATTCCCCCAACAGAGTCGATTAGTTCTTCTGGCGATGAAGAGTAAGATTTTCTCTCTGCTTTGTCATCCAATCCAATTATTCCTGGTGGCTTTTGGTTTATCAAATTTGTGAGTGCTTATGGTTTATGGAGACAACGACAAATAGACATGCAGGGGAATTTTTCAAGAACTCGATATTTCAAATATTCTGAGTTTTCTTCGTTGCTATTATCTTTTCCTGTTACCGTTATTTTTTATTTCCATTTTCTTTAAGAGAAATTAGAGGTCATCCTATTAGTGGACAAAGTGGTCAATTATTGGATCTTGTTTATGGTATTTGAGTGTTTTCACTTCTCATATCTTTGGAGTTAAGCTTATATTCTGTGCATCATGCATGGTTATTCAGTTTTATTGTGCCTACAATTTGATATATGCATACACTGTTTCCAGTATGTTAAGCGAAAGAATGATGCTCCTTCACATATTTTGATATGCATATACTGGTTTCTGAATAGTCGACATGAACACTTAGATTTGATGTACATATTATAATCAATCTTTTTCGCTGAAGAGCTCTCTCTTCACCCTTCATACGAGCAAGCATTCTAGAGCACCCCCTAACATTCCTCTCCTAACTCCTTTTCTCCTTTTCTAATTCTCGTAATGGGCGGAGGCATTTCTTCATACCTTGAAAATCGAAGCTCAGGTTAGGGAATATCAGGAAAGCTTTGAGTCTCTGGAATGAAATTTTAGAGTTGGGGTTTCGTCCCAGATTCGAATGTTTATTCTCCTTTATTGAAGGGCTTTTGCAGATGGAAATGTATGAGCCTTGTCAAAGGTGTTTTTAGCAAACTGAGAGCTTGGGGTCCTAGCCCTAACACTTACGACTGCAACTCGATGATGGCTGCTTTATGTGAAGATGGTAATTTGGAGCAAGCTCGAGCGTTGTTTGGAAATATGATCAAAGGTGGTTGTGAACCGGACGTCTCCTCATTCAATATAATGATCGCAACATCATTAAAAGCAGAGAGGCCCATCAACTTCGGGGGTGGACTCGCGGCAGGGGCTGACGTCGAACCCTACAGTGGCAGCCAGCATGCAGCACGTCCCCGATGCTAGGGTTTTGGGGGGAGGTTCACAACAACTAGGGTTTCGCCCTAACCCTACTGATTTGGGTCACCCGACGTCCTCGTGGGAGATTGGGCCCGCCCAGTCGACGTGGGACCACCCGGGGCTGCGTGCGAGCCCGTATGCACACGGCCACGACCCGTCCCGCTTGTTCAAGATGGAACCCCCGATGTTCGACGGGTCAGACGCGCATACTTGGGTTATGAGGGTCCAATACTATTTCGACCGCATCCTGTTGCCGGAAGATCAACGCCTGCATTATGCGGTAATGTTGTTTGCACCGGCGGTGACGGATTGGATCTTCTCCTATCGTGCGAGCAATCCGAGGGTGTCTTGGCGACAATTTTTGGAGGATGTGCGTCGCCGATTCGATCAGAACTACTTTGTGAATTATGTGGAGTTCATTTCTAAGTTAACTCAGACGGGGGCCCTCGGTGACTATAATCGGGAGTTCGAGAGGATGATGAATCAGATACAAGGAGTTTCCGAGTCAACACTATTGGCTATCTATCTGAGCGGTCTACGACACCCACTCCGCAACCAAGTCCGCTTCCAACACCCGTCGTCCATCGCGTCGGCTATGGCATTGGCGGTGGAGTTCGATGTCGTTTTGGATCGGGTTGCGCCGCAACGACGGCAATGGCAAGGCCGTGATTCCCGTGCGACGGGAGTGTCGGCTCCGATAGCTGTGGCCGCGGATACGACACCGACAGCTCAGCCGTCCGCTACCCAATCTCGTCAGCGAGACTACTCTCGCCTACCGGTGGTCCGTTTGTCGGCTGCCGAGCGTGCCGAAAAGACAAGACTTGGTCTTTGTTGGTATTGCTCGGAGAAGTGGGTGGTCGGTCACACATGCAAAGGACGTTTTTTGGCGTACATCGGACCCAATGAGGAGGACAAGGAAGATGAGGAGGTATCGGACCCGGCGAAGGAAATACCGGAAGTGGTGGGGGCAGACATTTCTCACATGTACCGTTTAGACGGCCAACCGCGAGCTTCAGCCTTGGAATTTTCCGGATTTTTTGGGTCGACGGAAGTGAGGATATTAGTGGATTTGGGGAGTACACATAATTTTGTGCACCCAAAAATTGCGGAGAAGGTGCGGCTGACTGTAACTCCAATTCACCCATTTAGGGTTTATGTTGGCAATGGCCAATCTTTAGTATGTTCAACGAAGACAGCAAGGGCGGAGGTCCGAATTCAAGGCCATTCCATGCAGTTGGATTTACACGTGCTTAAGGTGCATGGCCCCGATGTTATACTCGGTCTTGCTTGGCTATGCTCTTTACGTCGTGTAATGAGCGATTACGAGGCGGGGACTCTTGAGTTTCAAAGCAAAGGAAGATCGGTGTGTTTAAAAGTCGCTCAACCATCGTCTCGGGGAGTGTCGGCTAATACATTCGCGACGATCATGCTCCACCAAGGGCCGGCCCAATGTTTTGAGATCGTTCCGATCGACGACACGTCACCGTCCCCCGATGCAGCCGTCGAGTTTCCGTCGGATTTGCCGGCGTCCGTCCGCGAAGTCCTCCTTAATCATTCGGAGGTGTTCGCCGTTCCCTCGGGTCTTCCCCCGTCCCGAGCTTTCGACCACATGATTCATCTATTGCCCCAGACGAAGCCGGTCTGTTGGGAATTGTTAAGGACTAATTTGTTAAGGGGGAACTTCATGGGACATTTGATAAATGAAGTCATTTGTTTTGATTAGATCCCAAAACCCCAAGTGTCCTATTCCCAAGCGACCCATTTTGATGTAGTTAATAGGTTAGAATTTTTCTAAGCCTACTCTGTTAGGATGGCTCTTTTATTTTGCTTAGATTAGGCTTCAAAAGTTCAAGTGAAGGCCACTCGCTTGAGTGTGTTTTTCAAAGCGAAGCAAGCCAAGCAAACTGAAGTAAAGCGTGCCGAAGAACAGTGCTGCGAAGCGACCGCTACAGTACTCGAAGCAAGTCTGCCAAAGCGAAGCGAAGCGAGCGCTACAGTGTAAAGTCAAAGCTAGTCAACTCTAGTCAGGAATTTCCAAAGCAGTCACTAGGGAACTTTATTTCCCGAAGCGGCTCACTACAGAATGACTATGAAGTGACTCAACTAAAGCGGACGCTACAAAGCGAAGCGAGCCACTACCTACCAGAAAGCGACAGCACAAATTCCCGCTCTGAATTTGAACTCCAGTCAACTGGAGATCTTCGCATTTATTACGAGATCTCCACGTGTCGACTCAAGAGAGGAGCAGAGGAGTTGACTGTCAGGCCGACAAGGCGCCGTAACAGTACTGGGTCACTCCAGTTACTGTTGAAATTGGAACTTAGCCATTTCCGGCAAAAATCCAAAACTGCGCATCTGAAAAGTAGCCAGCCTGTGCAAGTACTGTCGAGAGGGGGAGGGACAAGGCCACCAACCAAGCAACGGATCTCAGCCATCCCTCCGCCTATAAATAGTGAAGGATCACAACGTGAAGAAGTAGAACACTACTTGAGCATTCGAGCGCATACAGCAAACAAACACTCCCAAGCTTTCATAGCAATCTTCGAGTCTTTGTTTTCAAGTGTTCTCCGAGTTTCCAGTTCATCGGAACTCGTCTTCACAGCCTTCACACTTAGATTCTAAGCCCACTTCATATATCCGAAGCTTAGAAGAAGAACTCTAGCCAATCTTTGCATCTACTGTAAAGAGTTCTTCATAGTGTGTCGTCAACCAAAAACCCTATACTTTGTCTGTTAGGTTTTTGAGTGTTGTCGTTAGGTTGTCCAGATCCAAGGCTCTTCCTTCATCGATTGAAGAAGCCTCGATCATAGAGTTTAGATCCAAGCTTGCACCTACATCGTTTGTGTAGAGCTCGATCGAAGCTAGGCTGTAAGGAGAGCCCGTAATCTCCCTGTCTGTGTCTGACTGAAGCGAGTGAAGCTTCCAGTCTTTGTTAGGTTCGTGTAGTGAACCCGCAATCACTACGTCAGTCTTTTGATCCAGGCAAGTGAAGCCCGATCTCGACCAGGTTTTTGAAGGACCCGTAACCTTCAAGTTCTTGAGTGAAGAGAACAGTTGCCGTCGTGCAACAAAGTGGACGTAGGAGCGTTATCTCCGAACCACTATAAATCTCTGTGTCGTATCTCTCTAACCCTAAACTCTTTACTTTGTTTATCCATTGCACGTGCATCTAAACAACTTAATCTGGATATTTTAATTACTTAGGAAAAGATTTAGCTCACCAAATTCCGCATACACGAGTAAAGACTCCCTCTTGATCAAGTACTCACTTCGGTCAAGCAGGCTAGCTACGTACTGTAGATCTAGCTTCAGCTAGGTCTTAAGTTTCAAGCGAGCTCTTTACTTGTTACTCTGAGTTAAGGGATTTGAAGTTGAAAAACTTCAAAATACGTATTCACCCCCCCCCCCCCCCCCCTCTACGTATTTTCCCATTAACAAACCGGGACCAACAAGTGGTATCAGAGCCAGGTTCTTTCGAGCCTCTGCTTTGCATATCCGAAGCGAGTCCCCACTCGCTTCACGTTGTCTCACTAAACCGGATCCTATTTTTCCTAAGTGCTTCAAAATCTCACCCACGCATACTGCATTTACTGCTGATAGTTTGCTATGTCTACATACAGCGCATCAAATCTTCCACAGTTCTCGATCGAAGGATACGAGATATGGAGTTTCCGAGTCGAGAGCTTTCTATGCTCAATCCACGACCGGATGTGGGAAGTCATTGAGGACAGACCAATCGAGATCAAGAAAGCCATATCTGTGGATGTTCCAGCTGCTGAAGGTCGTCCAGCCCACGTTCGACAACAGTACGTGGAGAAGGATAAAGATGAGTATACTCCAAATGACTTCAAAGTTGCCAACCTCGACAAGATTGCACGCCACACGATGCAGAGCACCGTGTCGGACGCCTATCTACCACGGATAAGGAAGTGCGCAACGGCGAAGGAAATGTGGGAAACCCTAGCCCTCATTTCTCAAGGCACAGACAAAATCAAGGAAAACAAACTTGCCGTTCAGATGCGGGAGTTTGAAAGTCTGATAATGAAGCCAGGAGAATCCATCGATGCCTTCGAGCTGAGGGTTACAAACATCATTGCAACTCTCAACTCGCTTGGGAAGGAACTCACAGATAAGGAAGTCAACCTGAAAATTGTCCGAGCTCTCACAAGGAAGTGGCAGACTATGAAGGAGATGTACCTAGCAACCAAGGATCTATCAAAGTTCACACCGGAGATTCTGTTTTCCGAACTCAAAGCTCATGAATTCGATCTGAATCGAATGAACCTCGACGAAGAGGATGAAGCGCCCACTACGTCAAAAGGAGTAGCCTTCAAACTGCCGAAGGGCCAAGCGAGCAGTCGCTAGCCAAGATGACGAGGGAAGAGTTGGAAGAACACATTGCGTTCTTATCCAAGAACTTCAACAAGATGAACTCTCGAGTGGGCAAGTACAAAAGATTCTACAAGCAGTACAAAGGGAGGAGCACTGATGCTCGAGAAGGAAAAGGAAAGTGAGAAGAAACAACCAAGCCGATCCCGCGAGACATGATGGATGTGGAGTGCTACCACTGCCACAAGATGGGCCACTACAAATCCGATTGCCCAAAGCTAAGTGCTAAAGAGCGCGAAGAATTGAAGGCCAAGAGGGATGCTCCAAGGCGAGCGCTCGTAGCAAGTGAAGTACCGGTCGCTACAACTGAAGATCCACCAAGCGACTCAGATGCATTCACAGATCCAAACTCCAGTGATGGTGAGGATCTTGGATTTATGGCGCTCACCGACGAAGAAACAGGAGAGGTATTCTTCTATCCTTCAATCACTTCAATTACACTAGCACACACTGTCAATGAGGAAGAACAATACTTTACATGGAGTGAGTTGTTTGACAAGCACCAAAAATTGTCAAGCGACCACGAAGTGGTAAAACAAGCTCTGTCGCAAAGCGAGAAGGAGAACCGAAAGCTAGCCCGTGAGCTTGATGAAGTCAAACTTAATTTAAGGGCTATGACTAGTAAGTTCGAGGATCTCTTCGCTAGACATCAAAGCTTGGAGGGAAGGTATGAAACCCAGTCCACTCTAGTTGCCAACTTGAACAAAGCATCATATGCTAGACAGGCACTAGAGGGCTCGCTTCTGCCTTTTGGTAGGAAAGCTGGCCTTGGATATGAGGGTGGACCTCCCAAGCCGACTGTCTTTGTTGGTGCATCACACACTACACCATCAGTCACTTTGGAATTGCCCACTGCATCCAAAGCGACCACCAACAAGGATAAAGGCAAAGTGGCTGAGAACCCTAAAAGGAAGCCAATGAAGATGTCTATATCTTTAAGGGCAGATCCTAAGGGCAAGCAAAGTTCAACAGTCCCTAGCACTCAACATGCTAAGTCTTACCAGTCCAAGGGTAAAGGGAGAACTGTTGAAGCTTCTAAGTCTCAAGCCAAGACACGAGAGACAAAGGATCTACCTCCTAAAAAGAGGAGTAATGTCTATGTGTCACATTATCCGGACTGGAGATGGTCCAACCGGACTAACGTTGAGGGGGAAGAACTTGAAGCACCCAAGAGGCCGCTTCAAACTTCCAAGGTTACTCAAGCGAGTCGGGTTCAACACCCTAATTGGACTGCTACGAGTTAACCAAGTGGACCGCTTCAACAGACTGTAAAACCTAAGTCAGTCTCTAAACCCAGAGCTAATCCAAAGCGAGTCGCTTCAGGATATAAGCAAAGTGGGAAGAGCATAGGTAGGACTGAAGCGAGCCGCTACCCCTCTTACATTGCACGTGTGAAGCTGCTTCTAGGCAATACACCAAGTTTTCGAAGGTCGAGAAGCCCAAGACACAAGCTTCATCTCAAAAGAGAGTGAAGCAAGTGTGGGTACCTAAGGGAACTAACCTGCAAGGACCCAAACTGATTTGGGTACCAAAATCTGTCTAATTGCAGGTGAGCGCCGTGGATCCCATGCCAAGTGAGGGTCATCAAATCTGGTACTTGGACAGTGGATGTTCGAGACACATGACCGGCATGAAAGCTCTACTTCAAGACTACACTGAGAAGAAGGGTCCACACGTTACTTTTGGTGATAACTCTCGAGGAAGCACCAAAGGGTACGGCGCACTGAAAGTAGGAAAGCTCACAATTGAAGAAGTCTCCTACGTGGAAGGAACAACTTGCTATCCATTTCACAATTCTGTGACAAGGGATACAAGGTGGAATTCATTTCCAACAAATGCATTGTGAAGAGCAAGCTCACATCCCAGATTGTGCTCACTGGAGTTAGACAAAGGAATGTCTACATCGCACAATGGGACAGCTGCAAAGAGGAAACGTGCTTAGTAGCAAGGAGTGCTACAGAAATCGGATGGCTATGGCACAGACGCTTGAACCATCTCAACTTTAAAGCAATCAATCGCTTAGCTCGAAAGGGTTTGGTGCAAGGCATACCAAATGAAGTCTTCATCAAAAACCATCCATGCTCACCATGCCAACGAGGGAAGCAGACGAAGAAGCACTTCACCAGTCTCGAAGAAGCCTCATCAAAGCGAGTGCTCGAGCTGCTTCACATGGATCTGTTTGGTCCAGTTACTCCAGTTAGTATAAATGGAAGGAAGTACACTCTAGTTGTAGTCGACGATTTCTCTCGCTACACTTGGGTTGTATTCCTTTTCAGCAAAAGGGAAACACTGACCAAACTGCCACAACTACTCAAGCGATTGGCAGTGGAAAATAATCAAGCTATCGTGACCATTCGCTCCGACAAAGGCACAGAGTTCTTGAACTCTACAATTGAAGCGTACTGCACGGAGCATGGCATAGCACATCAAACCTCTTCAGCACGTACACCTCAGCAGAATGGAGTTGCTGAAAGAAGAAATCGAATCATCAAAGAAGCCGTTCGTACCATGATTGCAGATTCAAAGCTTCCAATGAAGTATTGGGCTGAAGCTGCCAATACAGCATGCTACACGCAGAATCGAACGCTTCTCTGCAAACGGCACGACAAAACTCCATATGAAATATGGACAGGGAAAATTCCTAACATATCTTATTTCCATATTTTTGGTTGTAGGGTCTTCATTCACAACAATGGGAAGTCGCAGTTGAAAGCTTTTGAAAGCAAAGCAGATGAAGGAGTATTCTTAGGATACTCTACATCTAGCAAAGCCTACAGAGTGTTTAACTGTAAAACCCTAATTGTGGAGGAATCACCCCATGTCGTATTTGATGAATCTTCTTTAAGTCTTCCACAGGAACAGGCTCAAGTGAATGAAAAGGATCAAAGCAAGGAACCCTCAAATCAACTCACTTGGGACGTGCTCAATGAAGATGATGAGATCAAGGACTCAAGCGAGCAAAATCCCAAAGGAGGAGTCGAAGCTGCCCCCAAGATTCCTGAAGCTAGTGCAGGCCAAGCACCCAATCCAGTCACTTCAGTCGATGAAGCGAGCGACAAGGAAGAAGATAAAGATGAAGCTGGCGGATCAAAGCGAGCGTGGCTCAAAGATCACTCACCTAGCCAAATCATTGGAGATCCATCCAAGGGTGTAGTGACCAGAAGTCAAGTGTTTGGAGAAAGTGCCATGTTCAGTTGCTTTCTCTCAAACATTGAGCCATCAAGCGTGGAGGAAGCCCTAGCCGGCAACTGGGTGATAGCCATGCAAGAAGAGCTCAACCAGTTCACCAGGAACGACGTATGGTACCTCGTGGATCGTCCCAAATTCCAGCACGTTATTGGCACCAAGTGGGTGTTCAAAAATAAGACGGACGAGGACCACAACGTTGTGAGGAACAAGGCGCGACTCGTTGCCAAAGGCTACTGCCAAGAAGAAGGAATCGACTTTGACGAGACCTTCGCTCCAGTGGCACGGCTTGAAGCTATCAGATTGTTTCTAGCCTATGCAGCAGCCAAGAAGTTCAAGGTCTATCAAATGGATGTGAAGAGCGCATTTCTCAACGGTGAACTCAAGGAAGAAGTGTATGTGGAGCAGCCACCGGGTTTCGAGCAGGGAGATAAAGTGTATCGCTTGAAGAAAGCCCTGTATGGGTTGAAGCAAGCTCCCAGAGCTTGGTATGATACATTATCTCAATTCCTAGTGGAGAATGGCTTCCACAAAGGGAAAATAGATCGAACTCTATTCACTATCAATCATGGAGACGATATGCTATGGGTTCAGATCTACGTGGACGACATCATATTTGGGTCACCAAACCAGTCGCTTAGCGAGAAGTTTGGAGAGCTGATGAAGACCAAGTATGAGATGTCGATGATTGGCTTGATGAGCTGCTTTCTAGGTCTTCAAGTGAAGCAGCAGGATAATGGAATTTTCATCAGCCAAGCAAAGTATACTAGAGATATGCTTGCCAAGTTTGGTGTTCAACATGCTAAAGCTGTGAAGATTCCTATGAATACCAACTGGAAGATGGAGCCAGACGAAGGAGGAAAATCTGTAGATCCTACAGATTATCGTGCCCTAATTGGGTCACTACTCTATTTCACTGCAAGCAGGCCAGATATTGCTTTTGCAGTCGGAGTCTGCGCTCGCTTCCAAAGCAACCCCAAGCACAGCCATCTTGAAGCTGCCAAAAGGATTCTTCGATATTTGAAGGGCACTGTCAATATGGGGCTGTGGTATCCAACGGAGGACAATTTGGAGCTCACTGGATATTCTGATGCTGACTATGGAGGTTGCCGAGTCGACAGGAAGTCAACTTCGGGCACATGTCAGTTCTTGGGAAGCAAGCTAATCTCGTGGTTCTCCAAGAAGCAAACAAGCGTAGCCACTTCAACAACTGAAGCTGAATATATGGCTGCAGGAAGCTGCTGTTCTCAAATCCTATGGCTTCGTCAACAATTGAAGGACTACAAAGTTGAAGCGAATGAAATTCCGATCTTCTGCGACAACAACAGTGCCATATGTATTTCGCAGAATCCAGTGCTTCACACCAGATGCAAGCACGTGGAAATTCGACATCATTTCATTCGTGATCATGTCGAGAAGAAGGATATCAAGCTCGAGAAAATTCATACCGATCTCCAACGAGCAGATATCCTCACCAAACCTCTAGCTGAGTCTCGATTCAATCAGCTATGCATGGAATTAGGGTTATTAGACCCTGGTGAAGAATGCTAGTTCCAGGATGCACGAAGGAGTGTTCGCTTGTTCTCTTGTGCGTCACTCGCTTCAGATCTTCACCAACTCAAGCGAGCCACTTCAAATCTCACTCGCTTGAAGAAAATGAAGTTAGGTGGAGATAGGTGGAGTATTGGAAGAAGTTCCCTACCAACTTATTGGAATTGTTAAGTATATGGTTAAGGGGGAACTAATGCTTACTCTAGGAGCAAGCTACTTCCAAAGCGAGCAAAGAATGCTGCTATCTTGAATTCTGCATCGCTTCAATTTGCCCTAGCTTGGGTCAAAGCGAGCCGACTGCAGATTCATTCTTTAGAATGTAGGAAAGCTTGAAGGTTTACCTTTTTATACAAAAGGTTGCAGGGCTGGTGACATGCTTCTGCATAAAATACGAGATTGTCTTGTCAGAGCATTCTCATTGTCATCCTGTCCATTTCTGCTCTGAGATAAGGACTTGTACTCATCCCCCATTCGTCGTGAATAAGTACACTTACGTGATGCTCCCTTCGGGTTGTAGTAAGCTTGTGTACTTTATTCATTTTCTCCCTCATTCACTTCGATGGAGGACTCTCTAATGCGTAGAGGAAGATGAATGCCATGAAGATGAATGTCATGAAGATCTAATTCAACGTGTAGCATTCAACAAGTGGTATCCAATTCAACATGAAGTCTTCAATTGTGGTATCAATCTCCTACGAAGTGAGATTGACTGGTAAGCGTTTCAATTTTAAGTACACAAAGTGAGCTGAAGCGTGCTAGAAACCTTCACTCACTACGTGGAAAAATGAAGTGAATCTGACACAAATACAAAGAGGAAAACATTCTTGTTTATCCTCGAAGTATGTAAGTCAGAAACATTTTAAATTAAGCAAAGAAATTCAATTTCTTATTCCAGTCGTTTCAGATGACCAAGCGAGTGCTTCATCACTCAAAGCTAGCCATCGCAAGCGAGTGCGGAACAGTCACTCAAGCGAGTGCCTCTCAAGTGAGTCAAGGCCAAGCGGCCCAACTCGAAGCGAGCGGGCATGAAGCGAGTATGAGCTGTCTACACTCGAGTGCAATTTTACTTTCTGCTGTGCATTTAATGCAGGTACAGGAATGACGAAAATAACGGGCGCGTGTTCACACGTTTGAATTTGAAGCGGGAAAAGGCGGAGAAGATCCAGCCGTCGAATCTCAACAGCCCCCAATCTGGAGCCGTTCGATTAACGCCGTATACGACAAGCCAACCATAGAAGGCCACGTGGCGACGCCGAGCAAGTGGCGATTCACTTTTACTGTGATGACGCCGGACACGTCAGATCATCACCGCACGTCCGCCGCCTACCTACAGGATTTTCGGCGTTATTACCATCCTACCCCTGCCACGTCAGCCATAACCTAACTCTATATATATGGGACGAGGCAGAACTGCAGAACCTTTCACAGCCTTCTAAAATTGCCATTCTCTTGCTTAGATCTGCAATTATTCTGCAACTCACGAGTCTCAACCCTTGATTTTCATTGTTAAAACCTCAGTCAAACTCTTTCAAAATCCACCATGGGCAAGAAAAAGAATACAGAGACGATGGAGCAGTTCATGACAAATGTTGGCGAGCACATCAACGTCGAGCCCCATCTCGACCCTATCGTCATCGAAAGAAATGGTTTCTTCCGTAGAGCCGTGACCACGGCCGGTCTATGGAAGTTTATAATGTTGGTGCCGACAAAGATTTTGGCAAAGGCAGTGGGAGAAATCCTACTGAACTTGAAAAAGGAACAAAATACTTCGTCATTTACAGATCCTAAGTCCAAGAAACCAGTGGAGGTGGACTTGAACGATTTAATCAGTGTGTTCGATTTGCCGAGGGAAGGAGAAGATTCCCTGCTGGATTTGGGATTTTCGGCCGATGTTCAATACGGTCGATTCGCAGCCGCCGGAGCTGATCCGAATTTCAAGGAGGCCAATATTCGTAAAAGTTTGAAGGAACCCTTCAATCTCATCTGCGAACTCTTTACGAAGAGTATCGCATGCTATGTCGGATCCCTCGATACACTGTCGGAGACGAAACTGATCGGGACCGCCATGATCGTCGACAGTCTCGCCGGAACAAAATTTAACTGGCACGGGTGGTTTCTCAAGCAAATCTACGAGGCTGCTGAAGATTTTGCGTTTGTGCCAGGAACTCCAAATAAAATTCTCCGCAAGGGAAAATTGAAATTCTTTTCAAGACTGTCTGTCGCACTGGAGATGAAGTTTCCAGAGAAAATATGGCCGGATTCCGACACGACCATATACAACAAGCAGACTATCTTCTACGATACGTGGAGGAAAACGAAGATTCTGATGGATCTGGGACTTCTAGAGGTGGAAGTGCCCATTGCTAGACCAGTTGCCGAAAGGCAAGCTGAAGTGAGCCAAGCGAGGCAGGTCGCTTCACCCGTGAAGCGAGCCAGGTCCAAGCGAGGCAAAAAGATGAAGCGAGTCACTTCTCTTGTCCAAGAAAGTGAGGCGGTGGAGAAGCCGCTTGAGGACATTGAAGTGTCACGCCCCGACTCCTGAGAGCCGTGACATGGCAGGGGGTTGGATTAAAGAAGCGGGGAAGGAAGGGGGGTGACTTTAACTCATGAATATAATAATAATTCCTCAAAAATAAAATAAAGTTATAAAGTAAATGGTGGGGTAAACCAGCGTCAAGTCTCCAGGAGGAGGCGAACACCTACTACGACAATTGGAAATACCAAGAGTGAGCAGAAATTCAAGCTTCCAAGTGGGACCATTGCACGACACTCTCCACTTAACTAATTTAAAAGACGGGGTAACCGGCTTCCAGTAAACTAGAGGAGTCGACACACTGCAGAAAATGGGTTTACCATAATCGAGTGGAAGTTTGAGCATCCAAAAGGAACTGATACACGGCACTCTCCGTCTAACACTAAGTAAAGCAAGATGACGTAGTGCAAGACGGAAAGATAGATTATATAACTAGAGGGTTGGAAGAACGCACCCTCGACATTGTACATTATTACAAAACTACTAATTTCTTAATCAGAGTTTTAAGCTAAATAACATAGTGGGACTTATGTAATACTGCAACAACCCCTTCCTCAGCCTTGCTGCTCATCATCTGCTTCCAAACCTGAAAACATGAAAGAGTTTTGGGCTGAGTACTTGATGTACTCAGTGGTCGTACCCCTTTGGCAAGCATTTTGAAAACTAGCAGTTTATCCAAACATAGTATATCAGGAGGCTTGCAGAAAAACTCCTGAAAATACAAATATCATTTTGGGGTGTGTGGTGTTCATCTTGGACTCAACCGCAGGCTACATTATCACCTTTGGTACTAGACCGGGTTCAAGGCCGTAACCCTAAATAATCCCAGTACTTGCATTAAACCCGAGTCGAAACTCAAGAAATTGCCATGGGTTAACATACGATGCACCGTATGCAACCGGGGGTGTACACAATTCCATGTTAGTATATCTGATACCAACAAGGAATCTCGATCGATCCATGGAGTCATTTCATAGAACATTCACACAAAACATTTTTATGAATAACTGCATTTTTAACATAAAATAAAAGTAGCATTAAAAACAATGCCTTTGTAAATATTTTACCCACCTTTCGTTGAAAATAAATCTTGATTATATTTCTTGAAGCGTGTTTAGAAAGCTAAAGTAGGCTATAGAAGATTTTGAAGAATCTAACGATATAATAATATTTGGGAACTTTGAGACGAAGAGGGAGTGAGACCTCACGTTGATATTTATAGGTAGAGTTATGGCTAGTCATGACTTCAGTTTTTTACATGTAAGGCTATAATTCATATTCACCTAAGCTATATGGGTTGATTGGGTGCCACGTTTCTAGGCTAAGTAAGAGTCATGCAAGTAACAAAATAAATTAATAATTATTTACGTAAATTTTATATACATATACTAATACGTGAATGCATGTATTTACATGCAAGGGTGTTTACATATTTTATCACACAGAGACATATAATACATACGTTTATTCTAATTTAATATACGTATATGATATATATATATATATATATATATATATATATATATATTCTTATTATCCAATATTTTTTTTCTAAAAATAAAATATCTTATGATTAATTGAAGTAGAATTCATAATTTCTAATAGGACTTACTAAATTTCTTTTCTTTTTCTTTTTTTTTCTTTTTTTTTTTAAAAAAAATCGGGATATTACATGAAGTGACCCAATCCAAGCCTTCACCAACCAAAGCCCAATCCCCACAACTCCAAATCACCCAGATACCAGAACCCCAAGCTTCATCAACCCAACAACCTCTCACACAGACAAAACCCCTCTCTCCCCATGAAGAAGAGTCAGCATCTTCCTTTCACATCCCCACTGTCCCATTCCTCAGCATAGATGAAGCTGCTGCCTACACTTCATTCACCCCACTTCAATCCCAGCCGATACAACCACCACCCACCGAAACCATTCAACCACCACCCACTGAAGCCATTCAAATTTCAGAAACCCAAGAAACCTCATCACCTACTCAATCCCTCTCGACATCGGCAGCTACAGCCGATACCGCCCAAACTGTAAGAGAACTTCCCATCATTCCTCAATTCATAACCCCTGCCCTCACCGTACACTCGCGGGCTCTCGAACGTTATGCCCTAGACAGAGAGCAAGCCGCTGAGACAATCAATCTTCGCTACAATCTTCGCTCCGCGAACGTTGCATGGAGCGACGTGTTTTACACCAATGTAGTCGACTTTCTGACGTACATCACGTATCGAGGAACGGAGTACTACAAAATCTTCAGGCTCCTCAAAGCCTTCACAGAGGAGGAGCTGATTCAAATGGAAGCCAAGATACTCAACTTCATTGGCGAAAATGGCTTCCATGCCTTCCTTGAAGGGACCAGCTTCTGGGAGAAGCTGGATGCTAAGGTGAAAGAAACATATCCACTCGCCACAGTTCCGAAGCGAGTGCCCTCATTCCATGAAAGGAAGCTCATCAGGGAGTATAAGGAGGAAGTGGAGTTGAAGGGCGCGGAGATCGCTAGCCTTCAAAGCGAGATAACGAAGAAAAGTGAGGAAATGGAGAGGAAGGCGGGAGAGGTCATCAGTCTTAGAGAAGACTTTGACAAGAAGAAGAAGGATTTGGAGGGAAAGGTGGAGGAGAAGGAGAGGTTATTGGAGGAGAAAGAGAAGGCGCTGGAGGCGCAGGTGAAGCTGGTGGGAGATCAATCTATCACAATCACCGACCTCAAGGGCTCGCTTGATGGGGAAAGGAGCCGTTTGAGGAAGGTCAATGCCGAACTTGTCTCAGTTGGCAAAGAAAAGAAGGAGTTGGAAAAGGAATTGAAGAAATTAAAGGAGAAATATGAGAAGAGAGAGGAGGAGCTGATAAGGACGGGAAGTGAGCTGCTGAGCACGAAAAAGATTCTGGACTCTCTCAGAAATGAGATGAAGCTGCTCAAACAGGAAAGTGAGCTCGACAAAAAGGAGTTGGAGAGTAGGAGAAAGAGTGCGCAAGCTATTGACCTAAGGAATGCAGAATTAACTCTACTTCTGGAAAAGGTCAAGGAGCTGGGCGAAGCTTACACAGAGAAGATGGCTGCAAGTGCCGAATTCCATCTCTCTCTAAACCAGAGAGAAAGGAGCCTTGAGACAATGCAAGCTGAATTTCAAGCGGCTCAGGAATTTTGGTACTTCAACCTACAAGAGGAGAAGGCAGATATAAGGAGGGAAATCGAAGCGGAGCTGGAGGCTCGCTTCAGAGAAGTGGAACCTTTAGAGAGGATGATGGCATCAGTTGTGGAACGAGAGAAGCAGTGCGAGTATCTACTCGAAGAAATTTCAATCAAAACTGCTGATTTGGTGGCACCTTCCATGGAAAAGAACGAGCAGATGCTTCAAGACATCTTAAACACAGTCAACTCACTTCACCAAACCCTTTCCGGAAAATCAATGATCCTAACCCCTGGCAGTGATGATGCCAAAAAGGGGGAAGGACAAGTGAAGCTAGGAGGAGCTGGAGGTTCAGGGGGAAGCAGAGTTGGTGTGGAGATGATGTTGGAAGGAGGCAGTGTTGCCGGTGAAAAGGAGGATGTAGTAGGCGAAGCGAGGGCTCTGGGCAAGACGAAACTCACGGAGGAGGAGTTAATGAAAAAGCCCGAAGAGCCTAGGAGGCCGCTTCAGGAAAAAGTGCTGAGTGCTTCTATTGCACGACATCCTCCGGTGACTGTAATAACGAAGGAGGAAAAGAGGGTGCAGGTGGAGAAGGATGCTGCCTTGGCGTGGGAGATGGAGCAGCTGTTTAAACTAACCAAAAATTCTATTGCTGCAGGTGCTTCATCCAGTTCCCAAGCGGCCGCTACACCCAAAGCGCCCGCTTCAACCGCCGCGTCAGCTTCGACAGCCGCACTCACTTCGGCTACCGCTACGAAGAAGGATATGCCGCCACCCCCATTACCTAAGCTGCCAGTGAAGCGAACTGCTCCGGAGACAAAAGGAGATGACCCCGCGGCCAAGCGCCAAAAGGTCAAGCAAGCAGTGGCTTCAAGGGCAGATAAAGAGGAGAGAAAGAGGAAAGAAAGAGAAGAGGGAAGGAGCAAAAGCGAGAGGAAGAAGAGGAGTAATGAAAGGCGACTCCAAGTAATTGACGCACGGATCGAGGAGCACTTCAGTGAAGTGATACTGATCCAGTCTTCACTAGTGAGCAGTGCCTTTATTCCCTTCATGCCAGATGAGTCCGAAGCATGTGAAGCTCAAGCCATATTTGATGCATGCGACGTGACTACAAAGGAGATGGTTGAGTCTGGTCGATATCCTCTCAAGGAGGAGCAAGATTATATTCGCAAACGACTCAATGAGAAGCGTCCATCGTGGAACAGCGAGTCGGGAGCAAAATTCAAACAGACTATGGCTCAACTGTCAAGCAGGTCAGAGGAGGAATTGGCCAAGCGGAGGAATGAACATCCGGACTCCAGAGAAATTGAAGAATTCATCCCGAGAGATCTGCGCGATCTGTGGCTTGACTACAAGAACCTATTCATCAAAGCATACTATTTTTGGGAGGTAGTGCCACTTCAGGATCGTTGCTCTCGGATGAGTGCTCTCAGCAATTTTCTCTGCGCGTATGATGAGAAGCTGCGAAGGAAGATCTTCACCACTGCTGAATTGGCTCAGCCCAAACCTCTGGTCGTCAAGGTTCCTGCTCTAAAGGAATTCCCCATGCCTTATCATCCAGGCACTGACATTCCAGATAGAGGGGTCATAGATGATGAAGTGACTGAAGCCTTCAAGCTGGAAAGTGCATGGAGAAGACCTAGTATCCACACAGTTGACTCTATGGAATCAAAAGTTTTATCAGCTTATGTGGACACTGCTGCTGAAGAAGAGATGAAGGAGGAGAAAGAAGGAAAGGAGAAGGAGAAGGAGGATGAAGCTGCAGGAAACCTTTGAGTTTCAAGCTTCTTAACATATATCTTTTTGTGAACTGCTTGTTCATCTATCTCATTTCAATTTCTGTCTCCTCTGTGTCACTTACTCGCTTTGTGAATGACTTTACATTTTTGCTACAAACTCATTAATTTAACCGAAAAAAAAGGGGAAGGAACTTAAAAGAAAATTACAAACGAAACTGCAAAGGAAGCAGTCGCTTGGAGTTCCCTTCACGGTTAGATAGACTAGATTTATTTTTATCTAAGTCGTATGGGTTTTGGCATCATCAAAAAGGGGGAAATTGTTGGGAATTGTTAAGGACTAATTTGTTAAGGGGGAACTTCATGGGACATTTGATAAATGAAGTCATTTGTTTTGATTAGATCCCAAAACCCCAAGTGTCCTATTCCCAAGCGACCCATTTTGATGTAGTTAATAGGTTAGAATTTTTCTAAGCCTACTCTGTTAGGATGGCTCTTTTATTTTGCTTAGATTAGGCTTCAAAAGTTCAAGTGAAGGCCACTCGCTTGAGTGTGTTTTTCAAAGCGAAGCAAGCCAAGCAAACTGAAGTAAAGCGTGCCGAAGAACAGTGCTGCGAAGCGACCGCTACAGTACTCGAAGCAAGTCTGCCAAAGCGAAGCGAAGCGAGCGCTACAGTGTAAAGTCAAAGCTAGTCAACTCTAGTCAGGAATTTCCAAAGCAGTCACTAGGGAACTTTATTTCCCGAAGCGGCTCACTACAGAATGACTATGAAGTGACTCAACTAAAGCGGACGCTACAAAGCGAAGCGAGCCACTACCTACCAGAAAGCGACAGCACAAATTCCCGCTCCGAATTTGAACTCCAGTCAACTGGAGATCTTCGCATTTATTACGAGATCTCCACGTGTCGACTCAAGAGAGGAGCAGAGGAGTTGACTGCCAGGCCGACAAGGCGCCGTAACAGTACTGGGTCACTCCAGTTACTGTTGAAATTGGAACTTAGCCATTTCCGGCAAAAATCCAAAACTGCGCATCTGAAAAGTAGCCAGCCTGTGCAAGTACTGTCGAGAGGAGGAGGGACAAGGCCACCAACCAAGCAACGGATCTCAGCCATCCCTCCGCCTATAAATAGTGAAGGATCACAACGTGAAGAAGTAGAACACTACTTGAGCATTCGAGCGCATACATCAAACAAACACTCCCAAGCTTTCATAGCAATCTTCGAGTCTTTGTTTTCAAGTGTTCTCCGAGTTTCCAGTTCATTGGAACTCGTCTTCACAGCCTTCACACTTAGATTCTAAGCCCACTTCATATATCCGAAGCTTAGAAGAAGAACTCTAGCCAATCTTTGCATCTACTGTAAAGAGTTCTTCATAGTGTGTCGTCAACCAAAAACCCTATACTTTGTCTGTTAGGTTTTTGAGTGTTGTCGTTAGGTTGTCCAGATCCAAGGCTCTTCCTTCATCGATTGAAGAAGCCTCGATCATAGAGTTTAGATCCAAGCTTGCACCTACATCGTTTGTGTAGAGCTCGATCGAAGCTAGGCTGTAAGGAGAGCCCGTAATCTCCCTGTCTGTGTCTGACTGAAGCGAGTGAAGCTTCCAGTCTTTGTTAGGTTCGTGTAGTGAATCCGCAATCACTACGTCAGTCGTTTGATCCAGGCAAGTGAAGCCCGATCTCGACCAGGTTTTTGAAGGACCCGTAACCTTCAAGTTCTTGAGTGAAGAGAACAGTTGCCGTCGTGCAACAAAGTGGACGTAGGAGCGTTATCTCCGAACCACTATAAATCTCTGTGTCGTATCTCTCTAACCCTAAACTCTTTACTTTGTTTATCCATTGCACGTGCATCTAAACAACTTAATCTGGATATTTTAATTACTTAGGAAAAGATTTAGCTCACCAAATTCCGCATACACGAGTAAAGACTCCCTCTTGATCAAGTACTCACTTCGGTCAAGCAGGCTAGCTACGTACTGTAGATCTAGCTTCAGCTAGGTCTTAAGTTTCAAGCGAGCTCTTTACTTGTTACTCTGAGTTAAGGGATTTGAAGTTGAAAAACTTCAAAATACGTATTCACCCCCCCCCCCCCTCTACGTATTTTCCCATTAACAAACCGGGACCAACACGGTCAACGTTCGCCCATATAGGTACCCATATTTCCAGAAGAACGAGATCGAGAAGCAGGTTCAAGAGATGCTCGAGGCAGGGATAATCAGGCGTAGTTGCAGTGCTTTCTCCACACCGGTTTTGCTTATTCGCAAGGACGACACATTTCGTTTTGCATTGATTATCGGGCTCTGAATAACGTGACAGTGGCGGACAATTTTCCCATTCCAACGGCCGATGAATTGTTCGATGAGCTGGGTTCCGCGAGAGTTTTCACTAAATTGGACTTGCGCTCGGGTTATCATCAAATCCGAATGCACGAAGAAGATGTCTACAAGACGGCATTTCGCACACATGACGGCCATTTCGAGTTCTTGGTGATGTCGTTTGGCCTTACGAACGCTCCGTCAACCTTTCAAGCGGCAATGAATTCGATTTTCCAGCCCTTTCTCCGCCGCTTCGTCATCGTCTTCTTTGATGATATCCTCATTTATAGCAAGACCGTGGAGGAGCACACTCACTTGCACAAGGTCTTTTCTATCCTTGCTCATCATCATTTTTTTATTAAATTATCAAAGTGCACTTTCTGCTGCATGACGGTTGAATATTTAGGTCATGTGATATCGGACGGGAACCTTAAGGCGGATTCTTCTAAAATCGAGGCGATGGTAGTATGGCCGACTCCGACCTCGGTTCGGAAGCTACGGGGATTCTTGGGGCTCACGGGGTATTACCGGAGATTCGTGGCGGGATATGCTATGCTAGCGGCCCCGGTTGACAGAACTCCTCAAGAAGGATGCCTTTGTATGGTCCGAGGCCGCCGAAGATGGCTTTCAAGCATTGAAACGAGCCATGATATCAGCCCCGGTGTTGCGCTTGCCGGATTTCTCGAAGACTTTCTACGTCGAAACGTATGCTTCAGATTTCGGTGTGGGTGCCGTTCTGATGCAAGAGGAGCATCCGATTGCGTTTTTTAGTAAGAAGTTGGGGCCAAGACGTAGAGTGACGTCTACATACCACAAGGAACTGTACACTATCGTCGAGGCTATGCAGAAGTGGCGGCAATACTTGTTGGGGCGCGAATTCGTGATTCGCTCGGATCAGAAGAGCCTTCGGGAACTTTTGGAACAAGTCATCCAAACACCCGATCAACAGCTTTATGTGCGAAAGCTTATGGGCTACAAATTCGTCATCGAATATAAGACGGGCGCATCCAATAGGGTGGCGGATGCTCTCTCCCGACGAGATGAGGCGGAAGATGGGGGTACCGTCGATGCGGCGGCCTTCGTGGCGGTGGCCCAACCGCTACCCGACGTGCTGGAAATTATTAGGGAGGACGTGGCCCGTGTCCCGGAGCTGCAGGAGTGGACTCGGAAGATTGTGGACGGCTCGGCGCCGCCGGAGTGGCGGTTAGTAGATGGGCTCATTTATCGAGGGCGGCAGATCGTGGTGGCCGCGTCCGCGGCTGCAAAACAGGCCCTCCTTTACGAGCATCACGCGACGCCAATGGCCGGCCACCCGGGGGTGGAACGTACGCTTCGCCGGATAGCATCATCTTTTTATTGGACGGGAATGCGTAAGGATGTTAAGGAATTTTTTGCGGCTTGTGTTGAGTGTCAAACTACGAAGTATTCGACGCAGAAGCCGGCGGGTCTTCTCCAACCATTACCGATTCCGTCCCAAGTGTGGGAGGACGTGTCCATGGACTTCGTCACCGGCTTGCCTCAGTCGAGGGGTTACACGGCGATAATAGTAGTGGTTGATCGGCTCTTGAAGTACGCACACTTCGCACCCTTGCCAACAAAATTCGATGCATGGCGAGTGGCGAATCTCTTCATCGATACCGTGGTCAAGCATCATGGTTTTTCGAAGACCTTAGTTTCGGGACTCGGTATTCCTAAACGCTGTGTGGGAGAACATGCTCCGTTTGAGCGGGACTAAACTGTATTTCACGATGACTTATCACCCTCAGTCGGACGGGCAGACGGAGGTCCGAAACAGAGGGCTTGAACAATATTTGAGGGTTTTCGTGGCGGACCGTCCTACCAAATGGACGTCATTCTTATCGTGGGCGGAATTGGCCATAAATTGCACGCATCACGAAGGGTTAGGAACTTCTCCATTCACGGCGTTGTACGGCCGAGAACCCCCACCTCTTGTGGCATCGACTCCACCGGCATCGTGTCCCTCAAATGTGGCGGAACTGATTCGCCAACGAGGCGAATTACTCACGTGGTTACGCCGAAACCTCGCGAAGGCGCAGCAGAGCATGCAGAATTCAGCTAATAAGCATCGCCGGCATGTCGAGTTTCGGGTCGGCGACAAGGTGTTGTTAAAATTGCAGTTGTACCGCCAACACTCCGTGGCGCGGCCGCTCTCCCAGAAGCTCGCTAGACAATTCTACGGGCCATTTTCGGTGTTGGAGCGAATTGGAAGTGTGGCCTATCGCTTGCAACTTCCGGAGGGGAGCAAAATCCATAACTTATTCCATGTGAGCTTGTTGAGACCCTTTGTGGAAGGGTCGGCCGTTAGCAGGGAATTTCCATCTTTCTTCGCTCGAGGGTGTGTGGTGTTGAGACCGGTGCGGCTATCGGAAAAGCGCACTGTGTTACGGAATGGTGAGCCTGTGGAGGAAGGCCTTATTCATTGGGATGACGATGATGGTCGTGTGCCATTGTGGGAGCCCATGCCCGTCATCTCGCGTCGTTTTCCCATCTCTCATCCTTGAGGGCAAGGATGCTTTTAACGGGGAGGGAGTTGATACGGGCATGGTAGTGGAGGAGCTGCATTCGCCGTCGCCCCCGCGAGAGGCTCGAGAAGTTGTGGAGTTTGATACCAATGAGAGTTCGGAAGTGAGTCGGGAAGAGGGCCGATCCAGTCGGCCCAAGCGGAGGAGTCAAGGCCCGAAGAAGTTCGAGGATTTTATCGTTTATCGTTGATTTTATTTCCTTTTTATTAAACGTTTATTGGGCTGAGCCCAATTCGTTTTATTTTCGAGTCGAGCGTTTCATGAGCTCCTTTTCGGGTTTTCTTGTTGGTTCTTTCCCGGATCGTAGGTCGAACCAACCCTAGGGTCTTAGTATATATATAGAGAGAGAAGGGTGTAATATTTCGATCATGAAGAATATAAACCCTATTTTCTCTTTTCGTTGCTTTATCTTTTCCCGTTTACGGTGTGTACGTCGAGCAAAGCTTCTCGCGTCTACCTTTATCTTTCCGATAGGATCGTTTGGCCTATCATGGCATCCCCCCACAGCCTGCTGTTTACGATTCTTTGCTCAAGGGCTAAAAATAGATTAAACTACGAGGCCGTATATATGTTTTCTTAAACTACTTTTCTTGATGTATAGTGTGATAGCTTCATGGCTAATGGAATGGTTTCAGAGGCAGTGATGGTGATTCAAACACTTTGAATCTTTTCGGAGCAAGGGACCTTGTCATTTTCCCACTCGAGACCACGAGATTTGGAATATACTACTTCCGTTTCGTTGACAACGAGTCCGTTGAGTATTAGAATATAATCATTCAAATATAAGCGGACTCCTCTGGATGCTTTTAGTCAGACTTGGATTAAACTAATAATAGATTAATAGTCACTAATCACGATGATTACCACTAATTAGCACGATTAGTAAGTGGAGTTTTTCTTTGTTACCTCGTGATTCAAGAATGTGGTCCCAAATTTTAACCCTAATGCTTTCAACTCTTGTATTGTAAGTTATACTCGTATCACGAGTTTTATGTCTAAGTTATGAAAAAAGAAAAATTTTAAATATCATGATTAATGATACTTGATATAATGTGTAATGTAATACTGATATAATGTGTAATGTAATACATTTGTCCGTTCCAAAATTTTATCGTAACATATAATTTTCGACATAATGAAATGTGTTTTGATAGATTCTAAGTACATACATCAGGGATCGAAGGAGTATATATAATGTATGCATAAATCAAATAAAAATAAATTAGGTTTATGTTCCAAAAAAAAGTTGAAAAGCATGAATGTATTTTCCTAGGTATTCCCCCCCCCCCCCAACTAGTATCACTTAATTTAACTAGTAGAGATTACGTGCATTCGCACGTAAATACTTCGATTAAATTATCGATGGACTTTTTTCTTTAATTCCTTGCAATATCCTTCTATAAACTTTTTTTAAAATCTCATTATTTATAGAATTTTTCATAATTTCATATTCCATTAGTCCCACTTATATAGGGACATTTTACTTTTTTCATGTCTCACTGATATAGAGACATTTCTAAAATAGAAAATTCCAACCTAATAAAATTTATACACATCATTTTAAGCCACTATCTATCACTTTAACATTCTATCATCAATCCCGTCTTAATTTTTGTGCCGAAGTAAAAGGTCACCTTATTAGTGGAACGAAGGGATGTTTTACTAATAAATGTAGAAGATTAATAAGAAAAATCGAAATATTTATTTGTGTATAGCTCTATTTATTTTTAATGTAGTTATAAAATTGTATACATGTCCAAATTTATCATGTTTAAATTTGAACATGACCAATATTTTTCACATATTATTAGATAAGTAGAATAAATACTCATAAAATAAATTAATTTGTTATAGTATTGTAAAACTCAAAATTTCTAGTTACACGAAAACTCGGGACAGTGAAATAATGAATTTATTGGCCGATTCTAAGTAAGACATCTATTGTTATTCAAAAGACAAATTATCTATTTTATATAAATTCCGCACTAAATTAATAAATAATACTGTACTAATATGCATTGTTGTGTTACCGTGGTAGATGATTAATTTTATGTGATTTCCATTACAACTTAGCATCAATGCAATTTCGAATATATTAGTAATAACAATAAACTACTTATATAGAAATTACATGTATTGAAATTACTTTTACAATTAAACTTATCTCTATCTTTTTTTAAAAAAAAATTCAACTGTACTTATATTTTTTATTTAAAAAAGAAGAAAACGAAAACCCAAAGTATAGGAGTAATATCTATGATACCTCATAATCTTCCTAAGAAAATGAATTTTATACATAATTTGAAAATTTGAATAGTATAGAAATTCTCGTGTTGTATTTCTAGTAATATTACTAACGTAAAATCAAATCAAATTTTAAATTACTTATAATATTATAATTTTTTTTATTTAAAAATCCATGTATAATAATATGATATTAGTACAATATTAACCTTATACTTAAATTTATTATAGGGTTAAAATAGGTAAACCAAAATTTGTCACACAAGACACTTTTATAATAGGTATATAGACCTTATACTTAAATTTATTATAGGGTTAAAATAGGTAAATCAAAATTTATCACAAAAGACACTTTTATACTTCCTCTGGCTCGCGATTATTGAGACGTTTCCCATTTTGGACCGTCTCACGATTTCTGAGACGTTTCCATTTTGGGAAATAATTAACATTTTAATTGCACAATTAGTTATCCCTTATTACAATTAACAAAACCCTAATAAATAAAATTTAATTCACAATTCATTTATAAAAAAATAAATAAAAAAAATCACAAAAAACAATTAAAAATTTTTTCCAAAAAAATAATAAAACCAATAATTATCCAACAACCAAATTAATTCCCACCCACCTAAATCTACCCCCATTTTCTTATCTTCTCACACACAACTCTATCTCTTCCTCTTCTTTGCTGTTCTTGCTCGTTTCTATCGAAACCCCTAATTCTCCCAGCCCCGTCACCATGGATCCACCCCCATCCGCCCCGTCGGAATGGATATCAACCCGCAACCGACCCGTCGCCGTGAATCCCGCCGGCGGCGGGCTCACAGGCTGCGAGGTGCGTCGCCGCCGTGTTAGCCGCCGTTGGGCTTCCACCTCCGACGAGAGCCCAAGCCCTCCTCCACCTCCTCCTCGAATTAAACTGCCTATTTCACCCAGGCGATACGGCACCCTCCGCACACCACCGACAGTGCGCAGCCGTCCAACTTGGACCGGGCCGCCGCCTCCTCGCGAGGAATATGTGTATGTCCCTCGATTCCAGGAACTTACGCCGTCGCCTCCTCGCGAGGATGGGAGTGTTCGTCCCCCCTTCCGTTGGGCAACCCCTCACCAAGCGACGGAGAGGCCGGCGCGGCAGTTGCCGTTTTCAGCCGCCCCAAGCGTCGAAGACTCCCCCCAATTTGCTGAGCAGCCTCCGCAGTCGCCGCCGCCGTCCGCTGTTGAGGAGGAAGGCCTCACGGACAGTGATCCATTGTCCAAAATGCATGTGTATTACTATAGGGATGGATTTCCAGTCTACTTTCCATTCCATCCCACCACAGAGGAGTGGGCTTTTTGTGATGGAGAAGCTGATCGAAATGCAGCCGGCCGGCCGCCCTTCCCGGTTCCTTCGACCCGAATCCCCTTTACAGATGAAGTCTGTAAAGGGGATTCGGGTCAGGAGGAGGTTGAATAATCTATGGTTTATGTGCAATGTGTTGTTGATTACCCACTGACTGTCCATTTTTTCATCACTTGTGTTCCTTAATGTTGCTGTGTGTGGGGATATGGATGAATCTCTCATTAGTATTAATGATTATTGATGGAATATGTTGCTGTGTTCCTTGCTATTGGCAGTACATGGTTTGGTGTTTGGGATCTGTGTAATGGATTGCGCTGTTTTGTTGATAGTGTTTGTGATCTCTGCCCAAGTGAACTTGTTTTCATTCATATTGAAAAAATAAAATGCTCAAGTTGAAAATGAGTCAGTGGTATAACAAAATGAGCATTTTCAATTTCAAAAGATCAAAAGAACAAAAGTCTTTTGAAACTTAAAATGCTAACATGGGTGGCCTAACTGCTGTTCTTATCTGCCTATACAAAAGATGTTGTTAACCTAAATGATTGCAATACATTCCAACTGTGATTCAATCCCTGTTAGCTGCTGCATTCCCAATCTTTGAATCAAATGCTCAATTCCTCTGATCTGTCCATTCTCTACTAGATAATCTATGCTCTGCCTTGCCAATTCCATGGGAATTGTTAGACTAATTGACAATCTTCCTTCTCTAATCAGCCTGTCCTTTCCCATGTGTGGTATCTTGTAATTGTTGTGGCCTTTGACCTTCATTATCTCTGTTAGGCAGCCTTGCAGTGTGAGAAATACTTTGTTCAATGTCATTGGTGGTAAATCATGAAATGCACTTTGCACTGCCATCACTACAGCATCAACTGTTCTACATACTCTCCTATGCTGCAGTGATTGAATAGCATTGAAGAATCCCAAGTCATTTATGTTTGTGTCTGGGGAATTCGGTGGCTGTTGAACTAATCTGATGTTGAATCCATCAACACTTGCTGCTAATATGAACTCTGGATCAAAATCAAGTATATGAGGCTTTGCATTATCTTGTTGGATGAAGATGTTCTTATCTGCAGTTGCTGGCCACTTGTTTCTTATTGCAGGGATAACCTAGTTTCATATGTTATCAAAAAGCAATTCTATGAGTAATATACTAGTGCTATGATTATGTTATGAGCATAAGTATTGCATTTAAAAACATGTAGGACAGGGGATTGCTGGTACCTCATTCAAAAGACAGGTTTTCATCACTTCTCTTGTGATGGAGTCAACTGCTTTGGTATAGGGTGTGCCCTTTTTTCTGTGCTTGCTATTTTTTATTGCTTTATGTTGAGTGGTGAATGGGAAGCATCCTATCTTGCCATCAAATAGGACTGTGCCATCATCTCTTAGTATTGGCCTACTCACTGCACACAAGAACATTATCTTGTCAATAAACCTCTTTGATTTGCATGCTCTGTATGGTTCATCTTCCCCTGGTGCAAGGTAATACCTGTAATATGTTAAGTAAAAGGTAAGTTTAGCTGCTGTTGGCATGACCAATGATGTATTTTGCACAAAACTGAGGTCAATCCCTCCATGTACCTGTTTTTTCCTTTGGTGATGAAGAACCACTTCTCATCAATATGCACTATATTGTGCATTGCTGAATACTTCAGTGTGTTCAATACTCTGTCCAATTCCAACATTTCCAAACTGAACCTCAACCTGAGGAATTTGTTATCTGCTGTTAATGAAGGTTTGATGTAGCTTGCAAATATCTTAAAAAGGTCAGCCTTTCCCCATCTCTGTAATGTAGCTCTGCTCACTCCCATCTTCTCCACCATTGATCTATAACTACCTCTCTCACTAACATCCATTGCCCTAAGAACATTATAGTTGGGCTTCATATTATGGTTTCTTTTTCTACCGTTTTTCTTTGAGATTAACTGTATTGCTAACCCTCTTGTTTGATGTTCTCTTGCAGTTTTCCAGAGCCTAGAAACAGTGGCACGAGAGATGTTGAATTGTTGTTGGGCTTCAAGAAGCCTACCTCGTTTTGCCTTCCCGTTTGAAGAACCTTGAAGGATGAACTGCACAACCAAATTCAGCTCATCATTTATCAGGTTTTTGGGCCTTGTCACCATTTCTTCTTCTTCTTCTTCTTCTTCTTCTTCTTCTCCTCCTCCTCTCTGCTGGAATCTGACTCTTCTCTCCTCTCTTCTCTCTTTTTTTTTTTTTTTTTGGCAGATGAAAGAAAGATATGGATGAAAGAGGGGGATATGCTAATGTTGTAGATTAGGCCATCCCTCATCAAATTTGAAATGAGCGCCATTTCCATTTCCCACTTCAAAGTTTGTTTGATTTTTTTTATTGGGAGATTATACCCATGACTTATTAGAAAAATAATTGTTTAATGTTGATGAATGGATTGCAGTGTGATAAATGAAATGGCAGTTTGTTTTCTTTTTTTTGGTGTTCATTTGCACATTAACTCCCTAAATTTAGTGTGTAGTTTGATTTATGTTGCATGGAATGAAATGAAATGAATGGCAGTGTGTTTTTGACAACCACCACCAAAAAAAAAAAAAAAAAAAAAAAAAAAAAAAAAATACTGCTCATAAATCGGAAATACATTTTATTAATTAACAGAAAAAAAAATTCCATTATTTTTTTATTTATTCTAAATTATATATATAATGCAAACAATAAACAAAATACCATCACTAAACAACATACTTAAAATACTAAACACTCTCGCCATAAAAACCGTGCCGAAAAGAATCGTCTCAATAATCGCGAGCCAGATGAAGTAATAGGTATATAAATTATCCTTTACCCATTTAATTTTACGGAGTGAGATTACTTAACCATTTTGGCCTCGTCTACTCCATCCATAGTCCATTTCTGCCCATCTCCCTTCTACAGTAGGTTTTCCCCATCGCTGCACACGATTCAATTCACCTGTTTCACGTTTCTTCAATTACAATGCAGTGATTTCCCCCTAAAATGTGAGCAAATCTCCATCAATCTCCTGAATCGATCGCCGAGCTGCAAACGTACTTGATGAATCGACCAACATTAGTTATTATGGCGTCGTCAATCATCCGAAAGAATCTGATTTCGAAACCAATTTCATCCCGCAATCTCACTTTCACAGCAAAACCGCCGTTAAACCCTAGCTCCATCATTCTCCAAGAGTTGGAAACCCAAATCACCTCCTTATGCGAAAAAAACCCCAACTCAATCGAAAACTTGCGGAAGGCTTGCTCCCTGTTCGAGCAATCCGCGGAAACTGGCCTCTTTCTGTCGGGCCCCACCAGCGATCGTCTTCTTCAAACGCTGGTGAAGAACAAGGAGCACCGATTAACCTTCGGCGTTTACAAGAAGATGGTGAGTGCCGGTGCTTTCCCTCGATATTTATCGTTATCCGCTTTAATCGAGTGTTTGGTGAATCTCTCCTCCCCCAAATCGTCCCTTGGGGCGATTGGGTTGATGCTGAAGCAAGGGTACAACGTTAATTTATATGCTGCAAATGTTGTGTTGAATGGTCTCTGCTGTAATGGATTCGTGTCTGATGCTGAGGTTTTTTTGGATGAAATGGTTAGGAATTGTGTTCCTCCGGATAGGGTTAGTTTCAATACTTTGATGAAAGGGTTTTGTCGCAAGAAGCGATTAGGCAAAGCTATGAACTTGAAGAGACGAATGGAGTCTGCTAATATCGCTCCGGATGTGATCACGTATAATATTCTGTTGGGTGCTCATTTTGAGGGGGATGATGTAGATGGAGCAATGGGGTTGTTGGAGGAGATGAGGATGGAAGGGTTGGAACCCGATGTTTTCCTATACAACGGGCTTATATCCGGCTTTTGTAGCAACGGAGACATAGTTAGAGCGAAGGAGATTTTGAATGAGATGTTGAGCAAAGGGATTTCGCCGGATAAAGTTTCCTACACCTGCTTGATTCATGGCCTATGCCAGAAGGGGAATCTGAAGGAAGTGAAGCGATTGTTCAATGAGATGTTGAAATCCGGCATTCGTCCTGATGCTGTTACATTTGCAGCTCTTATCGGTGGGCTCTGCATGGGTGGGAAGGTTGAGAGAGGGGTTGAATTGTTCAAGTTCATGGTGGATAAGGGTGAAGAGCCTACCAATACTGTATACAATGTTCTAATGGATGGATTGTGCAAGGCAGGGCTTTTCGGTGATGCTGTTAAGCTTCTTGAAGTGATGGCTGAGAAGGGGAAAAGTCCTGACGTTTTCACGTATAATACTCTACTAAGGGGTCTCTGTGATGTTGGGAAGGTTGATCTTGCCATGAAAGTTTTCGATTCCATGGTTTTAGACGTGGAGCCTGATTCTTGGATCATTTGTACACTAGTCAAAGGGCTTTGTGGAGAAGGCAATATTGTGAAGGCAGAAAAACTTATTCGTGATATGGTTAAACAGAAGAAGTCGACTGATATTGCTCCGTATACTGTGCTAATCGGAGCTTATCTGAAAGAAGGAAAGGTTAAGAAAGCTCTACGAATCTGGAATAATGTCTTAGAGTCGGGTTTCGTTCCAGATTCGGTGAGTTATAGTGCTCTTTTGACCGGTTTGTGCAAATGTAACTGTTTGAGCATTGCAAAAGGTATCTTTAGCAAAATGAGAGCCTCGGGTCCAAGTCCTACCGCTTATGACTACAACGTGTTGATGGCTGCGTTATGTAAAGAGAGTAGTCTGGAGCAAGCTAGAGTTTTGTTTGCAGACATGGCCGAGACATGGCCGATGCTGGTTGTAAACCCGATGTCGTCTCGTTCAATATAATGATCGAGGCCACCTTCAAAGCAGGAGATGTTCAGTTTACTAATAAGCTACTTGTTGACATGCAGCGTAGGGGTCTGCATCCAGATGCTATGACTTTCTCCATCCTGATCAAGAGCTTTTCGAAGTTAGGAATGATGAAGGAGGCGAGATCTGAGTTTGAGAGGATGAAAGCTGCCGGCTTCCCTCCTCATGGGGCTGTTTATGATTCTTTGCTGAAAGGCCTGAGAACAGAGGGAAGCATAGACGAAATAATTGAATTGCTTAAGAAAATGGGAGAAGAAAGCATTGCGCTTGATAATGAACTGACTTCTACTATCTTATCCTGCGTATGCGATTTGCCCGAAGGCCATGAGATTGCGAAGATCCTACCGAGTTTTACTCAAGAGAAGAAGATAAAAGGTTGTAGCATCCCATGTGATGAGCTGTTGAAAAGGCTCCAAAATATCATCCCCAAGCTTTTATAGAATACGAAAGCCGTATCGATTTTTGTACGATTTTTTGGTAAAATTTTATTTAGGTGATTTCTTAAAAGAAAATATAAACTCAACCAGTTGTTTGGTTGCTTTGGTTGCTTTCTGGTACCAGCTGGAGTTGTAGTAACTGTTGCAAGGTAATTCATTTTACCAAATCTCCGTCAATTGCTATTGGCCTCTTAGTGGCTCTAGCGGTAGCATCTGGGATGACATCAGGAGGTAATCCTTTTATGATGATTTGAATCATCTTATATCTTTATTCTTGCAACCGTTCTGATGTAATTGAAATTCAAGTGCTACAGTCATATACTTATATTTTTATCAGGCACTAAATTTTATCTTCCGATAAAACTTGTAATATAAAAAAAACCTTTACTTTGAAGTTTTATGATTGTTACATTTTTTTCTTACTTAAAGAACAGCTACCCCAAGTGAAATTTTCCTGACTTAGTTCATACTAATGTTTTCCCTTATTGAACAGCTGTTCTTCCGGGGGCAGCAATTCCCATACTGTCTCAGGTAACTCTTAACTGAATTCTTGCACCAGTATCGAAGTTTGCAGTGAAAAAACTTGAACAATTGATGTACAGTATATTTCGTCCTCAGCATGACTGATTATATGCTGAATGGTCTTTTAGATGGATGCTGTAGCAATTTGGATATGATACGGAGATAGAACTCCTGATACTTCACATTCATATACTATAAATTAACCAAAGTACTGTAGCTCTCATTTACTCCTAAATATGGATTTAGGTATATATGTATATGTGAAGTAGGTAATTGACGGATTAACTGACTGGTAATTATTCATATGTATGTGTGCGGTTATGTTGTACATCTCTCTCTACCGCCTCCTGGGGCTTAGCTTGGGGGGCAGGGTGAAGATTTGCTTGGCACAAGTTTTAGAACAATCTAGCTGGCATTTTGATTTGTGTTATCTGTAATCTTTGCAGAGCTTTCTTGTGTGGCATCTTGGTCTTTCATACATATATCTTAAAAGAAAATATAGATTCAACCAGTTGTTTGGTTGCTTTCTGGTAGCAGCTGGAGTTGTAGTAACTGTTGCAAGGTAATTCATTTTTTTCAACCAGATTACGTTTAGTTTGTTGATTAATTAATGTAGGCAAGTAGCCTCAGAAAACTCCTGGAGGCTTGGTTACAAATATAAGAAGCTAACATCCTGCCCATTTTATGCCATCTTAATTGTTTGAGCCTTGAGGATTATTCTGTCATATTTCATCAATCATTGAGGACCAGAATTCTTTCTTTTTCAATTGAAAACAAATCCTCAACTCACCATTTGTACTAAAGTTCACGCTTAAATTAGAATGACTTCTCTTCGTTTCCATGATATGTTTATTATATTATGAGTAGATGCATTTATGTTGATTGTTCATTTCTATAAGTAGACACTTCCATGTTTTGTACGATTTCCCGATGATTTCCTAATTTGTTGTAAATTGGTGTAAAGTGCTTCTTTATGTGTTGGTAAGCCTACCTGGATGCAATTGATGGCTTTAACATCCATAAGATGATTGTAAGAAGACCATGCTATTACTATAAGTGCCTTTTTTCTGTTTTTATTTCTTCTTCTTTTCCTGTTTTTAACTCTCTATTCGTAAAAATTGCTCCTATCTTACATCTGTGATTCTGTACTACATGTTACCTTCTGCAGAAGCGAACTTTCAGATGCTCGTGCAAAGCGGTTTGTTTACATCCATTGTTACCTGGTTAGTGATATCTGTTTAGTAGATGTTGCACATTTTATACGACATGTGTGCTCTTTGTAGTATGTTTAGACTCTTCTCCCTAGGAAAGAGACTAGCTGAGTCCAGTTTGTATGCTTACTTATATTTACATGTAATAATATTCATAGTCTTGCTGAGGAGGTTTTAGTCATTGCATCTGATTGTGCTCAAAGAGATGATTATACATTTAGAAGAGCCGGAGCGTAGTCTGATCATCCTTCACAAGAAGTGATTTTGATCTCTCTTCTACTAAATTAGATCCTCTTCACAAAATTGTACAGGGTGGAGTGTATAGCTCTGGGTCTTTGACTGACATCTATACATCCTAAGAGACTAGACGAACGTATTTCTCTGCTGGTTTCTTCGCGTTTCACTCTCGTGGGCTCTCTTCATGATCTGCATACAGAGTTCCATTCCCAGTTTAGTTTCCAAGTTCTTTTCTGAAATAAGATTGTATATTTATCGAAGTTTATTGGAGTGATAATCTTACCTTGTAGTGTGCCTTTAGCAGTTTTTCTGTCGGGGACGTGATTCTGATGGATCTCTCGCTGCAGAAGGCAACTCTTTCGGTCGAGACGAAGAGGAGCCCTGCTATGGGACTGCTATGGGACCTGCTGTTGTTGATAAATAGCACTGAGAAGCTTTCAACAGTTTCTCATCATCGGTAACGTTGAATTTCTGTTTGAATACTTTCTTGACTCCACCTACTGGGAGAATCCTCACGCCTAAACTTAGTTCCCTTTCACAGTTTCGCTCAGTTTTGGTCCTAATCTCACTGCAAAAATCAAAAAAATCTCTACATCAGAAAACTGATTCATGATTCATAGAATCTATCGTACATATACTCGTTTAATTTCTCCGAGTGCATACCATGCTCTCGGATTCCTTGAGCAATCACATCCATGGCTTTGCCCCTTTTGATCATCTTAGCAATCACTGAATTCCCTCTATCTGCAATACAATCAACATGTTCAGATTCAAGAAAACTTGATATCTTGAAATCTTCAATGTTTTTCTCAGGACTAATTCAAGAAAGAAGTGCTTACCAGTTCTTATTTTGGAGTAATGATTGGAAGGAGACTGCAGCGGCTGGTATTGCGAATCGGGATCAGGTAAAAGCTCCTTCAAACTGTTCTTATACTCAAAGGCATACATTGCTGAACTGATCGGCACTCCAACTGCATGTTCCTTAAGCATACTACTCTTCTTCCCAAACCTTGTCCTGATATGTTTCACTTCCATTCTTCTCCCTTGCCTTATTCTTACCCTTCTTCTTTCGGAAAATGCTCGTCTCTGAAAATGCTTGTCCTGGTTGATAATTGTTGTTCAAATTTCTCTTATATATATACACTTGTTTTTATTTTTAAAGCAAGCTAATAAAGAGGTTAATGGATTGGAAGAATGGAGCCTTCGTAGAATTTTAGGCTTTTGTGTTTTCATATGTAGGAAGCTATGGAACTACTAACATTTTTTTTTTTTAAATGTTTTTTTATCCTTGTTTACATGAAATATTGTGGTATTAAATTTTAATATGATGATGTAATAGTATTTATTATTCTCGATCAATTTTAATATCAATATTTTTTTTATTGAATTATTGAATAAAATATTTATTATTAGAATTCGTAGTCTATTCAAAGCAAATTTATGGACTACGGTGGTTTTAGGAATACAAGCAGGAGCAATTAAATAAAAACATATAATAAAAAATATTTAATTTTTTACTACGATTTAAAACATAACTACTAACTGTAGTAAAAAAAGACATTTCTCTACGGTTTTAAATGAGAGCAGCTGGGATGACTGATGATTAAGGTAGGACTCAAGATTAATCTATCCGTTGTGAATGTTTTGTTGAATGGTCTTTGTTTAGGCGAAATGCATTGGAATTATCTTTATCCTGATGTAGTTAGTTACTATAACACGTTGATTAAAAGGTTTTGTCGAGAAAAGAGATTAGACAAAGCTATGAGCCTGTTGAAGAGGATGGAGTCTGAATGTGTTGATCCCAATTTGGTCACTTTTCGTCTTTGCTGCAGGAGACGATGGAGACGAAGGGGTTGAAACCCAACGTGTACAACGTATGGGATCTG
This sequence comes from Thymus mandschuricus, assembly GCA_029379335.1. Lineage (NCBI taxonomy): Eukaryota > Viridiplantae > Streptophyta > Magnoliopsida > Lamiales > Lamiaceae > Thymus > Thymus mandschuricus. Next base: position 12,473,881 of record CM057082.1, on the reverse strand, counting down.
GGACGAAATGACGACAAAAGGAATCTCTTCGAGCTAGTAGAGTTTCTTACACCTGCTTTTGATGTGTGGTCTCTGCCAGAAGGGGGATATGAAAGGAGGCAGTGATGGTGATTCAAACACTTTGAATCTTTTTGGAGCAAGGGGCTCGAGACAACTAGACTTGGGATATACTACTTCAATCTCATTGATAATGAGCCCGTTGGGTAATATAAAAAGACTTATTCAAATATAAGCAGACTCACTATTAACGAAACTGACATAATTCGAAGCAACACTTCAAACATGTCTACTCTTCATTAGTGATAATGCTTTGGATGCTTTTATCAGACCACTCATTCTTGGATTCAACTAATACTAATAGATTAATAGTCACTAATCACGATGATTACCACTAATTAGCACGATTAGTAAGTGGAGTTTTTCTTTGTTACCTCGTGATTCAAGAATGTGGTCCCAAATTTTAACCCTAATGCTTTCAACTCTTGTATTGTAAGTTATACTCGTATCACGAGTTTTATTGAAGCGTCTCTGAGTCGTTGAGGAATTTTTGGATGGTGTCGAGATTCGCAGAAAGCTTCTTTGCCTCTTTCCCCAGACCTCGGATGAGTGAGATCTTCTTCATCGAATAGTCGATCAGGTTTTGAACTGCAACTTTAATCACTTCGGCAGCGACTGCTTCTGCTTCCATTCTTTCTTTCTTGCTTGCTTTCTTTTTACTTTTGTGTGTTTGAGTTCTGGAAAGGTATTGTGAAAATTGAACAAGAGAGGAACTTGTTTTAATTTGATCTATTCTCAATTTTCTTTCTAGAAAAAAATAATTATTAAATTAAAGAAATGCCGATTATTCTAGAAAATTATGTTTGTTACGAAATTATATTAGTACAAGGTTATTATGGACAAGAAATTTCCGATCACATGCAGGGAGGTGCAGTGTAGTACTTTTGATTAATATTCTACTACTAACTTGCAATTTTCAAATTGCAACTTTCGTACACGAAGCCAGCACACAGTAGGATCATTATTCAATGCACTTGGGATTCTCTGTTAACCATTTCGGTGTCCTAAACTCGATCTCTTATTTCGATTTGTATTGAACTTATTGAGTTGATAAATTCAAAATTGTGATATATAATTACTACAATGTTATGAAAATAACAATGGAGTGCAAAATTAAGATTATATAAAGACAAGAGAAGAAGGTCAAAGGCCATAACAAGTAGTGCATTTTAAATATTTTCTTTCATGTAATAAACCTCGTACAGAGAAAGATAGTTAATCTAGTACGTATGTATACTTTATTTAAAACTAAATTTACAAGTAGCTGCCTTCTTAATATTTTCTTTCATGTGATAAACCCCGTATGTTACGGTCTTTGACTTTCATGTGACTAACAAAAGTTAGTTAAAACTTAAATCACATGTGAAGTCCAATGCGTGCGATTTTACGAGGGAAAAAAAATATACAAATATTGTAAGAGAAATTGAAGAACATGGAAATAGAGAAAAAGAAAGGAAATGAAAAGAGGGAAAACTGTTTCATTCAATTGAAAAACTGAAAAATATCCCAGTTATTAAAGAAAATACATATACTAATAGCAATAGCCTCCTGCCTAGAAATTCGATCAGACTTATTTTGACAGCTCTATTGGTATCTCGAAACAATTCATCGAAGAGACTGGTGAATCAACAATTTACAAAATATATAAACAAAAAAAGGATTAATGGGAACAAAACTTTAATCATCATTTCCTGACAAAGAAGGGGAAAACAAACTGAACATAATCTGGATAATGATAGTTAATCATACTCTGATTGTATTCGGAGGCCATCAATGGTGATGTTGAGGACATGGCAAACCTTGTCCCATTCAGAATCACCCTCTTCATCTCTATCTTGTTGTTGTCGTTTATCGATATGCAACTCCGGGGAGTCCTCGATTGTTAGCCACTCTAATGCAGTGAGGCGGCGCATTGCATCCACAGAGGGTAGACGCTTTAACTTTTTGCAGTCACGTAAAGATAACTGCTCTAGAGACGAGAGGTTACCGAACCATTCAGGCAACTCTTCCATTCCGAAATTCTCTAAATCCAACCAAGAAAGAGCCGTGAGAAGTTGCATCGACCCCGGCAGGCATTCCCAAGTTTCCGTCCCAACCAATGCCAACCTTTCAAGTGAGTGGCAACATCCTTGCAAAATGCCATCCACAGTCTCCATAGATCCCGAGCTCGAGCTTGAGCCCTCTGTTCTAGCATCAATATATATATCTGTCAAGCTGGGCCAAACCTCAACACAACTCGAAGAAGAAGAAGCCATAAAATTAGGAACACCACCAACTTTCAAGTCTGTTAGACGAGGCGAATTTTGGAGGGAGTCGATTAGGCCAGGTAGATTCTTTAGGCTAGGCAATCTCAGCAAACACAGCTCTTGGAGGGAGGATCCTACCAACTCACATGGCAAATACGACAGTGCCTCGCAGTGACAAATCTCAACACGGTGAAGGGATCCTCCGCCCCTCGGATCATCTGCTATCCTTTCCAAACTTGGACAGTCTCGGATCTTCAATGAACCGAGGGTGCATAGACCTTGTGGTAATTCTTTCAACTTGGGGCAATCATCTATCTCCAACTCCAATAGATTCGGATTGTTGTTGAATAAATGATCCGGGAGATATTCCAGTCCACTCTTCTCAATGAGCAAACTTTCAAGGCATGGTGAGAAATGAGACGGAACACTCATCAATCGCTCACAACCATTGATCTCCAAATATCGGAGGCGAGGAAACACCTTCGCTTCGCTTGCACTCTCAACTCGTACTCCTTCCCACTTGGCCAGCTCAGGCATGTCAGCCATCTGGAGCCTTTCCAGCGCTGGAAATACAGTTCGTGTAGCAAACTCCGTGTCCACCAATCCGTAGAATGAAGAACCTATACACTTGACATAACTCAGTCCTTGCAATTCAAGCGATTTGAGACATGGCAAGTGCCCCAGCATTGGGATTTCTTTGCATTCGGAGCAGTCCCTTAGCGATATCTCGATCAGTTTGTTAAGCCCTACATTTCCTACTGCCATCTTCATAGTCCATGACGGAAATCTTGTGCCCTTGAATCCATCTATCACTAGCTTCTTAAGGTCGGGGTGAGGCTCAAGACCTTCCAGGACATCCTCGTCGTTATTTCTCTTGCGTTCATTCGTTCTATCCCATCTCAAACACAACTCTGATAGTCTTGACTTTCTAAATAGATTTGCCTTCTCAGCATCCTCCTTAGAACCAACCCTTTCAAGGTTACTTATGTCCAGTTCTCCTCTGAGATTATTCAAGCTTCCGAGCTCTTCTATTCTGAACCCGTTCCCGTTTCCCACTGTGAAGTACCTAAGTGTTTGGAGAGACGTTAGTCTCCCGATCTCCGCAGGAAACTCTGTTCTCCAAGTAATATAAAGATGCCTCAAGTTAATCAAGTACTTAATCGTACTTGGTAATTTGCTCAAATCCTCTAACTCTGCTCTCAATGTTTGTAAGTGATGGAGTTCACCAATCCACTCCGGCAACCTTTTTATCTCCGTCGACCGTGAAATAGTAAGATTCCTCAAATGTATCAACTTCCTAATCGAACTTGGCAGTTCTCCAACAAGATAACCATCAAGAACTAAAACGTGCAGGCCTTCGAAGTCTGAGAATACGGTGCTAGATATTTCACCATCAAAGAATAATGTGCGTACATGTTTTGCCTCTTCTCTCGGGATACAGCTTGGTTCATCACCAGGGCTGTAGTTCATGTAACGAACTCGCCTGAGGCCGTCCGCAACATCAGAAAAGCCTAAAACAGAATCCGCAAGATCGTGCACGAGATCATGCATCACACAACATTCCACATTTCCGTATTCATCTCTCTCTGCAGCTTGCAGTAGAGAGTTCTGCAGTAGAACGTCGACAAATTTTTCTCCCAAAAGCTCAATGACCTCGTTGCTTGCATCAGCTCGAAGAAATCCCTCTGCCATCCAGTACTCGATAAGCTGCTGCCTCCTGATTTCATGGCCTTTAGGAAATACAGAACAATATGCAAAGCACTTCTTAAGCGATGGTGGAGACAAACCATCGTAGCTCAATCTCAATATTCTTACGATGTTGTTCCCTTCATCACGCGACAGCCATTTCTGTTCGGTCTCGAGCCACTTCTCTTCCGACTTATTCCTTAGAACACCCCCAACTACATTGGCAGCTAACGGCAAACCTTGACATCTTCTTGCAATCTTTCTCCCAATAGCCTCCAGTTCGGAGGGAACGTCGCCTCCTCTTCCGAAGGCTTTTGCTTCGATTATCGACCAACAATCCTCCTCCGATAAGCCTTCCAACTCATGCGTATGAAACGGATTCACAATCGAAGCCACATCCATACTTCTGGAGGTCACAACAATGGCATTTCCATTGGTAGAAGTAACTCCCAACAACGAGTTCATAAAATCTTCCCATTTCGGAAGATCTCGATTCCATACATCATCAAGAACAAGAAGATAAGTTTTATCCTTCAAAGATTCTTGAAGCTTTCTCAGAATTTCTTGCTTACTCTCCACTTGAACTTGATCATCAGAAACCAACTCCTTGATTATCTTCTTAATTACAGTAATCGGATCGAAAATTCGAGAAACATGAACCCAAATATACGATCCAAATCGAGCCTCTTCCTTTAAACGATTGAAGATTTTTCTAGTCAACGTCGTCTTCCCCAATCCGCCCATTCCCACAATCGCAAAAATCGCAGGCTCAACGGCTGCGCCGCCGCTGGCTGTAAGCATCTCAGCTAATCGGGACAAATCATCATCCCTTCCGATGAAAATTGGATCGAAGGTGAAAGAGGCAGTTTCAAAAGCAGCATCGAGAGAGGTGGGCCCATCGGCGGCGAGCCTCTCCACGAGCTGAAGCTCCGCTGCTTCCTTTTTGATCGAGTCCAGATTCTCGTTGATTTCTTCGATTCTAACGGCCATTTTCCGCGGGCGACCGACGCGATTCAAGGATGGGAAGCAGGAGAGGAGTACCTTTTCCTTGAGGGGTTGGAGGGTTTTGATTTTCTTAGAGAGAAGGTGGTAATTGAGCTCGTCCAAAACGTTGTCGGCGTCGAACGCCGCGTCCTCGAGCTTCTTCAGCCAGCTTTGGACGGCTTCGCCATGGACGCCGCGCGCCTCTGCGTCGTTCAAGAATTTCTGGATGGTATCGAGATTAGCAGTGAGCTTTGCTGCTTCTTTGTTGAGGCCTCGGATGAGTGATATCTCCTTCTTCGAAAGGTCGATCACGTTTTGAACTAGAACTTGAAGGACGGCGGCTGCAGCTTCTCCTTCCATAATTTCTGTCCCGCTCTGTGTTTTTGTGTTTAGAGAGAGAGAGAGAGACAGTTGAAACTAGGGGTGGACCGGTACGGGATATTGATATTTTTCGCCGATATGGATATTGATATTGATATTGATCGGTATCGCATTTTCGATACCGATACCGATACTGCAAGTACCGGTATACCGCATACCGGTATACCGCAATTTCGGTATCGACGAAGAGCGATACCGATGCCGTGCCGACGCCGCGGTAATACCGCGGTATCGATAATACCACGGTATTAATAAAAAATTCCGAATTTTCTAATAAATATTTTTTTTAAATACTAATAAAATGCAAAACTAAAAACCCCTAACACAAAGTGAAGAACTTAAAGGCACAAACAAACAACATAAATACATACTCCAACAAAAATAATACTTTTTATTTATTTTTTCATAAAACAACAAAATAAAAAATCATATAATATTTATTTCAATGCATTGTGTTATAATTTAAAATTTCAATTAATACTATATTAGAAACATATATTATTAAAATTGTATTTAAAATACATTGTGTTATACTTATTTTTTTAAATTAATACTAATTTTTTAAATCGTATTTAGAAACCATTATCATGTTCGTTTATATATATTTTGTTAGAAATGAAGAGTTTATTCTTATGAAATTTACCAAATTATACTAAATTATTTATAATTTTAATTTTACAAACAATAGCATTAACCATTAAGCGTGAGTCGTGACTGTAAATCATTTCGAATTTCATAGAGTCATAGTCATAGTTCATTAATTCTCAACGTGTCAAGAATCGAGATTAGCGTAGTTATGCCAAATATTTGAGAACACTTAATTAGAAACAATTATCATGTTTGTTCATGTATACTTTGTTAGAAGTTAGAAATAGAGAATATATTCTTAAGATATTTACCAAATTATACTAAATCATTTATAATTTTTAAATTTATAAACATTGGCATTAAGCGTGACCGTAAATCATTTCGAATTTCATAGAGTCATAGTTCATTAATTCTCAATGTGTCGAGAATCGAGATTAACGTAGTTATGCCAAATCTTTGAGAACACTTATTTAGATACAATTATGTATCATGTTTGTTCATATATGCTTTGTTAAAAATAAAGAGTTTATTATTAAAATATTTACCAAATTATACTAAATAATTTATAATTTTTATTTTACAAATATTGGCATTAAGCGTGACCGTAAATTATTTTGAATTTTATAGAGTCATACATAGTTCATTAATTCTCAATATGTCGAGAATCAAGATTAACGTAGTTATGCCAAATCTTTGAGAACACTTAGTTAGATACAATTATCATGTTTATTCATATGTAAATGTTTTGCTATAAATTAATAAAGTGTTTATTCTTAAGATATTTACCAAATTATTTATAAATTTTAATCGTACAGACATTAGCATTAAGCGTAATCGAAAATCATTAGTTTTACAAATTTGTTAAAGTTGTAGTATCTAAAATTCAATAATTCATTAGTTTTACAAATTTTAATTTCATAATCAATAGTTCATTAGTTTTCAATGTATCGAATTTGACTTATAAAGTTATATATACAATTATACAAATTATAAAGGTTTCATCTAAAATTCAAATTTATTCAAATATAAGAAATATTACAAATAAAAATATATAAAATATCGGCAAAATGTCAATATCTACGGTATTATTGCGGTATCGGTATTATATCGGTACCGGTATTATGCGGTATTATTGCGGCATTTGCGGTATTGTGCGGTATCGGTATTTTCCGGTAATATCGCGGTATTTCACTTTTGGATACCGGTGCCGTATTGAACTTGTGCGGGACGGCATAAATACCGTACCGTAAATGCGGTATACCGCAAAATTCGGTATTTTCGGTATTTTTTCGGCGCGATATTGTCGGTATTTCGGTATTTCGGTATTTTTGTCCAGCCCTAGTTGAAACAGAGTTGAAGAAGCAAACTAAAAGTGAGGATTATTTTAATTTTAAATATTTCCAAATTCTGTACTTATATCTGGATTATTATTTTTTGGGTTAATTAAAAAAAATCTTAACTATTTCTCACTTATGAAAAACACTTCAACATATTAATATATTAACAAATACTCGACTAAATTCTAAACTACATTAATTTATTTTTATCAGATCTATCTTAACTGTAATTTTCTAGCAACGCAATATTTATGTGGAAGGTCGAAATTTACGCTGGTGTTTCACGTGGACATTAAAAGAATTTATGTATATTAATAAGGACTCGAACTCTAGATATTTGACCTAATATGTTAACTCCTACCATTTGGCCAAGGGAAGCATACATTAACCCTTATTTTTATCCATTTCAAAAGCTTATTTAATTTTAGTACTACCTCCATCTCATATAAGTAGTCTTATTTGCCATTTTTATCCATCTCATCTATTAGTCTCATTTCCTAAAATGGTAAAGAATATGTGGCTACAATTGACTATCTCCCCTCACAATCAATTACATCCACATATTACCTTCCTCATTGACTATTGTGCCACTTTGAAATGGGACTACTTATATGAGATGGAGGAAGTATTGAGCAAAAACAGAAATTATTGTTACACCAGCATTTTTAGCCCGACCCGGCCCGACCCGAACCGGCCCGTACCACAACCCGAAATAGTTGATATAAATATAATCAAATACGTAACTGGCAATTCATCCCTCCCAAACGAGAGAAATCCCCTTTACATAAAATTCGAGCTGCCGCCGCCGCCTCCGCCTCGAGCCACGACGTCACCGCCGCGAATTCATAAAGCTATACTTTCTCCACCAAATAATCACTGTCCACCGCTACAACAGTCATCTCTTCTCCGGCCGTCCGCCGCATAAAGGTATGAGCTGCCCTTCAAATTACGAGTGGAATTGTTTTTGCTTTTGATGCTCGTAAAAACGATTTAAGCTAAACATGCGAGCTATATCCAATAATCCATTCTGATGTTCAAATTTTAATTTCTGTTCGATTTTTTTTTTCATCCGAAGAAATTTAATTTATATCTCCTGTAATTTCGCTTATTGAGGAGGTGAGGTGTGGATATACAGTTCAAATATCTCAATGTTACTTCCTGCAGATTGATTTTCGATGCTTAACTAATAATTACTAGTTTGGGAGATGAAAACACTGTGTGTGCTGCTTGTACTTGTTTTCGAAAAACAATACGAAACGATTAGTTATGCTGAAACGTATGGCCAATGTACTAGAGACTTTGAGGTGTAACCGGACGGATAATTGCTTTTACTTGGAGTCAACTAGCTGTATAGTATTTGATGGAAAGTTACATTAGTCTCACGGATAGTTTCATATTTGGAGAAATTAATTTGTTGATGGTATCGTTGATAGTGGAACATGGTAGTGTCGCTACTCACCGGTGATAAAGTGTTATTGAGATGTGTTCAGTTATTGTGTGAGCTGCATATCGATTTGTAGCGAGAATCTTTTTTGTTATTGTAAGTCCTCGCTGTAGTAAAACTCTGCTGCCTCATCTTTTAGTTCAGGCGTTCAGCTTGAATCAAAATTTCCATCCCTATATGTGATCTTGTAATGCAACTAATTTAATGGACATGAGATTGATTCTAGTGCTGGGGAGGCTCCTATCTTATACCCATTTTTTTTTTAATCTTGCTTTCTTTGTTTTTATATTTTCTTTTTCAACCATATGAACCCTAAAACTCATTCTTGCAGTTGCAAGCGAAAGGCTTTCACTCGGAAACATGTTGGACTCTGAGGATAAGGCAGCTATAGGGCTTTCATGGGAACCTAAACTTGCTTTATTTTCCACAACCAAAAGGGGAAAAAGCCAGGCTGACAAAGGTGCTGCCCTCCACACACCCGAAACTCAGCTTGTTGATGGCCTTTTCCTCCCTCCTAATGACCCAAGAAAGCTGAACAAATTGGCCAGGAAACAAGTCAAGGACACTGCTGGAAAGAACTGGTTCTCAGCACTTCTATGCCCTTAAATTCCATTTGTGAATTTTGTCCCTAAACACTTTCATTTAGTAATGTTAATTTTCCATCTCTACGTGACAGGTTTGATATGCCTGCACAAACTATAACTCCGGAGCTTAAAAAGGATCTCCAACTATTGAAGGTTTTGATATTTACTTTTTTCCCTGTGTATTTCGACAATTAGTATATTCTCTATCTGCTGATGGTGGAATAATTGCTCAATGATTTTCTGTTGATAAGCTGCTAGTTTTGCTGTCTTTGTATGTGCCATCTTTTATACATGTACTGGGGAGCATGATCTGCTTCTTCATGGCATCCTCATTTTCTTCTGCTGTGCCATTGTACGTAGCTGCCATTTCAGATGTTTGCTTGGTGATAATGATATAACTGTTTGTGATAATACTACGTATTGTTTGGCAATGATTTAAAAGGCGGTTGAGGCGTAGGAACTGAGGCGCGCCTCAGTTCGAAACGGCGGAAAACCGCATCTGAGGCGGCGCCTCAGCGTCTGAAATTGAGGCATGCGCTTCAATTAATTGAGGCATATGGAACCGATTCGATCGCGCTGAGGCGGTTGAGGCGTAGGAATCAGATTCGTCATGACATTTTTAATCTAATTGAAGCCCGATTTAGTTTGGGTTTTATAATTAAACGCTAAATTCATTATGGGCCCTAGAGATTCAACCCTAATTCAACCCTAGTTTAGTTCAATTATAAAAACATACCTGCCGTCCCCTCTCATCTCCTCTCCTCTCCTATCGGACGAAGACACTGCACAAGAGATTCAACCCTAATTCAACCCTAGATTATCTTTAGGAAGACTTTATGAAGACTTAGTATCAGACTTATTACATTTTGATTCTATTTAGTATTATCTATGAAATTATATTTTTATTTAAAGCCTACACCTCGATTCTAATCGAAACCTACGCCTCGATTCGAATCGATTCTTACGCCTCGTGATGCTACGGGAAACCGCCTCGGTTCCCGATTTCGTTTTTTAAAACATTGTTGTTTGGTTGCATGCTATGTTAGCAGTTAGAGTACAGGTTATGTTGGTTTCTTGGTTCTTTTTCTATTTTAGTTCTTCGCCCCACCTTTTCGTTTATCATGTAGATTTGTGTTTGCTCGTCTATTATTTTGGAATAATATTTTCTCGATAATTATAGAAACATTGCTGATTGTTACAGTTAAGAAATGTGATAGATCCAAAGAGGCACTATAAGAAGGGTGATTCCAAAACACTTCCCAAGTATTTCCAGGCAAGTCCAGCCCTCGAGACTATCATCACTTCTGTTTCTTTCAAATACTTGAATATTTGTTGATCGATTAACCTGCTAATTCATCAGATAGGTACTGTGATAGAGTCCACATCCGAGTTCTACTCTGGTAGACTTACTAAGAAGGAGAGAAAATCAACTCTTGCTGACGAGCTGCTTGCTGACAGCACCTTCCATCAGTATAGGTATATGCTTTTTAGTTTATGGCTCAATTGGATTATAATTGTCACATTTTCTTCGGTCGTATTCATATCATAGCTAGCAATTGTACAAGCTATCTGCAACAATTTGAGATATTGCTTATTTGTTAATTGTTATCCAATGAAGTAAACAATAGATGAACCAAGATAACACTAGCCAATCACGCATAATAATGCAATGTAAACAACCTTAGTCAATATCTGCTACTTAAAAGTTCTAAAAGAAACAAAGCTAGGCATGAATTCCTGGTCTACCCTGGTTCTAATTCTTCTCTTCATCTGCAAATTTGGTACAGGAAACGTAAAGTTCGAGAGATTGAGGATAAGAATCGGCCAGCTGGAGTGGATAAATGGAAGAGGAATAAGAACGGAAAGGGCAAATGGAAGAAAAGCAAGTACTGATGCAGCCAAAACATTGAATCAGATTAACAAACAATGGATATTTCCTTGTGAATTTTGCAGATTTCGGAAGGAAGTTTGATCTTCGCTTACAGATTCTACTCTGGTAGTGTAAGCAACAATTTTCGCGGTCGAGATCCTCAGCTTTTGGATTCTGGTCTAGCACTTTGATAGGCTCATGTATCTGATTTGTGTGTTGTTTGATTAGTCCACTTTCTTGAAAGAGATATTATGCTATACTTTAGTATGCATCTGCAGTTTTTTCCTGCTCTCTCTCTCTCTCTCTCTCTCTCATGTTCACTCAACTAGTATTCATCATTTTCATGTAATTTATTACGTACATCACATGACCTCGGATCCAACACTACATGTTTTATTCCAAGCAAAGAGTTGGGTAAAGACTAACAAAGTTGGGTATTTAATTAAAACCAATCATTTATCATTTTCATAGTAATTGCATTTCTCCAGTATTGTTCAAACACATGTTTTATTTTATAGTAATATTAACAAGAGAGAGAGAGAGAGAGACGGTCGGGCCGACTTAATCTGAACAACTACTTTAACCGGTACGATCGTGGACAAATGAATAATTAATTTTTTTTCTTAATTAAATACTATTTAACTTAAATTTTTATATACTTTTTTTCATTTGTCGTTGGTTAAGAGGGGGAAATATTGGTTTCGCGATTAAGGTTGCAACATATAGATGTTAGTGCTACAAATCGCACGATCGATTGTGATTTGATACCGAATCTTGTTAAAATTTATACTACTAGTTAATTATATTTATATAGTACAATATTTATTTGACAAGGAAAGTTAATTATATTTATATAGTACAATATTTATTTGACAAGGAAAGATTGTGACAATGCACATCACTTCATTTTTGCTTCCACCAACCCAATTTACTACTAATTCCGTCCCACCATAATCGAAACGTCAACTTCAACTGAGTTATTTCATAAAGTGAAAAGAATTAATCTTTTTGTTTCCAACGTTTTGCTTCATCTTCTTTTATGAGATAATTACGTAAATTTCACTAAAGTTACGTTGTGAAATACTCGAACCTACTGTTAGATTAATATACTCACGCTTGACATTTAGGACTGATAATTTGTAGGGTTCCAAAGAGGAGTTGTAAGGGAAGTTCAAAAAAGTACACAATGATTTTATAAGAAACTGAATAATAATAACAATAATATGATGATGATGATGATGATGATGATGACCATGTGTCACTTAGTGGGACAAAATACGAAGATGAGACAAGTTATGTAGGCACGAGACATAGACATATGAAAAAACTAAGATTAATAACATCATCACGAATGTTGCACATAATATATCCAAAACCAAAAGCACATACAACAAATACAAAAAATTAAAAATAAGTAAATATATGCCTTTTGCTAGTTTCATTTAATATGGAATAGTGGTCTAAGTATTGCTTGTATTATTATAAGTTGTGAAGTATAATACTATATGTTTTATAATTGATCATGTTTGAATATATGATAATTGATCCTATCTTGAATATATTGCTAGGGAGTCACATTATTATCCATCCCACCCTATGAGCATGTAGAATGTGTTCATCTCGACAGTAGTACTGATTTACTCAAACTACTTCAAAATGTCGGTTGCTCCGGAACTGTTGCGTGCTAAGAATTTTAGATGGGGTGAACTCGATCGACTGATGACATGGACGACATGAGAATTATTTATTTTTTCTCGCAGTTAGTATGAGTGTATTATGAAAATCTTGAAGAAATATCCAAAAATATAAGAACTAAAAAAAGTAGGATGGTACTATACAAGTCTTACAAGAGCAAAATATTAGGGGTGTGGTACATAAATTTGAATATTTTTAAAACATTTACTTAATTAAAGTAATTCCAATGGTGATGATACGTTAATCGTCAGAGTAGTCATTGTTACCATATTCCCTCGTATGTTGCATTACAAATACTCGTTTGTCTCCCGTCGACTTACAAAATATTTTGAAGTCTTGATATAGATTGAACGATACTTTCCTCTAGTAAAGTCTTTTAATAGGTGAGTTGTAATGGCCCAAGCCCGTGAAAATCGGGACCTAATCGCTAGCAACTACTTGACATCCATCTTTATTCTGTCATAAGAGTTGACTCGAATTGCTAGAAAGTTTATTAAACTTAAACTCATATTATATTCCAATGAAGAGCCTTTCCTTTCGAGATTGATTATCTCAACCTAAAAATATTTAGACAAATCCTCTCTTATATGGTGGACGTAAATAATTACACCTGCATACTTAAAAACGTTTTTTTTTTTCTTTCTTTTTAATTAATTGAATTGCTTTTTCTCCAATTAAAAAAAAAAGAAAAGAAAAAGTGTCATGCTAATTTATACACAATTGTTTTTAATTAAAAGAATTTAAAATTGAGCAGCATATGAGCTGCATAGCAAAGCCATAGTATTCTTTCTGCAGTTAATTGGTCATTCCCAAGAAATCAAATTTAACAATTAATATTAATTGGTGATGAAAGTTAGATCTACTATAGTTATAAATTATTGATGATCTATTTTATTTGTACTCCATGTCAATGCATGATCTTTTTAAGGAATTTAAAATTCCAAGACTCACATGCATGCTTGCAATATCAATTTTCAAAACTCTCCTTCCCCCTCTTTATACTGTCTCCCATTTTTAATAAGTGTCGTTGTCTTTCACACTATTTAAAAAATATATATTGTTTTGTATAAATATTTTTAAAGTACCTTAATATTATGTCTTGTATTAATTATTCATAAATCTCTTTTCCTAAAATTCGATTATGAAAAATATCATTAAATAAAGGTAATTTTTGGGGGAAAAAAATTAATATGTATATTTAGCATAGCATGGCACTTCAAAAAAATAGGAGAGGGTATATATGAGAAATTTGGAATTCTATTTTTTCCCTTGCAAAACACGTATTCCCGAAATTCGTAAAAGGATATATATTTTTTTAAAACTACTTTAAAATTCGTCACCAAGACGTTCGAAAATATTCGTTACAGATGTCAAAAAGAAATGTAATAATTTGAAAATGAGGAGGGAGTAGTTAATTTAGTTAACTGTATGGAGCAGAGCAGTACTATTTAACCTTATCCTGCATGTTTCTTGATTAATAAAATAATTCGCTCTTCGGGTTCATCTAGGTATATAGAATCCAGTGATGAGAAAATTAGATTAATTATGCACAAATCTCAAGAATATCGATGCATATATATATTACTAGTATTATTTTCAGAAGCTTAATAATACTAATAATTAAGTTGTCATATATAGCTAGAGTGAAGTGAGGTGAAATGGGTTCGTTTTTTGCTGCAATTATAAAAAAGTCACGTAAATTGCATATAATATTGTCAATTTGCAATATATTATACTACAAATCAGAACGTCAAAATTATATATTAGTAACATTAATACCTTTTTTAGATCAAAGAATGTTAACTTAATAATTAGGGTAATTATGCCTCCACTCCAACTGGAAATACTCCGTATAACTTAGTAATTTAGGGCCAAGTTGCGATATATAATGCTCCCTACGTTCCATTAAATTAATCTTATTTGCTATTTAATCTATTTTGGATCGTCCACTTCAGTAGTCTTGTTTCAAAAATTGAAATGAATTAACTCGTATAAAAAAAGAACATAATTAGTGTAGTAGAACAAAGGAGTATATATAGGCAATATATGATTATTTGTATTGCACCTAATTTATATGCTGTATATAAATTTAATAATTTGACCATATTCACGCATTGCAAATTAAAAAAAAGGAAAAATTGCAATTTGAATTAGGTTACCCATTCTTTATCATTTTTGCTTTATGCAGAAAGAAAAAGGAAAATTGGGTTCTTGCACTTGCAATATTCGTATGGATATAGATCAATCTGAATAATCTACCTATTATTGCTATTGCTATTATCCACTATGTCACACTTCAATTGACTTTTTTTATTTCGACGTAAGATTCTTGACAGTGTTAAAAGTGATAAGTAAGATAAACGGGACGGAGGAAAACAAGACAAGCATTTTTCCTCAAAATATAAAATTAAGACAAACATTGGAGTAAAGAAAAATAAACAAAACTTGTGACTTGACTATCATAAATTTGGGCAAATCTTGAGCCTGGTTAATTAATTCTGACTTTAGATCTTTATATTTAATGGGTGTGATTGAAGTTTTCATTATTTTATTACATTTATTTTAAGTTCTTGAGGTAGATTGCAGTTGATAAATAATTAAGCATTTAAGGCTGCGTGAGGTATGAGATGATGCAATGTTTACAATTGTGTTTTTATTAATATAATTTTTGGGGAATTAATTGAAGGCATCAAAATATTCCAATGCATAAAACAAAGAAAGAAAGCAAGGATACTTATCCCTATCAATCCCTCTAATTAAATATATATTGTCTCATTATAATTGTTGTGTCATTTCCACCTTTGCTTAGACAAAGAATTTACTTTGGAATATATATTACTCCATATAGTTAATTTTGTAAAATCAATAATAACCCTATTGCAAATTAGTGGATTCTTAAATAAAAATAACATAAAATAAAATTTGGAACCCTAGAGATAGAGAATTGTTCTCGTGTGCCTACTGTGGACATACTTAATATGCTCACGGGTGATTTGACGGTGCTTCGTTTAAGGAAAAGTGTAATTAATATATACTATAAAAATAATTAAATGTGAACCTTAAAAATTAAACCCTAAATCGAAAAATTATCGACCTGACACTGCGACGTTAATGATGCACATTCTTAATATACAAATGGTAGATATGGAAGCATATCTTTAATATATTGTGTGAAGACTTTGCTTTACAACATTATTGTCAATGTAAGAATTGATTCAAATTCTTCTAAAGGAAAGGGAATATACAAACGGCTCTATATAATTTGCCCACAAAAAATGTTAATATTCACACACGAATTCTTTGCATTAATTTGTGGTTGGTTATATTTTGTCTTACCCATTTCAAAGGTGTTTATACTTTTTTTTTGTCATTTTCTTTTTTTTATAATTTGAATTTGAATTTCTCCTCCAATTTTTATAGTTTTATCTAATCAAAGAAAATTCAATAGTCGTCGACATATTTAACGTGCTTTGAAGTCTAAAAAGGAGGGAAAGAGGAATCGCTCAATGAATAAATTTACTTAGTTATGCATCATTGTAATTTTGCAAACCCTAATATTTTTCAATCACTCAAACTATATAATTAATTATAAGTTGAACTTGATTATAGTATTATTAATTAATTAGTAACCCAATCAGATTGAAGAGATCGAATAGTAGTCAGACATTCAATAAGCAGTCGACATGTAATTGAAAGAAATAATAATAATTTAATAAACCCCATAATCCTATGTCTCTAATTATTATAATTACGTGTAGACAAAGTAGTCAAATGGAAAAAGACTAAAACCAGCAGTTAATAAGCACCATGTGAATGGATTGAATCAAAACCAAATCCCAATCTACTACTCCTACTTACACTAATTCATTTTTTAATCAATTAATTAATTAATTGAAAAAAAATAAAACCTCAAAGTTTGAAAAGTAGTTCCCAACGACCCAAAATGATGAACTTTTTTTCGATAATTTCAAAGGAATTAAAAAAAAAAAAAAAACTCATACTGTTACACTTCAATTAATTTGTTTCATTTGGGCATAGGATTTTAGACGCAATGTTAAAAGTGAAAAGTAAGAATTCTTTCCATTTTAATAATAATAAAAAAAAAAGTCAATTGAAGTGGGACTAACTAATTAGGAAAGAAAGCCAAGTGAAGTGAGACGGAGATAGTACACACTTCATCATCCAACTAATAAAGAGATATTGTCTCTGTCTCACTTCACTAGTTTTGTTTTTATTTTCAACACGAAATTTTATACGTAAATGTTACTCCTTAAAGTTAAAAATAAGAGGTTCACATTGAAAAATAAGGATTGATCATTTCATTTTTATGAAAAATGACTAGTGAAGTAGGACGACCCAAAATAGCAAACAAAACTAATGCATTGGAACGAAGAAAGTATAAGTTTCATTTTCGTTTGTCCTGTCAATAAAGGGAATATTACCAAAAATGGCAAATTTTTAAATCATTAAAATTCATTTACAATACTTTATTCACTACTATCACTTTCGTATTCATTCTTGTGACGAGAAAGACTTATTCCTTTTATCAATCGGATAAAATAGGGAAAATAGAAGGGAATGAAAGAGGGCAATGATGTTCATATCATTAGAAACTGAGTGAAAATGTCAGTTTTTCCACCACAGAAATAATTAAAGTGCGATGCACCTGACTGACTTTATAAAGTGAGGGCCTTTTCCCCTGGCCAATTACTATGAAAGACAAAGGTATATAAAACCCTCCAAATCTCTCTTCCTTTTTAAAAGGAAATTCCAATTAAATTTTAATAACCAAGAAAAAAAGAAAGAACTCCCATAGATGCTATGCTGCTGTCAATGCGTCAGCCCCCACTCCACTCCTCCTCTCTCTCTCTCTCTCTCTCTCTCTCTCTCTCTCTCTCTCTCTCTCTCTCTCTAAAGGTGAAATCTTTTTCCCTTTCTCTCTAACAACACATATATACTTACACTCTCTCTCTACTAATTAATGGGAAATGGGAATTTCCTATTCCTTTTTCACCTAGCTAGTGGCAAGTAAAGAGTAAAGACTCTCTTTGTTGGTCACAACTGGAGTTTGTTAGGTCCTTTCGTAAATATGATTAATTGAAGAGACGGAACAATGTCGTTCTGATCAGCATGAGTTGATTAATAATCAAAAAATTGAATTTGCCTGATAATATATATATATATATGGACTTTTTTTAGTGCAAGAAATCCACACACAACCCAATCTTGTTTTCAAGAATGGATGTGCGCATGTAACAATGAAACAATGCCATTTTGAGTAACAACAAGAACTGATGTAAATGTGAAAAAGTAATGTCTTGACTTAGAAATGGGAAAATATGAGGAAAAATTCAATCTTTTTCATTAAATTTCTTAAGATTGAATTAGCCCATGAATATTTCATTTTAGTACAAGCAACACCCACAATCAAAATTCAATCTTTTATTCATTCACAAGAATATTTATACATGTATACATACACAAAGCATATATGTATGTATATGTGCACACATGTCATGTGTATGCATAATGCATAATTATATATGAAAGTTGTTCTATTTTCACACGCGTGCTACCAAAATATATAAATAGCCACACAAAAAGTAGCTTCCATTTGTATTTCTATACTACTACTCTCTCTCTCTCTCTCTCTCTCTCTCTCTCACATTCCTACGTGCACTTCAGATTCCATCTTTACTTTTATTTCCCCCCCTTCACCTCCTCCCCACTTTCAATTCCTCTCTTTCACTTGCTTAAAGAATCTTTGAGCTCACAAAAATTAACTCCCTTCTTCCAATCCTCAACCCTCGATTTCTCCGCACCCATACTCATATATTTACTCCTCCTTCTCTCCTTCTCCTTCTCCTTCTTGTTTAATCAAAATCCCTCATGTTCTTCCTCCTTTCTTGAGCCCCTCAAACAAATTCTTGATCACATACTTTTTTGCTTCCCTTGGTGCATGTTTGTGTTTCAACGATGGCTAGCTCGAGTGGGACCTACAAGGAAGGGATGAATAAGCAAGCTCACAACTCTGTTCCTACCACCTACAATGGCGGCTCTGTGCATGGAGAGTGGGGCGTGCCAACTTTCCAGCACCAGCAAACAATCTCCATGGACTGGACTCCTGAGGAGCAGACCCTCTTGGAGGACGGCTTGGCTAAGTAAGCGATCTTTTCGGGTTTCGATCTCTAAGATTCCTTCGAATTCCTGTGGCAAAGTTTGAATCGTTGATGTGATTATCTGATGATTTTGCTCTTTATGTGTGTTTTTAGTACAGATTTGGATTTTGTTTCTGCTGTTTTAAGGTTGTTTTTTAGTTTGATGGGATCAAGAAAAATGTACTGATTATTTATTTTTTTATTTTTATTTTTTGAGTGTTTTGAAGGTTTAATTCTTGCCCTAATAAGACATAAACAGTTGAATGGATGTTTCTAGGTCAGCTTGAAAAAAAAAAAAATATTAAAAAAAAAATGTGCTTTTCTTTAGAATTAAGTTAAGTTTTCTCCTAGTTTGCTTTAGAAAAATTTAATTGGCTTTTAATTGAGTTCCTTTCCTTTTCAACTTTTGGTTTGATCTCTGCTTTATATCTTTACTATAGTGTGATCTGATGTGAAAATAGTAGTATATTCAAGTTAAATAATGCAAGTGTTGATTGCTTTTTGATAATGATTTCTACAGTCACTTCCCTTTGAAGCTACTTTGCAGTTTTTCAAGTGATATTTACATGGATCTTGTAAATATCTCTGTGTTTTCGATTTCGTTGTATGAATTATATTGCGAAAGTCGAGTTTAGGAGTTGGTTGCTTGATTTCTTGAGGGATTTTGGATAGGGAAGTACATTGGTGATCTGATGCAGGTGCTGGTTTATGGTTTTAGGCTTGATTTTGTCCCATTTGGCAATCGTATCTTTACTGTAATTGGTCGTGTTTTGTCGTTATCGTGTCGTAAGTTTATCGTCTATTGGTAATCAATGAATACAAACAAGTGTAATTGAACTTCCATGTTTTAAGGTTAACGGCACGTATTAGTACTCTTAAATGCAAGAAATGAGCTCTGATCTTGCAAACTGTCGATATGTTTTATCTTGTTCGTTGGTCCGACATCATATCATCTTTACTGAGTCTAGTTCATGTGAAGCCAATTGGTTGATCACAATTCTTATTTTCATGTTTTCAATTCTGTGATGGTGTTCAGATATTCGTCTTTCCACTTCTCTCTTTCTCTCTAGATGATAGGTCGAAGTTGTAACTCAGTGCTAATGTGTTCAATGATTCCCCTCTGATTATACTTCCAGATATGCCACCGAGTCGAACATTATTAGGTATGCAAAGATTGCGGTGCAGCTGAAAAACAAGACTGTCCGTGACGTGGCTCTGCGGTGCAGATGGATGACTGTGAGTTGCATAGTCTAAAGAATTTTCATTTTTGGCATAGTAGTTCTATTTTACTGCACTATTGGTGAGATTGCATCAAATTAAGCGACTATAAGATCCATGAACTAACTCTTATTCACTATTCTATACAAGAAAATTTCCGTATTCATAAATGAGTAATTGGATACGAAAACTTGGAAAAGAACTTGCATGTAGCTAGCTGGATCGGAAAATTAAATAGGATAATGCAGTGGTAGTGATAATAAGTAGTAGGTATCGATGAATTGATTGCCATATCTTTAAGTGTAGCTATCTTGAGTGATTCATTCGACTCTGCAGAAGAAAGAAATGAGCAAGAGGCGAAAGGAGGACTTCAATGCAAGGAAAAACAAAGATCGAAAGGTCAGTTTTATCATCAACTTCATTCTTCATTCCATCATCTTATTTTTTCTGTAGAGAGTGGAGAGTTCTGTTTTGTGGGGCATTCTTCTCCATTAATGCAATACGAATCATTATAGACGAAGCACTACACCTAGGAATCGTCCTTTTTGTACGCGTGGCATTCATATTCCATTTTATGCACGTCTCTCATTTCTCAACATGGAAAATTCTGAATGCTTCCAAATTTTATCAGAATCTTGTTTTAGTACATACCTAAAAAATTATGCTTTCTCGTATAAAACTTTCTTTTTTCAGGAAAAGTTCATCGAGGCTACTGCAAAACCTTCTCGTTTATCCATCCAGTCAGGACCATCTCACGCTCAAGGGATGGGCTCCAATTGCAACGACGACAGCAACAACATCTCATACAATGGTGCTGGCTTCTTCTCTAAAGATCAGTTTCTCTTCGGTTTAGAATCAAACTTCCATATTTACATGCATTCATAACGATCCACGTAATTTCATTTAACAAGACATATGTGAAGGCATTTATGAATTACCTAATTGATGTTAAAGAAATATTGCAGATATAAACAAAATTTGCTTTGCTAAGATGTAAAGAAATGTCGATAGAAGTAGTCTCCGTTTTCATATAATGTGTTGTAGAGAACGGAGGAAAACATGTATATACGTAGGATTTGCTGAAACCAGAGGATGGAGATGAAGTATATGATTCGAAAAAATATCATCACATGATTTTTCTTTGGGATAAAGAGAAGCAATGTAATACTTCAACAATCACCGATCAAACGGGACTGCATAATTTCATTCTAAAGGTTAAAAGTTTTAAATGATTCTACACATGGAATGCCAAATTTTCGAAACCTGCACTTAAAATTCTTCCGTTTCAGCGGCTTCATATTCTGCTATTCTTTGAACAGATGTGACTGGACCAACTCGACAGCTTCTTCAGCAGAACGCTTGGGCTTTCAAACAGATATCTGCAAATCTCACCACTCTTCAGGTAAATTTTCGTATATATGTGTACTAATGTCCGTTAATCGCCATATCCCGGCTCTTTTTCTTACCTTAGCGTGATTGGAAGTTCATTAATACTCTAAGAATTAGAAATCTTTTTGCTTATGATGATCAATGTCGATCAATGCTGAGAGTTAATTCGTATTATATATGCTGCATTTGGAATTTGTTCGTTTGTAGATCAAACTCTTTACTACTACTTGTTTATTTCATGTTGGATAGCATTTGTTATGCTTGTAGTGGAAATTAACTACGTGAATTGGATCTCTGTGTGCGAATAATGTGTACCCTCTCGGTCGTGTTTTACAGGTTCATGAAAATTTGGGGCTTCTGAGTCAAGCTCGAGACAACCTCTTTAAAATCTTGACCAAGTAAGTCACCATTCTCTTGATTTTTTACACTATTTTCTCGGTTATGTATGGTTAACCTTGATTTTCATTTGGTTTACATTACGGCATTTTTTACCAGTCGTTAATCTCCACACTTAACATTTATTCGATCTGTAGCATAAACTATTCTATAGAGACGAAGACATGGTATAGAAACATGCCAATCAAGATTATAATCGTTCTTTTTTATGAGAAATTTGCATCTTTTTAGTCCCTTAATAACAAAAGTTTTCGTCTTGATTAAACCATTTGAAACTAACTCTCCATGCTTCATCATATCATCGCTCATTATTCCATGTTCTTCTGATAAATCTGGATTACCTGAAACTGCAGCTTGGACGGGATGGGCGCCAGGATGAAGAGAATGCCGCAGCTCCCTAAACTGAACGAAGAGCTCGCGAACTCCGTCCTTCCTCCAACAAGTTACCACCCCATCCAACTCTAGTGTAGCAACTAATCAAGAACTTGAGGAGTAGAGGTGACTTCCAGAAATCTGAATGTGCTGAAAATGGTAGAGTTTAAGTATAGTTTGTTCCTTAAATTTGAGAATTGGTACACAATTAGAGTGACATGGCATTAGCATTATTGGATAATCATAAACCTCAGTTTCAGTTATAAGACTACATTATTACATCATGGAAAAGAAATATATATATTCCATTTTCTGTAGTTTGAGTTTATGATTTTCTTTTTTCTTTTATTTTCCCCAAAAATTGTTGCTTTATATTTTAGATTTTAGATTTTCTTGAAATGTTTGTTATAGAATTTTGCATGTTAATAATTCAACCATGCATGCACATCTCCTTGTATGCAAAATGCAATCTTTTATTTATTTTTTTACCTTTTATTTTATAACCATTTTGGAGTAAACATTTTCGAAAATTTTCATGTACTTAGAATTTGTGAATTCTATCTAGTATTTCAACAATTTAGGCATTTTAGTTGGAAAAAGTTGATGTTGAAGCTTATATTTCTTTTGAAATGATATACTCTTGTTAGTTGTTACTATGTTTGAAAAGGTGGAACTCCTAAATATTCTAGTTAAAAACATACTAGTAGTAATTAATAAAGTCAACAGGTATATAGAGAAAATTACCTACTCCCTCCAGGTTTCTTTTAAGTGTCCTATTTTCTATTTCCGTAGTTTGTTTCTAAATGTCATATTTTAGAATATGATAGTAAAAATAGATAAGCGTTTACCATTTTATCCTTGTAGTTAATGTGGTGTGTAAGTTGATGTTTCAGAAAACGAGAATTGTAGATAACGTTAAAATGTAAATTTACACAATTTATTGACTATTGTTATGTGTTGTTTTATCTAAAATGTAAATTTACACAATTTATTGATATGTGTTATTTGATAAAATGAGACTTAAAAAAACGAAGTTTTCCACATATCCTCGAACCCAAATATAGTGTTCGATTTTTCATTTTTCTTACATTTTTTTTAATTATATTACTCCCTCCGTCCCGTCAAAGACGTTACATTTTTTTTTGTTAATTTCTGGCACGTTTTTCCACGCTTCTTAATGAAGTGTTTTAAAATAGATTTTTGAAGAATTTTTTCTTTTGCGGGATAATACAACTATCATAGTATCCCGTAAAAGGAAAAAATTCTTCAAAAATTTATTTTTAAACGCATCATCATTTCATCAAGAAGTGTAGAAAAACGTGCCAGAAATTAACAAAAAGAAATGTAACGTCTTTGGCAGGACGGAGGTAGTACTATTTAGACATGCTTGATTTTCATTTATTTCAGCAAATGAACCTGCTTCATTAAATCGCTTAATATATCACAATCAATTCGATCGCACGTGACATGTGCTAATATTTACTTTGCCCCGAAAAATATAGTATCATAATTAGTTATGAGTTATGACTTATGATCGTTAATCATCAAATCGAATTAAATTATACGTGAATAAATTGATTATTATTATTATTATTATTATTATTATTATTATTATTATTATTATTATTATTATTATTATTATTATTATTATTATTATTTTTATTTTTTATTTTTTATTTTTTTTTTAATTTATTTATTTTTTTTTCAAAATCGATAAATTGATTAATCTATAATTGGAGATTTCGCATCAAACGAGCACTAGCGGTTTACTCATCATAACATGCAAATATTGTTGTGTTCAATGGTTGAGAGACAACACAACTTTAGTTAATTATCTGTAGAATTATTTTATTTGCATTATTCGTTATTGATTTTTATAATTTCAAAAAAATATTTATGTATGTAGTATATTATATATCCTTTTATTTAAACCAAACAAATAAATGAATCACCTCTACCATTCAAGCTTCAAACTTTTCTCCCTCTACTTTTTTTTCGTTTTTTTTTTCTTTCTCCGTTGTTGACAAGGGGAAAAGAAACAGCATGCAGATTCTCCATCAAGAAGCCAGGGAAGATAATTCCTTCGTTTCACAGAATCTGCATACAACAATACATTATACTA
Organism: Thymus mandschuricus; assembly: GCA_029379335.1. Lineage (NCBI taxonomy): Eukaryota > Viridiplantae > Streptophyta > Magnoliopsida > Lamiales > Lamiaceae > Thymus > Thymus mandschuricus. Next base: position 12,449,354 of record CM057082.1, on the reverse strand, counting down.
TGAGCTGGTACGATCATCGTCTCGTTCTTTATTTAATTCCGTTTCCGAACATTTTGATACATGCATTATTTCTCTCAACATATACATGTCCTGATGATTAATTCAACATGTTGTTTCGGCTTCATGTAAACAGATGTATATGATATCTGTGACTGCCAGTAAAAACAATATAGTTCGGTCGAGATTATTGATATGATCATTGAATGTTCTTGAGTTCTGTTCTGTTGAATCCAAAATGTTATAATTCATCATATCTCTATAACAAATTCACGTTTGTTCCGTCGTCCGTTGTATCAACTTCTCATAACCGATTAATTTCCATTTATAGAAGGCTATTTCTGAAATGTTGAAAGTATGGGTTTATGAAATATTTCTTTAATTAGTTTTATAATATTTCTCCGTCATAAACCCTTATTATTTATACGTTGAATTTCCATATTTATTTGAAACCAAGTCATCGTCGTAGATCCTTAAAAATTGTATCATGTTTTCTCCTCAAAATCAGCCAAGGATTGACCCAATTACAAAGATAAATTTAAAATCTTACTATTTTATCAGTGAAAGTTCGAAGTCCTTTTAGTTATTCCGTACATTCCCCGTCGGAAACTATAAACTATTATAACCACCGGTGTTTGTAAGTTTTCTTTCGTAGTAATTCATAAAACCGAGATAAATATTTTTCATGATTTAAAAAAAAAAAAAAAAAACTAATATCTTGTTATGCTTTCAATATTTTAAATTTAACCTATTTTAATTCATGATGTTGATCATCTGAAGGTACTCGATTGGATTCCTTGAGCATAACTTCAACAAACTAGAGCTTTGAGGAAAAGGAGTAGCAGTTCATTTACCCGTGAGTTTTTTCTTGATTTTGACTGCTTCCTTCGTCTCCTTGAACGCGATACCCGTGTCGCACCAATAACTTGCGACAAGACACAAATCGTAAGTTTATAATATCATCTACAAATACACTACTGCTCACTTCATAATAGTAAATTTTCTGCACCTACACACTTGAGAAAATGCTCAATAAACATAGGTGGATGACCATAAATTCCCACCAATTTAATAATCATGAGGTTAAGATATAAACGTAGAGCATCACAAAGTACCTCATCTTGGTCCATAATCCCACAGTATTCCTCATTCTACCTAATTCCCCCCGTTTTTTCGGGGGTCGAGATTTTCAGTCTGCATCTCACATTGAAAGTACACTTTCTCCTGTCCTCTCTTTTCCTAGTAGTCAATGTCAATGTTAGTGAACCTACACAGGACACTTGACCATAGCCCTCCACTAGAAAGATTAGGAGAAACAAATTAACTATTTTAGCATATATAGAGTTAGGTAATCCCTATTTAATGTTCTTGAGTAATAACTACACACAACAGAAGGTGGGATGTGTGTGGACGGGGACAGGTCTTAGCGTAAGAACGAGCACTCTATATCTCTCACGGCCTAAAGTGACTCGTGTAAATTTCTTATCCAAACAATTACCAAACTATAAAGAGAAAAATGATAAACAACTAATTCGACAGGTAAAAGAAATGGGAACCTTTCATGGAACAAGAATGGCGAAGCACGTGATTCTAGTGATGCTCGCCTTAGGCTTCATAACAGTTGCCAGCTCTGAAGCAGGTAAATGATTTACCTCTTACTTTGGTTCTCTAATTATAGGATCGATAAACTTTGTACAAAATCCGACGCTTAACTGCAGAGATAAGATGTAAGAAGTTTGATCAGATGGCTTTCAAAATTTCAGGACGAGTTTTGGCAGAATCGAACATGACCGCAGCAGGCAGTATGGATATGGATGTAACTATAAGAGTAGATCCTTTAAACAAACTGAAGAAATACAGAGGAGGATATAACGTAACAAATGATCATTACTGGAGTGTAAGTACGATTAAAGCTATTGCTCCCACCCCTTCCAACTTGATAGAATAACTTGCATGTTCATGTGGAAACAGTGAAAGATAACTTACAAAATCTAGCTCACCTTTTGCAGTCGACAGTCTTTACAGGCGTATCTGGATATGTTGCTGCACTAATATGGCTCCTGTGCGGTATAGGATACGGAATACTTCTTCTAGTAAAAACTGATGGTTGTAAGAAAAGCCGAAAACGCAAGAACAAATCTACGTGTCATGAGCAGTATCATCTGCAGCCTCTTATTTTGGCTAGTTTCTTTACGCTCCTTGCAATGTAAGTAATAGGCATGTCACATTATTATTCAATTGAAAAATAATCGACCTTTGGAGCAAGTTTCAAATATGACATCTGAAATTCCGACCGTGGAAAGCTTAATCAACTTTTAAGATTCTAGCAAGCTTTCCAAGGTTGGAATTCAGAAGTAATCCATGCTTGTAGCTTTTTAGAATTATAAAGCTCGGTCAATTTTTGAAACTCGCTCTGAAAGTAACGCCACAAAATATAATTAACCATAAATTAAAAGAGAAAACTTACACAAAAATCTGAAGGAGTCACAAGCAATGAGTGAGGAACTCGTTTTCTAAGTTCATAACACCGAAAAGAGCATGACCTATTCCTGTCATTTCAGAACTGCCTGTGGCCTGGCTATTGGAGGTAACTCAAAGTCCCATTCCAGAGCAAAGACAGTGATAAACATTATTCTTAATACAGCTGATGGTGCTTCCGACACAATATTCAACATAACTGGAGCTATGAAGGAAATAAGCCGCAATTTGCAGGAAGTAGATGGAAAGCCTAATCAATTATTAAATACAACCACCATAAAACTTGATTCTCAGGCTTCTAGTATAAAAACACATGCAACCGAGAACAGGCAGTTAATCCACAAGAGCCTGAAAACATCGTATGTAACCTCAATGCTACCTCTGTTATGAGTTAATTCATCGTCCATATGGATATATGATTGCTTATTTCTTATATTAACAGATATGGAGTGACAACAACGATAATAACAATAACACTGCTCGTTGTGCTCGCTCTACTAGGTAAGGCCAGATGAGTATCCACCTTGCTCCTTTGATTCTAAAAGATAAATTGTGTTGAAGAAAATCAATCTATTAAAAGAAAACTGTCAACAGTAAACGTGATCAAGCATTCTTTCCAGCATTTTCCTTTTCTTGACTTGCACTAAAATGCTCTTTTGTTAATACAGCATTTGGAGTTTCAAAGTTTCAGACGCCCCTTCAAGCGTAAGTTCATGGAACTAGTACATAGATTACACACTTGATTAAACTGAAGATAATTTATCATAGATTTACCTGGTTGCAGATTAATAGCAGTTTGCTGGATGTTAACTGTCCTCTGTTGGCTGTTTTTTGGGGTCAGCTTCTTCCTACAGCAGTAAGTTTCCCCCTCCCAGCTCCAAAAAAATATTGATGTGAACCAAAAAATGAATTATTATATTACATATAAATAAATACAATACTTTAAGTATATACATGCTAGTCGACAACAACCAGATCAATTAAAGGGATATAATTTTCAGCTTGACCGGAGACACATGCCGAGCACTTGAAGGCTTCCAGAGGAATCCCTATAACAACAGCTTGAGTTCCATTCTACCCTGTGACGAATTGCTTTCTGCAAAACCAATGCTAAAAAATGTAACTACAGAGATTCACGACATAGTGAACAAGGTAAGCTAATCAGCAGTGAGAAGAAATGCATTCTATACATATGCAGAAGTTTCTTAGTTCATCTATCCATCGTGGTATTTTTGAGGCTTCCAAGAATAGCTAAAAGGTTCTTCATGTCTAGTTAAACTATATGGAAAAAAATTATCAACCCTTGACACTAGAGAATGAAGAGAAAGTCTAAGGAAAATCAACTAGAACAATTCTGGCACTAATAACAATCTTATCACACACATGAAGAAGTCATCTATTTCATGGAACTCAAGTCTACTGGGTTCTGGTAGCTTATGTTCCCTGTGAAGATGTGCATTTTTTACGGATGACTGACTGATAACCTAGATTCTTGTCTCAGATGCCAAGGATGAACGATTTGATATAAGGAATTATTAAGAGATTCTAACAATCCATGATGTACATTACATATTTCAGTGGAATACTTCATATTTTTTTTCCCTGATATCATACTACTCATACAAAGGTAATGGAGAAGATTCGGTGGCTTACATCCATGACCGAACTATTGCAGGTGAACCAAAATATATCTGTATCATATGGAGGCGTTGTTCAGATATGCAATCCTTTCTCCCCACCACCTGCATATGACTACCAGCCATGGAACTGTCCAAATACCTCTATCCATATAGGAGATATCCCTAAGGTAAAGAGAATTAAAAAAAACTAAATTTACTGTACAGAAACTCACACTATAGCCTGCACTTTTTAGTCCAAACTTCTTTTGTGTGTGTGTGAGAGAGTGTGTGTGTGTGAGAGAGTGTCTGCGTGTGAGAGGAAGAGACGCTCACCAAGACCAACAATCTCTTGAGGAGGATATGCAACTAAGAACAATTATTTCGCTTTGGAAGGTTATACAACAGCTGGCATGTCCTGATTCTCAGACCACCTGTAACGGAGGAATTCTGGTTCCTGCAAATTACTACAAGTCAGTAGGAGCATACTGCAATTCAATACAATTATTACTGGATCAATTTACTAGCATACAAGGCCTAGTCGAGTGTAAGCCAGTCAAAGATGCCTTCTCCGAAATCCTTCTCAAACACTGCAAGCCACTAAGGAGATACATACGATTGTTGTGGTCAGCATTGCTATTCCTGTCACTGGTTCTAGTAATCTTGGTTCTCATTTGGGCAATCAAAGCACACCATGACCAAACTCATCACTCATCTGATGGATCCATTAAGCCTCACTATGGTGATATCACAGAAAGTGGAACCACAGATGGCATAGATGATGACTCAGATGATGAACCAGAACAATAAGGAGAAATCACAGGAAAACTGCAGGAGAACCCAACATCGTAATGACTATAAAGAGTACACATGGAAATACAGCATAAAAGTATTGCTTTAGCTGGGGACAAACCCCTTGAGTGGCAATCTATAATACTTTCCCCTGTCAATGGGATATAATTATTCCCATCATGTCAATGACAATGTATCAGAGAGAAAATTTTGCAGCTGCTATATAAGCACTTACATTCTGTAGCATATAGTTGAACTTTTGAAATATGTAGCAATTACAGTGAAGATAGCCATTTTTTTTTTTTTTGTGCTCTATCATCGTGTTCAGATTATTAGCACACTCACCATATGTAGCAGAAACTTGAATCCCTCATGTTGTCTCTTGTGTTGTTTGAGTGCCCAATCACCAGTAAATGAGAAGAACAATCCAAAAGGAAAGAAAGTTGAAGCAGGCAAAGAGCCTAATCATTGATACCCTGCTGGTATTTGATACTAGGAGTATCATTTTTCAGATCCTAAGAATCCGGATGCAACATGTTCCGTATGGGTGGAATCCTTCAGCAGAAGTCACTCAGTGTACAAATCTTTTTATGTAACATAATTCAGATAGTGTACTAGATTTCCAAGCAATATTCTGGTGGCAAACTTATACAAGTCATCCATGCTAATGCAACATGAGAAAGCAATTATGCAATAATCATATGAATCCCATGTTACTGAGTTTCATATCAAATTTTAATTTACTAAACAGTATTCACAGGAGGATAATGTATGTGGGGAAGTAACGATGATTAAGAGTAGCTACAAAAGTGTTGCCTCGTATTAAAAAGTTACTCATACAATCTTCCTGAAACATTGTCATTTGAAAGTCCTAAACGCTACGTTAACTCTTCAGAAGGAACAACAGAACAGCTGCAGGATCATACATATGCTTCAAGAATACGAACCTTCATCCAAGATTCTCGCCATCCTACAAGAGATATTATAGCGGTAAGCTCTCATGCAGATATCAAAACAAGCTGGTAATTCATAATTCAAAGTATTCAAGTAAAACTAAGACCCATGTGGTTACGGTATGAAAAACCTCAATATATTCGAAACCTACATCACGAAATGATGGATTTGGTCACATAATTATTTATTACTAGGATTTTGTGCTTCAAGGTTGGGGACAACATTCAACATAGGGCTCAAGGTTTGCACAGTTATAAATCGTTTTACATGTCTCCCCTTACAGTTTTCTGATAATCCTCCAGCCTGTTCGAAACAGACATGCATGAAAAGTCAAACTAAGACCATTGCTCTCAATTTTTCTGTAGCTTCACAAGCGTGTTTACAAGTTGCAACAGACTTTATGCAGCTTATTTTTGGAGAAAATCTCTCAGACAAGCTGCTTGGTGGCTGTACTAGGTTAAATTTTACCAAGAAATGGTGTGTGTATCTGGCAGTCTAAGTGATTAGATGTTCTAATAAGGATATACTCAGGATACAAAATGAGTTGCACCAAAAACCCGGTTAAGTAGTTTAGATTAGGCCATATGAAATTGGGCAGAGGGCATGTGGTTTTTGTGATTTTTTGCAGGAAGGTGGCCTCATTCTATTGGGTTCCAGTGCCAAAAGAAACCTTCGTAATTAGAAATTTCGAGGAGAGCACATATCTTCTAGCAGAGATTTTATGTAAGGAGCAGCAAATCTCAGAGCAATCAACGTTCTACACATCAGAAGAAGAAGCTGATTTAAGCTTCACATGCAGTATGCAGATAATGTCTGACAATCATTGAGCCAGCAAAACAGATAACCGAACTTTGACGAATACAGAGTTTTAGTTTCGGAGATTCAACATACATATATACATTAAGCTTTTACTTATTCCTAAACATCAGCTCCCGTTGGTTTCTCAATACATTTTCAGATGATTCGATAATAACAAAACAAAAAAACCAGAAAAAAAGTAAATGCAAAAGGATAGGCGGTGGAACAACAATGAACCTGAACTGAAGAAGGCTTGCTAGAAACCACCGATTCCAGATTGGATACTCGCGTATCCAACGAGTAAAACTTTTCGGTCAACTGCGCTTACATACACGGTGAAAACTATCAGAAATCTATACAAGCATGAGCATCAATCGATACTAATTCGAATAAAACAATCGAGGAAAATTATGAACATTCAACATTCGAGCATGAAATTTTAACCTGACAAGAAAGGGAACTGCGATCGGTCCACAGATCCTTGACCACAAACTGCGCAATTGCTCCAGAAGCAGAGGCGAAACCTAGACTGAACCACAACAACCTCGTGCGCATCATTTTTACAATTTTTTTCTTCTTTTTTGGTTTGTTTTTCTTCAGTTTTCTGGGGAATTTTGAAGCTTGCGTTACGCCTAGCAGCAGCGGAAGAAGGAGAGTGCAGAAAACCTACTCGTTCGGAGTCAAATACTCAAATCCCCGTTTGGCGTAATTTTTCATAATTGATATTCTCAATTTCAATTTCAAGTAATAAAGTTTAATGTTGTGCTAAATCACTAAGGTACTCGACTGGATTAGCTCATATGTTATCGAGCTTGTTCACGGGCTCGTCATCAAACCTTAAATTGAGCCCCTGATCAATCTTGTCCTAGTGAATTGAAAAAAATAATGTACTGTTAGAAATTGAATAAAATTTTAACTTTTCACTAAACAAACTTGAGCTTGTACTCCCTCCGTCCATTTGGAGTTGTTACACTTCTTTTTAACATTTGTCTCAAGCGTTTTCGAGAAATTTATTGATGAGTTTAAAAATAGCTTTTTAAATATTGTTTCCTTTTATGAGATACTAAAACACTTGTAGTATCTCGTAAATTAAAAATTTCACAAAAAGATATTATGAAACTTATTATCAAGACGCTTGAAAATGCTTGAGACAAATGCTGAAAAGAAATGTAACAACTCCAAAGGGACAGAGGGAGTATATACATTTTTATCGATTTAATGTTAAACCGAACTCGAGCTCAAACAAATGAATTTTTAATATAGCCAAGGTGGAGCCGCCACTACCAGTCTCAATTATATATCTATGGTCACCGTTTAAATCCTCTTTTGGTACAAAATTATATCATTCGCTACTCCTAAAAAAATACTTAAACACATAGTTTTATTCATAATCGTGTCACGAATCTTGTTATATAGTACTACTAATTGTAAAACGTATTGTAAATCAATAAATGTCATACATTTATATAAGGTCAAGACCTTGTGTTCAAATCTCAATAAGAGCAACTTCACTCATATTCAAAGTAGGAGTGTGAATAAGTCTAACTACTCGATCACCAATCGAGAAAAGTTCGTTTGTAACTCAAATATGTTAACAATTGAGCTGAGCTCAATGATTAAGGTACTCGACTCGATTGGCTCATATGTAATCGAGTTTGTTCACAAGCCTGTCATTGAGCCTAAAATCAAGCTCGCAATCAAGGTTGATCCCTGCGAAAAGAATTGTAGGTAAAGTTGAAATTGGATAAATTTTAAACTTTACACTAAATAGGCTTGAGCTTGTATATATTCTTATCAATTTTTCGTCAAATCGAACTCGAACTCGAACTCGAAAAAATGAATATTGAAATCGTCCTTGGATACAAAATTATTCCATCCGTTACTCCTAAACAATACCTACATAAATAATTTTAGTTAATAATAAACCTCACATGCTACAACCAATTAAGAGATGGAAAACAAGGTTACTACATAGAAATTAAGTATCTCCATCACAAAGCCTGCAGCAAGCCTCACAAAAGTGCCAAATGCAGTTAGAATCTGATACTATTTTGTCACACCCTAAACTATTCCTCTTATTATTATACTAGTACTATAATAAAAAAGATTAAGCCAAGCCGGCCATATCAAATTTTGGGCTTGCTTTGATCATTTTCAGCACACATACTATCACAATTATTGGATCATATGCATTAATTTATATAATTAACTAACCTTGTCCCAACCATAACCACCAAATGCAGAACATTGTTAGCTCCGAAAAACCATATAAAAATGTCCGATCGATTGGTCATAAGATCATAAACAAGCAGAGTAATTAGCAAGAGAACAGAGATGAACAGACGAGAATCGGGCGAAGGCATTCGAAGGATTTCGAACTGCTTCAAGGATAGAGATGAGGAGCTTTCGTTTTTCCGGGACCTTAAAAAACGCGAAAAGGATCAAGTCGCTAGCCTTCTTCAGCCTGTTTCCGAGGACTTTGAAGCCAACGGTCAGTCCTAGCTAGCTAGGCCTAGCCTAGTATATACATATATATGCATGCATGTGTGTGTGTGTGAGAGAGAGAGAGAGAGAGATGATGATGATGAAGTTGGTGGTTGTGAATGCAGGAAGCTTTGGGCTGAGCAGGATGAATTCAGGAGGAAGAAGAGGGGCGGGGAATGAATTTCTTGGTGAGAGCGGCAAAAATGACTACAACTGGTAATTTACTCCTTCCTTCGTTCCAAACGAAACGTACCCTCCTTCTCCAATTCTTAATACTTATTGTATGTTTGAATTTACTTTGAAGGCTGAAAACGCCGCCGGCGACGCCCCTATTTCCGTCGCTCGAGATGGAAACGGTTGGCCAAGAACTAGTCGTTCAGAGGGAGATTCCGATCATCCAGCCTCTTTCAAGGGTATATATATATATATAATATAAACTCTGAAATTCATTTTAAATTAACTTGATCAAACAAGGTTACAAAGAGTACAAACACATCAACAGTTTGCAGGAAATTCAGAAGGAAACTATTACAAAGCCACTACCAACAACATACCTTCGTCTCCGAAACCGAAGCCCAAACTCCCCCAACGCCACAAGACTCCGACGGGGAGGCCCACCACACCGTCGTTTGTCGACAAGAAGAACATGAAAAACGCGCCCCTAGTAGGCCAAAAGCCGAGCACAACGTCTACTGATAAAACGAAGCCGGCTTTTACCCCGATAGTCAAATCGACCGTCTCAAAAGAGACCCGATCGAACTTCCCAGCTTCAAACACATCAAGAAACACCAAGATCGAACCTAACTTGAGTGCCAAGCCATCAAACAGAGGAGTCTCACCTCTTGTAAGGCCATCTACCCATGGCGTCTCGACCGAGACCCCACCTAACTTGAGGACAACGAATAGGCCTACATCCGCTACTCGAGGAAGGCCCGCATATCAAATTCCCTCGGCCCCACAGAAACAGGAAACGAACACGAACATGAACACGAAGGTCAGAAGGCAGTCGTGCTCCCCGAGCGTGACAAGGGGAAGGAAAGCGGAGAGTGATAATGGAAGTGTTGTGGCTAGTGAGAGTGGTGGTAGTAGGGCTCCTCAAATGGGGAGGGTGCAAGTGCTAGGGAGCAAGATGGTGGACAAGTTCATGACTGCAAGGATGTCGAGTGCTGATGATCGACGGTCGAAGATCAAACTGAGCGGATCGATGAACGAGAGCTCGAGGATCGATTCCAACGGTGAAGAGAGGCAGCAGCCCAAGATTAAGCTCAATGGTTCCTTAAATGAGAGCTCTGGCTTTGGAAGGTTGATGTCTAAGACGTCATTAGACATGGCTATCAAACACATGGTATTATTACTCCTCTCTCTTAATTTTAGAATTAAAAATTCCTAGCTCCGTCACTGACTCGTACATTACGTATTGGATTGCAGGATGTTCAACGAGATTCGAGCAATGGCCGTAAAATTGGTATGATTCCGGGGAAAAGATATTGAGCCACTAGCAATACGCATGAAGGATATTTCTTGGATGTAAAAAGGAAATATAATCGAGATTTGCACTATGTGTAAATGGTTAAATTCTTCAAAAGTGGCCCTATGTTATAACGTTACGTTGCATGATTTTATTATATGCAACTCCTTGTCGGAAGACTCAAACTTAAAATTTTTAACTTTAGACCTTAAGCCCTTATTATTAGATCAACACATTATATCATAATCTTGACTTGTATATTCGTTCTCTTCATATGAATTTTCAATAATTAAATCTCACGTGTTGATAATTCTGAATAAAAATAATTGACCGCTTGAGAACACCACACTTCTCAAAATAAAGTACGTTATTATTGTTTTTGCATACTAAAATTTAGTAAACCAAATTAAAATATGAGAAATGATATGCTAGTCAGTAGTCACTATGGTTTGCACTTTCGTGGGCACCTTCGTGTTCGATATTATATCGTAAAACCCGTACTACGTCTCGGTGGAAACGCGTGGCGGAAAAAGTCAAAAAACAAATGGATCTACTTCAATGGGACGGAGGGAGTATGATTTTTTCAATTGTAATATATTCTAATACCTTACATATTAATATTGAAATTACTAAAATTAAAAAAATATACTCCATCAAAGCTCGATTTATTTTATTATACACTTTTTGAACTTAGAGAGAAAAACGAATAAATCGAGCATTGATATTTATATATTTTTTTAGATTTAGTCATTTCAATATTAATTTATAAAGTACTAAAATATATTATAATTGAAAAAAATGGAACAAAAAATAATATTGAAATGAAAAAATGACAAAAGAGCCCACGAAAGTACTCACCACAAGGCGATTAGTATATCATTCCTCATTATAACCGGATGGGATCATCTGTCCCAAACTCTGTGTCCCAATCGTGTCCCAAATCCTAATTTCTATTAGTAAAATATTATATTTAAAATAAAATAAAAATTGCATTATATAACAAATTGTAATACACATTTATAGGGAAAAAAATAGATTTTTTAAATGTAATATGTTAGTTTTGAATTTTTCAATCATTACATAACCAATAAAAGTAAAATTATATGCTAAAAAATAATTATATACCCTAATTTGGATTAGTGAACCCTAGAAATAATCATAAAATTAAAATAAATCATTATAAATTAAAAATTTTGAAAAAATGTATTAAACTAATAAAAATTGAGATTTGGGACACAATTGAGACACAGAGTTTGGGACAAAGGATCCCATCCGCATTATACAGTAACATTGTAGATTGGAGTCCTCCGCGATACAATTTTAAAATTTTACTAATTACTACCTCCACCTTACAAAAGTTGTATAAAACAAAAATGTACAACTCTGCGCAGGATTTGTATAGACTTTGAAAAGTAGATGGATTTTTATAGACTTTTAAAATCCATAGACTCTGCGCAGAATTTGACTAGATTCTATACAGAGTTTGACTGACTCTATTTATTGATTTTGATGGATTTTCATGGACTTGCAGTATTGTGGAATATGTTTTTTTAATTAATTTCCATGGATTTCCATAGACTCCGACGCTGAACTATTGTAACTATTTATTTATACAAATAAATGCATATGAGTCACACTTGTAAATAAATAAATAAAATTATCTATATTATTTGAAAAAAAAAAAAACCCAATAACTTTATTCAAATTGTTTGAATATGTTTGTAGGGAGTATCAAAATTCATCAAATTATGTAATCTTTCAAAACAAGAATCGTATTTTAAAAAAAAATCCAATTAATGTATTTTTAATAATAAAAAAAATTACTCTTATTTTTTTTCGTTCAAATGTTATATTTCAGCTTAGTCATTATTCATTTCCTTGAACCTTAAAAAACGTAGCAATAATTTAACCATAAAAAATCAAAATGAAAGTTGAGATTTAAAAGTTACATGTTCGAATTTTATAAGAATGAGGGATTTTATGAAAATATTGATTTTCAAGCAAACTCTAGTAAACAAAATTTTGGTACTAGATAGTCATAATTTGGATGTCTTTTAAAATAACTATAATTATTTGGAGAAAAGATAAAAAGTACGGAAGAAGGTGACGGAAATGGTGAGTTTGAGTTTTTTTCAGAGAATCCGTAGAAATCTCTGGGTTTTATAAAAGATTTTGAAGAGTGAAATCTCTTTATATTTTAAAAAAAGAATCCAGCAAAATCCATAGACTTTTAAAGTCCATCGACTGTTGAATATTTATACATTTTTTAAGACTTTAAAAAGTCTGCATTGAATAACTCAGGATTTTTAAAGACTTTATAAAATCTGAATTGAATACCCACAGATTTCTAAAATCCATAAAAATCCTGCAGAATCTGAATTGAATACACCCCGTAAGAACATAATTATAGGAGTAAAAGTCACACAAAATAAAAAGGAATCACTAAATAAAATTTTAGTTTCTGAGTATGGGAGTTTGGTGTACTAACATTAAATTTAACAACTAACATTTGTCCGATTAAAAAAAAAAAGCAAAACAAAACTCGTCACGTATTTCATTGTCTAAAAAGAAAAAAAATTCAAATATGCTAGACAAAAATAAGATTTTATTATATTTATTTTTAATATATGAGTGCTTTTTTCTTGGTAATCAAATGGTTTAGTACTAATTAAAAGGGTTATTTAAAAATAAAAAATAAAAAAAATTATCAAAAGGTAATCCTCATGTAAAATGCCTCAGTGTAGAATAGATTACTCAACTGCTCAGCGTCAGTATGGATGAACCGCCGCCGCCGCAGCCGCAGCCGTCGTCTCCTGGAGTCACGCCGGCGGAACTGAAAGACTGCTTAGAAGAGCTGCTGGAATTCACACTCATTTCCTCCATTCAAGGCAAAGTTCAAACCGGCCTCTCCAATGAATACTGCGCCCACCTCCTCAGAGACGATCCCTCAAACCCGCTTCACCCTAACGCCGGTACTTTACAGCCCTTTCTATAAATTTACAGTCTTTTCATGCCTGCACGAATCGTGTCTCGTTTTTGTACTCTTAGCATAAGCAGTTGTACCTTGGCGCCTTCGTTTGAAGCTTCGATGCTTTTGTAATTTTTTTGCTTTTTCTGAAGTTTGTTCTCCATTTCTGTGCTTCCATTAATGGCAAAGCTTGTGTTCTGTTATCTATTGTTGGGAAAGCTTGTTGATTGAGAGATGAGACTCTTTGATTATTTGGATATGATTTAAAGGAGAAGTTCTTGAAAGATACTTTAAAGGGGAATTTATGTTTGAGATGATTCGACACGAATTGCTAATATGGTAAAAAATACTTAAATGTATAGAACTTTGCTTTTACATTGGTACTGCCACTCGGTTGCTAATGATCTACCATCGTAATCAGAAGTTTCCGTAGGAGTTCCATCACATCCGTTATACAAGCGACTAGCGTCTTCTCTATATCAGTCTATAGATTCCGGAGCCTTATGTTCGTCCTACAAAGAACCTATACTAGCTCATGAAGAATTGAACCTGAGGAAGAAAGATGAGGAATTGAATAAGTTGATTATGGAAAAGGGTTCTGCTTTATTGAGTGTACGTAACGACTGGAAATACTATATGCTACTTCTTATTGGATGTTGCAGAGCGAGTTTATCTATGCTGACATGTAGTTGCTACAGGTGCTGAAAGAGGTTAACTTCGAGCTTCACGTGCAGGAACCCTTTTTCTCTCTGCTCAGTGGTATTCATCTCTTGATTTGAAGTTTTTTTATTTTAATTTTGATTGGGATTTAGTTTAACAAATTTCCATCCTTTAATAAGAGTTTTCACTTGTATGCAGATGGTATCAAAACAATCGAAGGAAGGTGTGCTGTTGGGGACTACAATCGGTATAACTCAATCTAGTCACTCTTTAAACTGAATGTCATATTTTCATATATGTGATTATGAAAGACATAACCATTGTAGAAGGATTTTTAACAATGAATTCCAACCTCTTCATGTTAATATCTCTCTCAGCCTATAAGTGGATGAACGTGTTTAAAACTTCAAATCCAAGTTGAAATCCTTATTTTAAATAGTTCTCCGAAGTCCAAGATACCCTTCCCTGCAGAAAAGTAAACTCATGACTTACGTCTCTCAAACGAACCATTTGTCTCCCTAGTGAGAGGCTTCTGCTGCCATATACTAGGATAGATATGACAAGCATCTATCATCTTCCAGAAATTTTTCGACATCAAACTGAAGTAAATCATCTATCATTAGTTAATACCAAAGGATGGAAAGCAAACAAACTAGTCTTTCAGGGGATAGTACATGTAATAAATAGATCACATCCAAACCTATGGAGTTCTGCGTTAAATTTCTTAGGCGGAAGTTCTGCATCTTGTGAAATATGTTGTTAAATCTCAATTTTTTTGGTGTTAATGGTATCTTTGTCTTGTTTGGAGGTCAGAATCCAGGCGGGACATATACTTCTCATCAATAAGTGCTTAACGCTTCAAGTTCAGGTGCTTAAAGTTCCATACAGTTTCTTTTTGTGACCTTGAAAGACTTTATGTACAAAAGTTTAGATTTTTCAGGATGTCCGTAAATATTCTTCATTTCGTGAGATGCTGGAAATAGAAAGTCTTGCAAGTGTTCTTCCAGGAGTAACAAGCATTGAAGAAGGTAACAGCCACATTATATATGCTCTCATTTAGTAGTAATACTATTTATAAATACATCTTTATATTTATTTATGAATGGGATGTTGTCTCGTGCATGCACTTCTCATGTATGTTTTGCGCACTAAATATTGTTTCTTCAACATGTTGCTTTATTATATTCTTAAGATTGTTGATCGTATTCTTTCAGGTGTCCAAATCTATAGAAATTTCTACACAGAAGAAAAGGAAATGTCAAATGGTGTTCTTGCTATATGTGTTCAAAGACCGACTTCTGAGCTTCGTGTTATTATGGCCGCCATACTTTCTGTTAGTGTTCGATATTCTTCAAGCATTTGTATCTCGTGATTGAAAATTCCTGATTTCAAGAAGTCAATATATTCAAATTTCTGAAGTATAATATTAGTTGCATACTTTTCACAGGGTCTGAGCTACGGTGGAGTTCAAAAACTTCTGGGCTTTGTGGAGACTACAGGAACAAATCTCGAGTTACTTCCTCCCCCAAAATCAACCCTACTAAACACATTTTCAGCACCACATAATCCTGATGTATGATTGCGCCTCACGATCGTAGCCTTGAATTTCATATAACTAGTAGTTTATGTCTACCTTCTTATTATGTATGCCTTCTCTCGTACCTTGTGCCTTGCTAAGCCAAATTATAACGTTCTTATTTGCTTCGTATTTTTATTGAAATGCTTATGCTTGTGGTTTTTCGGTAATTGGTGCTTCTTCAGTCTCTGGCTGCTTACATATTTCTGTCTCTTCTTGGCTCGAGGTTAAAGGTTCAATCTTGACAAATGGTGCAAGAGCTTTAGCGAAACACGTAAATAGAAGCAGTGAAGGATACTGGGGTTCTCTACAAGGAAATGGTCAGTTCCCATTAAATCTGGCTCTCTGAAATGCTTATGCATGAGTGGATAGAGTAAGGGGTACTTACTTTGGATGATATATTTGAAATTCGAGAAATAAAAATAACGTAGGTTGATTTCCCACATATTGTCATCGATTTAACGATTTTGAGCTTTTTTGTTCGTCTAATCCTTCAAATACTTAAGTTAGTCATATGTGTTGTCAATCTAATCTTATCACTCAAAGTAAACAGAAAAGGAAATGTCTATCCATCTATTTCAAGAAGTGTTCTTATAGAAGTTACTACGACAGATCGAAGCAAATCATGTTTGCCATTGTGATGAGTTAAGCAGGGAGCATATTATCTTTTACTTAGACGAACTCTGGGAACTGCTCGTTCACGAACAATATCATTGAAATCTTCTCTCGTTGCCGAAAGGAAGAGCTTCTGTTATACCTCGTGTAGGTTTTATGAAGCCTTACAGATCTTATGGCTGCAGACGAGGAGAAGAATAGGCATGCTGCGGATTTGATCAACTGTTTGCTGGATAACTGTAGCTGGATGAACATGCACATTGTTCGACCACATGGAAATGTCTTTGAGATCAGGAACGATGATGGTTATGGCGCACGGTGGTCTGTAGATGGAACAAAGGTATATTTCGATTTCTAAAGTCTTCACAAATTTTATTTCAAGTATTATGCCATGGCCTAGGTTTCCCCTTTTCATTTTAGCTACCCACAACCCTTAGTCGAGGAGGTGTCCGATTCTTTGCTACACCGGGCCACTTTTAAGAGGCCAAATGGATTTCAGGCCATTATCTACTTGGGTTTGGGTGGGTTGGAACCCTTCAGTATTGACACATCTAGTGACTTATAACTCCTTCTTGGTAGCTCAATCGAAAAGGCGTTGATGTGATTCGAATCCACGACCTTTCAGTCGGAAAAATAAGATTTGTATGTGTTGCAGTTTATAGGATTTCTGGAGCCATACGCGGTGGATGGACATTCGAAGGGCTGGAAACATTAGTGTCCCACTCCCATGGAACCAAAGATTTTGTATATTGTTGGACTCTTTACATGTATTGCAATATCGTGTTGCATCTCCTATTGTAACAGTACACAACAACCATGAATATAACCTTGATTAAGTGATCGACGTATATCGTGAGAATCCGTAATCGTGAGGTTGTAGTTGTCGATGGTCATAGACAAATCACTAATATACTAAGCCACCCCATACAATTGGTTACACTGTTCGAAAAAAAAATATATACAAATAATATTCTATTTTCCCTACTTTATTAGTCTCATCGTCTTATTTATTAGTCTCATTTTTTAATTAGTTATTATGACATATCTGAATGAGATCCATAGAGTGAGATGAGGAAGTATTAGTAATTCGGGCCTTCATGAAAAGAAAGAAAAAATTAAGCCCAATGAATTTGGGCATCGTAAAATCTTAAGCCCATTATCTATGGCATATATAAGCAGCACGAACTAACTCTCCTCAGAATTAGGGTTTGGAGACTTTGCTCACTCTTGTTCGCCACCGTCGTCCGCCACAACCCTGCCGAAAATGGTAATCTCCGTTCGATCTAACTCGCGTTCCTTCGTTTATTGCTTCCTTTAAGCTGGAGATCGTTTGACTTTCTTCTATCTCTCCATGATTTTCTGCTACTTGTTCATTTCGTTCTTTAATTTTTCTTTCAATCGATTATTTCTGTGAGAAGAGGTGTAGATAGTCTTTAGAAGACGAATGGGATGAAGTAATGTCAATTTCCTTCGTTGCTAGTGTAGTCAACGATGTGATTTGAGCTTAAATCTAGTGGCATGAGCTAAAATGTGAAGAGAGTTCTCGATTCTGTTGCTATGAAGATAAGCTTTAAAGATTTTTTTTTTTTTTTTTTTTTTTGAGTTATAGCTGAATGCCGCTGATGATACAGAAATGTGTTTTGAATTGCCAATTTAGATTCTGAACCTTTCCCATGTGAAGGCTGTATGTGTTGTAGTTTTTGCAGTTTTTCTTACGATCAGTTCAATGTATGAGCCTTATATTATTTGTATCTGGTGCACTTCATTCCTCTTCTAGTGTATGGGCTTTAGGAGTAGTATCATTATAGTGTTGCCGAAGTGGTGTCGTCATGGTCTGTATCTTGTCTGTTTCGATTTTGTCACTCCGTTGAAATACATAGCTATAGAATGTACGTTCTTCTCCCAAGTCCCAAATATCTGAGCTAGTCTATGTTTTGAGAGGCCCAAGGCTATAGTTATGTTTTCTCATCATTAAGCTGTAATTTGGAGGTACATTGATGTTATTTCAATTTTATCGAGGAACTTGGATTTTGATAGCTTTGGTTTGTGCCTTTTGTTATCAACAGCCGAAGCAGATACATGAGATAAAAGACTTCCTTCTCACAGCCAGGAGGAAGGATGCTCAGTCTGTGAAGATCAAGAGAAGCAAAGATGTCGTGAAGTTCAAGGTTAGGTGCTCAAAGTACCTCTACACCCTCTGTGTCTTCGACCCTGAGAAGGCTGATAAGTTGAAGCAATCCCTTCCACCAGGTTTGTTAGCATCAATTTGTTACTATTAATCTACCGTAATAGCTAGACCTTATCTAACGATCATGTTTGATTTGGTTTACTGTGGTTGCAGGCTTGAGTGTGCAGGACCTTTGAATCTGGATTGTGCTGCCTTTTGGGTTTGTTGCACGTTGCAAAGGATTTTGCTTGAAAATTTCCGAGTATTGTTTGAATGACTGTTTTAATGTTGATTTAAGCGCTCAGATATGTAGTGAAAATGTTTATGGTGGTCAATACATGCCTTAGGCGTTTGAGATTGTATCAGATAATTATTTACCCTTCTCGTTACTTGGATTCTTCAGCGTTGCAAATTTGTAGCTTTGAACTCTTGACCTTGCAGGTTTCGTCTCTTTCTCTTGACAGGTTGATTAAGTCTAATTTCTGGTAGCATGTATCTTGCACTTGTTTGTGATTGCCCTCATGACCCAAAGTATATGCGTTCGGATTTTATCGGCTATGAATTCAGTTCCTCATCCTTTCGTAGGCTTGCATTTGTTGGTTAATAGAGTAAAGAAGTAAACTATTTATGATTCATGTACATACTATTGCATTTTTGGATGGATGAATAAGTGCATGCTACTTGAGAGTAATATTTCCGGCACTTACAAGGACATTGTCACAACATCAATTATGTTTCCTAAATACCTGCTCCTTTTGTTACTCTCTTCGTTTTTGATATTTGTGCATGATTTTATTTTTCGACTGTCCGTAATATTTGTGCACAAGCATTTTAGGATTGGGCGCACATCTCTGTCGTTCTGTGTCGATCTTCAAAAGACAACTAAATTAATATCACTGTTTATATTTTCATTATACTTTAATAAATACCGGAGTACACTTAATGAGTTCTACTAAAAAAATGTTTTAATATATTATTTAGTACTCATTACAAATGTTAAAACCTCGTCTGCAATTATTATGGATGGTCTAGGTATAATATATAGAAAACTATCTCTATGTGGCAGTGAATAATTTTGTATTCGTCCTGACTAAACTTTATAACTAGATTTTAAAATATTTTATATTTTCCTCCTATTATGTTGGAGAGAATTAAGGATATATAGTTATCTACTTTGAACGATTCCTTTTTCTCAAAACCCTAATAAAAACTCTTGTTCCTCATTGTTCACCATCGACAGAAACTTGAGGTTTGTCACTCGGCGTAAGTTGAAGGTATGAATAATTTTCACACACTCTGGCATCATTATTGTATATTCAATTAATGCAATGTTTGTCACGGACCGAAACTTGTGTAATTGTTTTCCGATCCTAACTGGACAGATGGTGACGGTGTGGACGTCCATTTTCCTGGTTTGGTCGTTGAGGGTAAGTATAGGGATGATTTTCACGGTTTTCAAGGTGACGGAGGAAGCCATTCTGATGAACGCCGTGTTTTTCATGTCATTTCCTTGCCA
The DNA here is from genome assembly GCA_029379335.1 of Thymus mandschuricus. NCBI lineage: Eukaryota > Viridiplantae > Streptophyta > Magnoliopsida > Lamiales > Lamiaceae > Thymus > Thymus mandschuricus. Next base: position 12,429,265 of record CM057082.1, on the reverse strand, counting down.
CTATGTTTGGCTCTACCATTATACGCGGTATGGGATTCACGTGGCGGGGTCGTACAACCGGTGGCCTAATCGGTGGGGGGCTGTTGCCCTCGGCTTCAACGCTTCCTTCACGGTGGCGAGTTTCCTTGAGCTCATGCGGCGGTTGTTCGGATTTCGCCTGCGGTTCCGGTTTCTGGCGGTGTGGCCGGCAGTGGCTTTCCTCTTCTACGCCGTCGTTGTACTTATCTTCCATAAAGCGTGGTTAGACATATCATCCTTCCGCTACGAGGCATTGTTGCGCAAATCCAGAAAGAAGAAAAATAAGAAGAAGAAAAATAAGAAGAAGAAAGCTAACTATAGTCATCACTCATATTAAAATAGTTATTGTTATAACATTTTTAAAGTTTCATCTATGCCGATGTAGCAATAGATGGAAAATGTGACGTTAAATATTTTTTTTGTGACACTTATTACTAACGAAGTGTCATATTAGTGTTTCAGTCAAATGCATCGTTGACTATTTACATTATTAGGTAGGTTATAATGATATTTTTGAAGTGTCGTGTATGACAAGGTCATTTATAGTAGTGACTCGTGAAAGCTTATTTTAATTCCTGCCGGATTTATTTATTTATTTTAAATAATTGCTTACCATTTAATTGATTCTACCAACTACCAACTAGTACTATCGTATCGAAATCGATTTTGTTTTCTAGCTGCTTCTTCTTCTTTTATAGTTTTTCGAAATTTATCATCTACTCTAATTTTGCATCCGATGGGGCCTAATTAAAATATGTTCAGTTTTACTAAATTAAATTGTTAATTATCTTTGTAATGCCAGAAATTATTGTTTCATTATCGTGTACCGATATTCTTGAATGCTAGCTAAGTTGCTAAATATTTTTTCTTGAATGCTAGCCAAGTTTTAAAGTACTTTTAAGGCTAAATGTTTTCATGTACCGGGTTTTGTTGAAGATATAACGTAGTCTATTATCTATTTAGCTTAGAGGAAACTAAATAGCGTGCAAAACTTAATAAAACACAATTGTTAGTCAATTTTTTTATTTTTAGGACTAAAATACCCCACCAACTCCTTCCTTTTCTCCCGTCCCTTTTCCTTCTATTCCAGTCACGTCTTTTTCTCCACTCTTCTTCTTGTAGTCACGTCTTCTCACTGTTTCGCCGGCGGTGACGGCAACCCTCGACCAGCTAGGGGTCATTCCGGTATTCTCGTCGGAATAGTGAGAACGTGACTTGGGAGCACGCAAGGTTCTCCTTCATTCCTATGATCGCTTTGTTTATCTACGGCAGCGCCGAACTACTTTTCTCTATAGCCGCCGTTCTGGTTTTAGATCGATTTATGACGAGCCCTTCTCGGTGTAGAACATAGGGGGCGGACCTGTCAGTACGCTAATTGTTGGAAAATTGGAGTTATAATGAAGAGGTATACCTTTTGAAAGTTGATCTTGTAGAGGTGCAACTTCTCAAAAGGTGTTTTGTGTAGCTCTTCTTCAATTGAAGATTTGAAGAAGCTCAATTTAGCAGATAATAAGCTAAATTGCATATTCGAAAAATAAGTTTCGAGTAGATTAATTTAGTGTGTTAATTCTCTAAGTTCTAATTTTGGATGAATGAGAAATTAATGCATTAAATTAAAGTAAATTATGAAAAGGTGCTTTGAAATATGAAGTGGTGCTTCATATCCAAAGGGTGCAATCAATAACTATAGGATCATGTCTTTTGTGAAAAGGCACGATCCAACCATCTAGATTCATCCGGAGGAAAGGGTGTAACCTTTTCATGAACAGACATCACAACTCTTCATTTATTATAAATAGACCTCCTACAATTCATTTGAGGAGAGAGTCACATACAGATAGAGTTGATTCTCAGATTCCTTTCTTATTATATAGTCTTGAACTATTGAGTAGTTCGCCGGAACGTCGATTCGAAGTGCATCGATTCGAGTTCGTGACCTTTTATTACATAGTCTTGGAGACAATTGCTATAGTTCGATTGCACTATATTGGAGCAATATTGTCTTACGGAGATAAAGTATAACTCTAACTTCGGTTCTACTCATTTCTACATCTTTGATACATATATCTTGTATAACAATCGTAAGATAATATTTTATCGTATCGAAGATGGCTCTTCTTGGACACAGGTTTGATCATGTTGGATTATCGAAAATTGATTTTATTCTCAATCTATGGATTGGTTTAAGTGATTGCAGGTTTTCCGGCGAAATCCAATGGGTCTCGTTCGCCGGAATTATCAATTGGCATGGGAAAAGATAGCCCCCGTCTGCATGAACAAGTTCTTGGTCGGATTTTTGACATGCAAAAGCAAATATTGAAATTTTCAGATTTGGACTCGGCGCACTGTTCTGGCCGTTTTTCGATTGGATCTTGTTAGTGCATGGGCTGCATGCACTTCATATTTGTATTGGCATTTTATGTTGAAGTCTTCTACTGTGTTGCTTATGGATTAAAGTGCATGTATCAAGTATATATTATTTTATTATTATATACGAAGATGGTAGAAGATTTATGCATGGAAAGTTACCATGCATAAAAGATCAGCTTAAAGATCTTCTTAGGGTTTCTGTGCTGATTATATAAGGAAGAAGAAACCCTATTGCACTCTGGCCGCTTTTGCGTTCTGTGTGACGTGAGTTTTGTGTTCTTGCAACGCTGTGTTTTGCAAGTTTTGTTCTTGAGTGTGAGCGTGTGTTCTGAAACAAGCAATTCCTTCTCTTGTTTCAGTTTAGATCTAAGTTTACACTTAGAACCATATTAGTGTGTAACCATTAACGAGTTTAGCTCGTTAGTTCATTCAGTCTCATTGTAAGGGAGTTGTAATCGAGACGATAGATGACATAAGGTGGAGTCCTGGTGTAAGTCCTGTAAGTCTCTTAACTTTTATAGTGGATTGAATCTCTCGAAGTTTGTCCCCCAGACGTAGGTGTGTTATCACCGAACTAGGTTACCAAATTATTGTGTTCTTTATAGCTTTTCTGTTATTGCTTTTAAGAACATATTTAAGATCGTTTTTAGTTTTTGCACAAACTAGCACTTTCAGATCTCAAATCCAATTGTAAAATCGATGGTTGGGCTTTGTTCTCTTCAAAAAGACGAAGAGATGAAGGGGTAGATCGTCCGTTTTGGTGAAGAGACGGCGGAGATATATTTGCCATGGAAGTCGACACAGTCGCTGGTGGCGAGTCGCGCGGAGATACGATGTTACAGAGGCCATTCCAGCCACGTCGGTGGTCGGATTTTAATGGGCCACATACCGATGGAATCCTATTGACGAGTAGAAGACGATTCTGGTATGTTTTGTTAAAATTTATGATGATTTTATCCTGAAATTGACGAGAGACAGACGCTGCTCTAGTTTCAGCGCACAAATTTCCCGGTCAGTTTCCGAACAACTCGTTAATCGGGAGGATGGCCATGACCCATAAATTCGACGGGATTGACATGTAGTTTCCAACGATGGTTTTGGATTCAGGTTTCGACATGATTATGATAATAAATTTTGGTGTTCTTTGGACACAAAATTTGCTGTCAATTTGGTTTCCTTGAGATTAATTCCTAAATTGACTTATCTTTTCATAAATTGGTATATAAACTACCATGTTTTTCTGAAAATTTGATTCCCCATAATTTATTATGCACATATTATATGTAATATGTGATATAATTTGAATTTGTTTGGTGCGTTTTACAGATGTAAGCGGAAAGACCGAAGAAATATTTTCAAGTCACTTCCGACATATGGCGAAAAACATAATGCTTTAGATGCATAACATTATTGCAACTTCTTGTAATCGTTTTATATATCTTTTGGAATGTTTATTAAAACTTTCTTATAGATACATGGGATTCAAACTTATTGTGAATTTTGTTTGGTAAAGTTTTGGCTTAATATCTTAACCCAAAACTTGTGGGGGATTATGTTGATAAGTTCCTAAAATTCACAAAAGGTAAGATATCCATGATAAAGTTTGACAATATGAGATTGTCAAAATTATTTCACAACATGACTGTGATAAATGTTTAAAGAAACATTGTGAGGATATGTTCAACATTTGGTTGCAACATATGACAGTTCTACTAATGGTAGATTATATGTATTGACATAATCTTTGTAAGAAAGATAGTCAAGATTATCTTTTAAATAGAAGTTTAAAAGAACGAGAGATGCATCTACTACGTACTTAGTAGATAAACACTTGGAATTACAAGTGTACATGTATTATAAAGATCGTTTAGAATAAATGAATTTGAATGAGATGTTTGATTAGGACTTTCCTTGATGAATTAATCATTGATTATTACATCAAATGTGGGGTAAAGAAGTAACAACCCCTTGAAACTAATCAATTCTCGAAAATTCATCTAGCCACAAAGTGAAGTATGGAGGCATCTTAGTGGTCTATCTCGATTCATTCAAATGTGGGGTATCAAGAAATGAATACCTTGAACACATTTAAATGTAGTAATTTTGAAAGATCATTAAACGCATGACTTACAAGGTGAACTAGGACAATATTGGTAATTATCTAGTGAAATTGGAAAGGTTACGAAGAAACATAACATAATCTAGTACACCTACATTTAGAAGAGTATTACTGATAGATCCGGGTTAGAGATCCACAACAATTTAAGAGATTATTCATCATATTTTGCAAAGAGCATTTATGGATAATGCGTTAGAGCAGTAAAGAGCCAGAGATTCATGCGCATATAGAGTTATAAGTGAATATTTTATGCGGAGTATGAATCGCGTAATGATAACAAATAATAGTTGAGCTATGAGTAGAGTGTAAAGGGCATGTTTGGCCACAAACTAGCAAGATTCATGGAGTTTTGCACTCATATAAACAGATAATGAAGCAATGGAACAAGAAAAAGGAGGGAAACAGGGGGAACAGAGCTCCATCGGGCCTCATTCCCTTTCGACAATGAGTGTTTTACCTTAGGCTCAAGGTAGCGCGTGTAAGAGAGAGATTCTTCCCGGCATCGAGAGGAATGGATGGAGGTAAAGGGAAACTAGAGCTTCCCGGGAGAAGGCTTTGAACGCCTTAACTGCCCGAGCTCGGAGGAGCTCGTAAGAGAAGGTGTGAAATTGAATGGAACAGTACGCAGAGATGCGTGTTGTTCGTAGAGAGTGATGATAATGTGATGGTCCCTTGAAGTGTGCGTTCACTTAGTATTTATAGGTGTGAGGAGGGTGAAAAAGTGAGCATCCGTGTGAAGGAAGGACAGAAAAGGAATTCCAACGGAGGCAAAGTATCCTCCGTCATGAATGCAGTGGTCCTCACTCTATAGTACATAGAGTCACGCGGACCGTATGTTACGCAGAACCTCGCGCTTCTACTAAGAGCTTATAGGATCTGGTCAGATCCTTCTGCCTTTACAGATGCTTACAGATCCCGCCTGGCTTATGAGAGGAGTTAGAACCTCATAGCTCCTATATGGCATACGATTCTTGATTGTGTCGAGCGTCAACGAATGTTAATTGCTCTTAATAACAATGATAAGGCTTATGCCGCCTAGAGCCTATCATTCCATTTCTTTTCAGCAAGATTTCTATATTTATCAGGGCGCCTGGTATACTGTATAGCTTCTAGAAACTATATTCTAAGTTTAAGGAAAGTGCGCTTTTCCATTAATTTGGTTTATTTGTGGAATATGGCTGATATTAGTCCCTATCAATTACTATGACGAAGAAATTGTCATCTAGTAAACTTGATCGTTAGAAAAGGTGATACTAAGACATAAATGATTTGATAAAGTACAAGACTGTTCTCAAAACAATTGATTACAAAGGTAGATGAACATTGACAATTGAAAAGTCAAAGTTCACAAGCTCAACCGGTTATATAGATTTGTGTGATCAATTGTGCAGTATGGGAAATGGGTTGAAAATCCACAATAAAAGAACATTCATAGCGGTAACTCAACCATGATGACCGGAGATCCCAAGAACTTGGTTCAATGAGACAACTAAGTTATGAATGTTTAGTTGTGCACTTAAAACTCAATTCAAAATCTATTCTCGAAGCTGCTCAAGTGCTAATGTGCAGTGGTAAGGGTAAGCTACAAAGCTTTTAATGATTACTACAAAGTATGGAACGATACCTTGATAAGAGATCACCTATATAAGTGTGAAGTGGAGCCGCTTCAAATAATAACACTTATGAATCCAAGATATGGTCCAAGGCCAAAATGGACACAACATGAGAACGAAAGATCGTATATCTATTATTGTGTATATGTTATTGTCTTGATTTATATAAAAGTTGATAGGTTCAAGACATCGCGTTCACCAAGCAACAAGTAAATCCGATAGCATTATACTAGGGAAGATTCAAAGCCAAAACTATCTATTCTGATGCAATAATATGTCTTCGAGACTATGTAGATTCCTACACATGCATCAATGTTCATTCTTGTGGGGGATTGTTGGAAAATTGGAGTTATAATGAAGAGGTATAACTTTTGAAAGTTGATCTTGTAGAGGTGCAACTTCTCAAAAGGTGTTTTGTGTAGCTCTTCTTCAATTGAAGATTTGAAGAAGCTCAATTTAACAGATAATAAGCTAAATTGCATATTCAAAAATACGTTTCGAGTAGATTAATTTAGTGTGTTGATTCTCTAAGTTCCAATTTCGGATGAATGAGAAATTAATGCATTAAATTAAAGTAAATTATGAAAATGTGCTTTGAAATATGAAGTGGTGCTTCATATCCAAAGGGTGCAATCAATAATCATAGGATCATGTCTTTTGTGAAAAGGCACGATCCAACCATCTAGATTCATCCGGAGGAAATGGTGTAACCTTTTCATGAACAAGCATCACAACTCTTCATTTATTATAAATAGACCTCCTACAATTCAGTTGAGGAGAGAGTCACATACAGATAAATATTTGATTATCAGATTCCTTTCTTACTACATAGTCTTGAACTATTGAGTAGTTCGTCGGAACGTCGATTCGAAGTGCATCGATTCGAGTTTGTGAACCGTTGTATCTTTGAGACAATTGCTATAGTCCGATTGCACTATATCGGAGCAATATTGTCTTACGGAGATAGAGTCTAACTCTAGCCTCGATTCTACTCATTTCTACATCTTTGATACATACCTTGTATAACACTAATTAGTCGTTTTTATGTAGGGTTTCTTTCACCGAAAACGACGACGACGTAAGACTAGGGTTTCTTCACCGAGTAACTAGTGTTTCTTTCACCGAGAACGACGACGACGACTGTTGTGGACTATTTTACCATAGAAAACATCGTAATCATTACTAACTTGTTACAATTTTTTCCAATCTAAAATAAAAGGAGAAACTATACTAACCTATTGCAAAAGTAACTGAAATCCTACACTGACTTTCTAATAACTTGAGATTCGAGGTGTTTAATTTGTCCTTGTAGATCTATAATCTTCCTCAAATCCTTTGTACATCCTTACTGATTCTATTCCTAATATGTGGCCGATACTCGGCCGGAGAGTTTTCATTTTTTCCATTTCAACCAGTATACCTTCAACGATTCTAAAATCATCAGCTTTAACTTGATTGGCAATCATCTTACGCGGATTAAACACCGCCGCACATATTACTTCCCGGACACGGGCCAACCGCCCCGATATGTTTTCCCCAACAAGTATATGGAGTAAGAGAGAAAAATAATGAACAAAGTCATATCAACATAATTTATGCTAATAATGTAATCTCCTATATCCTTATGATCTACCACTTTTTTTTTGAAATGATTCAACTACCCAGCAAAAGGCTAAAATCACCTTACATGGATTGAGGACCGTGTTGCGTATTACGGTTCCCACACAGGCCTACCTATATAGATGCATTTTCCCTAACAGTTAGATTGTGAAACAACAAAAGATAGTAAAAATCGCTACATCAACATAATCCCTATCAAGTTATCAACAACATAATTGTCGAACTCTTTTACTTTTTTACGAAATGATTGACATGTTCAATAAATAGCTAGAACGATCCCACCAAAATTAAAGATAACAAGTGAAAGTTCTTCAGACATGGTAGGATACCAAGGCATGTTCTCGGTTGAACTAACCGGTCCGATTTTTAAAATATTGATATCAATAACATAATTGTCAAACTCTTTTACCTTTTACTAGATGATTGACATATCCAATAAATAGCTAGAACGACCTCATCTCAAAATTAAAGATAACAAGTGAAAATACTTCAAAGTAAACCTTCAACGACTCTAGAATCATCTACTTTAATTTGATTGACAATCACCTTACGCGGATTAAACACCGTGGCACATATTACTTCCTGGACACGGGGCCAACCGGCCCGATATGCTTTCCCCAACAAGTATATGATGTAAGAGAGAAATGTAATGAACAAAACCAAGATCAACATAATTTATGCTAATAATGTAATCTCCGATATTTTGAAATGTTTTATCCCACCGAAATTGAAAATATGAAGTGAAATTGCTTCAACGAAAGTGGGTGTGGGCCATCTATCTGTGATGTTCAACTTGATTCCCCTTTTGAGAAGAGCATAGATCCTAGATAAACAGAATAAAACTATAATATTAAAAACGTCACAAAGAATTTTCTAGGTTTTGTTAAAAACTCACTTTTATTTAAAACGGAAATCGTAGCTGTAGATGCTGCCCCTATCACAAATGCTTTAACAGACGAGAACTCGTACTCCACCACCGTGCCCATTCTTCTCCGGTGGAGAGAGAATGGTGGGGGAGGGAGAGCAACAAAGCGAAGCAGAGAGAGAAAACGAGCTATGAAAAACCTAGTTATGTCGTGGTTTGGTATAAAGAAAGAAAGTGTAGTGGACTCTGGTTAGACTCAATTAGAAAATGACACGTGGAGCCGTTAATTAAATTAATTAATTATATTAGAGTCTCCATCGCGTCTCGGGTCTAACACACACCACGAGTGATACACAATATTGAGACGTCAACCGGTTATAAGGTTTTATAAATTGTGGAGGATTCAATCGACTCCAAACTTTACTAAATTATGATTATTTTTCTTTGTTAATTTCCATAATTCCCTGATAGATTGTCTATGTCAACGTGTGCTCTATTGATTTTGTAATGAAAGTGTTGAGTTATGTGCTTGATTCTCACACTTAACCGGCATTATTCAACAATGTTAATGTCTCGAGATGAAGATGCATTCATTATAAGCACGAGTGGAAATGAAAACTCTACAATTATTCAACATTACTCTATTTTTTCGTTTTTATGTGTCTCATTCATTAGTATGTCTCATTCATTAGTCCTCATCTCCTTCGCGTTATCCTTAATGTGCCAAAAGCAAAGGAGATTAATGATGTGAGATAGAACGATTACATCCATAAATGAAATTAAAAGATTAATTTTACATAAAACCCAATGTTTTGAAAACCGGATCGGACCGACTAGTTAACCTGTTTGACTAGGAACGAGCCATGACACTGGTCCGAGTTGGACCATAAAATCGGAGGTCAGTTTGGACCACCTTTGAACCTCCTGAATCGGGGTAGTTTTTGGAAAATCGAGGGGTACTTTATATGACACTTTACTTAATTCATTTTGTGTCTACTTTATGGAAAAAAGTGTCATGATAAAATGGATGGAGGGAGTATTTTGTACTAAAAGAAAATTGAATCCATGACCTATTGATTGAAAGACTAGAATTTTACGTTTTACCATCAAAACGACAATAATTGTTTGTATACAATATAAATTTAAATTTATGTAAGATTGACATAATAAACATATTATTTATTATATAAATGTCTATTTTAACTCATTTTCTGATTCTCAACTATTCCAAAACAACCTATTAGTGAATTATTCTCATTTTATGATAATAAAAATAATTTTACATTTTTTTTAATCTTTATATAGCTATTAAGAATAAAAATTAAATATAACCAAAAAATTTTTTAAAAAAAAATATATTTTACCCATAATATTTAAATTATATTAAAAATAAAATTATTTTTATAGCTTTAATGTATTTTTTATTTATAAGTTATAGATTTATTCATATTTTTATATATATCACTATTTATTTATTATTAATATATTCACTAATTAATTTAATTATATAACGGTCCAACCGTATTTTAACCGATTCAACCAATTAAATCATGATTCGAAAGACTCATCAATTCAACGTCCGATTCAGTTTATAAAACATTGATTAAACCACATTTAAAGAGAGAATGAAAAGCTTACGGCTGACACAAATTAAAATAAAAAATTATTCAAGAAACTTTTCTCAATAGCAATTTCGAGGTTTTTGATACTAAAATCCTTCCTCGCCAACTAAAAGTGCTATTCACAGCCGTACAAAAGCGTGTTTGTAAATCTAGAAAACACATGTTCTTTCTGTGCATCCGTTGATTAATTAATTAATTAATTAATTGATGTAGAAATAAATCTAACTCCATCTCTCACTTTGCGTCTTCTTCAACTCATTGTTCTGTTCATGCACGCTCTCCAAAACTAGCACTTCACAGGGGAGCACCGCCCACTCTTCTTCTGTGTTGCTGTTCTAGAGAGAGAGAGAGAGATCCTCTCTCTATTGCAACCGTCGGATTATCTCCAGGTTATTTGTATTTTCAGATTTGGTGGTTTTCGTTTCCCCTTGTCGTCTATTGAGTTGTTCGCCTTTTAGATTCTCGATTGTGAAATTTGTTAGATGCGAATTATCGATTGGGTTGAGGAGCAATTGGATTGATGAAACTGGGAGGATGGGATCAGATCCTGAAGGATCAGGACTGTGTAGTGGGTGGACTGATTTTTTTCAAATAGAAATGCTGTTTTGATTGTTAATTTGGTAATTAATTTTGTGCGATTTGGTTGAATACGATCGAAATTAATCATATTTTGCTTGAATGTGCTTGCATCCAGACGGATCCGCGTGGATTGGATTAAGTCGTGGATGGAAGGAGCTAAATCATTTTGTAAGCAAAAATCTACTCTTTGTCCCTTAACAGAAATTTTGCAAAGAATGAATCTCTGTTTAATTCTGCTTTCTGCTTTCTTAGCTCTACCAATTGAGTATCTGATTTGAAGGGAAAGGCGACGAGCAAGAAGATCTGGAGTCGTTGCAGGAGTCCCAGCCATTGAAGTCTGGAGGGGGGAACGGCCAGAAGATTCGATTTCGATCGCCTTCGGCTGCTGAACTTTTGGATGCGCAGCAGCAAGTTCAGATGGAGAAGAGTTTGAAACGAAACAGGCAGCACGAGACATTGTCTGACAAGTTCCAGAAATGGCGTGGTGCGATGCTGTTGGTTATGGTCCCTCTCCTTCTGATCTCCTTTGTGCTGTTTCTAATGCCCTCAAGGCAGTCACCTGATACAATTTCCCGCAAGTTCGCACCGAAGTTCATGTCTAAGAAATATGCAGTCATCTTTGATGCTGGAAGCTCTGGCAGTCGGGTGCACGTTTTTTGTTTTGACAAGCAGCTAGATCTTGTACCCATGGGTGACGAACTTGAGCTTTTTGAACAGGTTAAGCGATATTCCTGTCTGTTCATCTGTATCATGTTCATTTTTTGCATATGAATTCATGGATTGGTGTCGATGCAATCTCTTTTATTGAATGTGGAGTTAGTGCAAGCTTAAACTGTCTTTGGCTGTTAGGGTTCATGGAGGGGGCACATCATGATATATAATAGGCAGGATGATTAATGCGATAAGCAAATTCTTTTGATAATTCCTTTGATGTAGTTTTATGTTGACATATGTCCCCCTTTGACTCTTTGATCTCGAGTCTCACCTGTGGATTTGCATTGGTGCCGTCAGTTTCTATGTAGTTAAAGGTATCAAATATGTTATGGATGGTGTTTTTTTGGAAAAGATGAAAGGATAATTATCTTCTCTAGTAGATACCTCTTGTTCAAGTTCAGGCAAACATATCCAAGCCCTTGAGAAACAATAATTTCTATTGATGCTTTCTGGTAAAAATTGGCTGAATATTGATCTAGACCTCTGACAATACTATAGTACATCAACGGTTTTCTTCAACCCTAGAGTTAGTTGCATTATTTTGACCTTTTCCCTATTGTAGTTCTCTCTCTCTCTCTCTCCCCCACTCTGGATTTGCTGGCCAATGCCTCAGTTTCGATCAGTCTAAGAATAATAAATGTTGGTGTGTGATATAAATAGTTTATGTGTTTTTCAGAATTGATTCATTGCTTACTGCATCTTTGGTCCATTTTTTTTCCCTGACATGTTTCCGTTGACTTTCATCTTGTAGCTAAAACCGGGTCTTAGTGCATATGCAAAGGACCCTGAGGCTGCTGCAAAGTCACTCTCAGAACTTCTTGAAAAAGCAGAAGCAGCAGTTCCCGAAGAACTGCGATACGTCACGCCAGTCAAAGTTGGGGTAGGAAAGTTTGTTTACTGCTGTAGACATGAATAGATCTGTTTAGCATCCCTGTAAACTGAGTAATACCAATGATGTTTCTGCAGGCTACTGCTGGTCTAAGGCAATTGGAAGGTGATGCATCTGACAAGATTTTACAAGCAGTAATTACATGATCCAATATTTTTTTTTATAATTGAAATTGCTATTCTCCTTGTTCACTGTAGTTACACCTTTGAACTTTTGTAAAGGTGAGGGATTATTTGAAGAAAAAAAGCTCCCTTAAGTCAAATGGCGACTGGGTCACGGTCTTGGATGGGAATCAAGAAGGTGCTTATCAATGGGTATGTCAGAACATACTTCCTTTTCCTTCTACTCCATTTTAGGGCTGGATGGGTTTTATCTGCCATTTGTAAATTGCCAGTGTCGAGTGAGTGAGGTTTGGTACTACATCTGAGAGGAAGGAAGGTATATATAAGTCTTTGCACCTGACTAGCTTACACAGATTTTTCAAATGTAGAACTCACCAAAGTAACACAAAGAATGTCATTAAGCATTTAGAATGGGAAAAGAAAAAGGAAAGAAAAAACAGAGTAAAGGAAAGAAGAAAAAAAGTATTTTATAGAACCAATAAAATCTGATTGATGTATGTGAAGCATTCAAGTGCTGAACTCTTAGTATTAAGTATTTATCTAGGCTTAATAGGTTACCTCTTTCTCTGAAAGACTTATAAAAACAACATTACGTGTTTACAGGTGACTATCAACTATCTATTGGGGACTTTGGGCAAAGAGTATGCTAGTACTGTTGGAGTGGTTGATCTTGGAGGTGGTTCTGTACAAATGGCATATGCCATTTCAGACTCGGATGCTGCTAAAGCTCCTAAGGTATCAGGTGGAGAGGAATCATATGTGCAGCAAATGTATCTCAAGGGAAGAAAATATAATCTCTATATTCACAGGTCTGTTGTTCATAATGTTGTCTACTGTTTACTTTTTTTCTTTCTCCTTCTTTATTGTCTATCTGTTTGAATAGAGATGCATTTTGATTAACAAGGTAATTTTGTTATTATGATGAGAAACCCGCAGAAGTACTAAATGATCTCGACAATGGTTTCTTTCTGATGCAGTCAATGTTTCCTGTTTTGCAGTTATCTACACTATGGTTTACTGGCTGCTCGAGCTGAGATTTTAAAAATTGATCAAGAATCTGGCAATCCATGTCTACCTGCAGGATATGTTGGTGAGTTCAGGTCCACTTGATATAAGATTTTCTTCTTTATTAGTATTACATTATTATGTGGTTCATTACTTCATTTTGAACATTATCTTTCTCTGCCAGATTCACGTTTTTCCTTAAAACAAGCTAGTATTGGATAATCGAAAATGTAAATATGCTAATTACCCATGGACAAGATTTGTAAGATTCTCTCTAGGGATGTAGCATCCATAAAATGCCATGAACAGCTTGTAGTTCTGTAGAAAAGAAGTTTAAAGGATTGTGTTGGCTAATGTTTCTTTGTTCTGTCAAGTTTTCTAGCTTCAGATGAGAAGTGAAAAAGCAAAAGAAAAAGATCTCTACTATACCAAAGCCAATATACTTAGTTAGACGACTTTTTCATAAATGTTATATTACTGTACAATTTAGAGATATGCCATGAGATATTGACCAAGTATGTAAAGAAAACTAGTACAAATATTACTGTTCTGAATGTCTGTAATGCCATATTAGTAAAGCTGACATTTTATCTATGAGCAGAACATATAAAAGAGCAAACTTCATTTTTCTCAATACCGAGAAACTTGTGATGATATAATGTTGGTTATCTAGGTTCATACAAATATGGCCCAACAGTATATAAGGCTTCTGCTTCACCCTCCGGTTCCAGCCACAGCAAATGTAGGGAGACAGTTATTAAGGCTCTGAAAGTCAATGATTCTTGTACCCATATGAAATGTACATTTGGAGGTGTCTGGAATGGCGGTGGAGGGGATGGCCAAAAAAATTTATTTGTTGCTTCATTTTTTTTCGATAGAGCTGCTGAGGTAAGTAACTATTACTTCTTCACATAATTGCTTTTACACAATTAACCCTCTTCAAGTCATGAAACCTAAGTGATTTGGTTATTTTGATATGAAGGCTGGTTTTGTCGACCCAAATCTGGCTGTTGCCAAAGTTCGTCCATCTGATTTTGAGGAGGCTGCTAAACAAGCATGTCAAACTCGTCTTGAAGATGCCAAGACTACGTATCCTCGTGTCCACAAAGAGAACCTTCCCTTCTTGTGCATGGACCTTGTTTATCAGGTCACGCTGCTTGTTGATGGATTAGGTCAGTAAATTGCATCAATGTTTTGTTAAATCGAATGGGGGGTAAAATACAATATATGCTCTGACCTTTGGTTCGAGTTGCAAAAATGATTTTACCTTCTAAAACTGGGAAAAAAAATGGTTAGTTACTAATATGGCTCGGCTCGAAATCTAAAATGACTTGTAAGGGTGGGAAACGAGGAAGCATGTTAGGAGCAAACCTGCTGATGATCGTGTTTTTCATATGTCAGGTATCGATCCATGGCAAGAGATTACTCTGGTAAAGAAAGTCAAGTACCAGAACTCACTGGTCGAAGCAGCATGGCCTTTGGGCAGTGCCATCGAGGCTGTGTCGTCTACCTCCTAACTACGGTCGCCATATTCTTCTGATCCGAGAGCACAGCCTGCAGCATTTGGAATCGGGACCCGTTTTTTGATGATATTCGTGATTCGATATATTCGGAGTTTATTTTTAGTTGAAGAGTGGGAAAATAAGAATGGGAAACTTAGAATAGCATAGCAGAAATGATCATTGGTATTTACGCATTGTACTCATAAACGCTCAGCATATTTTTTCTTCTTCTTCTTCTTCTTCTTGTCGTGTTAATGATTCACTCTCTCTTTATTGAGCTTTTCATTTTTAGCAGCTTACCTTTGATAAAGAATACAAGCTTCGTCGATTCTGCTCATTTTTTGCAATTTTTTTGATGATGGACAAAAATTGAACGGAAAATAAATATTAAAAAAAAAATTGAACGGAAAAAAAACTCAAAATTCATTGATTTAACATTTAAGTATTAATTGAAAGTAGAGAACGGGAGTGTTTATTTTTGGGAGTTTAAAGATCGGAGGGAATTGATGTGACCGATTACAACGATGGCGGGAAGAGGAGAGGAAACGCTGGTGGCGCCGGTGACGGTGGAGGAGGAGGAGGAGGAGAACTTGGCGGCGGAGCTAGGGTCGTACAAGGGACAGGTGAGATTAGTGAGCGATTGTGAAGAGGAGATTATGTTACTGTGGGCAATTCAGCAGCCGATTTTCTCGAAAAACAACGCTTTTGTGAGTCAGTCATCTCTTCAACTCAAAATCGATGCTTGCGGCCGTTCTCTCTCCATTCTCCAGTCTCCATCTTCTCTGGTTGGTTTTTTCTTCATCTCCTATTTTCTTTTCATAATTTTTATAATTTTTTTTTTTTTTTGATCGGGCCATAATTTTTATAATTACTTTTTTTTTGCTGTTTTCTGCTATGGGTAACTAACTGTAGTAGAGAATAGTATGGATTTGCGAATGTATATGCTTTCAATGCATCTTTATTTATTTTGTGTAAAATTTTGAAATGTGTGGCTTTGTTGTAAAAAAATATGCAGGTTGAGTTTTTGCTTGAGGGAATTTGAGGTTTTAGGGTTCAATTCGTGAAGTTTGTTTGATCTTGATCTTGCTTACAGATTACATCGTTGCAGCTAAAAATATGAAATTCGATCCGTTATATGCCCATTGCTTGAGGAGCCAGTTGAATGAGGTTGCAAATGAGGTGGCAGGGAATTATTAGGAATTTAGCAACAAAATATGTCTCGGAATTTGGTTCCTGAGATGTTGAAATATGGAAGTAAACTGTATTTTGTGCATTAGCTAAACGAATTCGCTTATGTCTTCTGCTATCGGAAGTTGCATCAGCTGCTATATGCCAAACTCAGAAGCTGTTATGAATAAATTGCAGATATTTGTGATTTGAGCTATCTGAAAGAACTTCTTCTTGTTATACTCTGCAGTCCGGTCTAAAGTTTCGTCTATACCTTTCTGATGATTCGTGTGCTACTAGTTATATGTATGTCTATGTTTATGCTGTGATGTTTTAAGTGCTTACCATATATCGGAAGTAGTATTTATTTTTTTTGGAATTTTCAGTCCCTCAACAATGAAATTTGATAGCAGTTTTCTTCTCATTTGAAGGGAACTCCTGGAGTAACAGGGGCTGTAATGTGGGACAGTGGCATTATTCTCGGGAAGTTTCTAGAACATTCTGTTGAATCTGGAACGATCCTACTCCAAGGGAAGAAAGTTGTTGAGTTGGGCTCTGGCTGTGGATTAGTAGGGTAACTTTTCACCATTCGTATCTAATTTCCACTTAATAGCAACCTTAGAGTTCTCAAATGATGGCATGATGGGAATTTTGAGTCCGTGGCCTTAAGTTTCGATACAATCTGTACTGTAGTGCCGCTAATTCTGAGATTATGATTTGTTTTCTTGATCTTTACATCTATGTATCCCTTTCAGCTGCATTGCTGCTTTATTGGGAGCTCATGTAATTCTGACAGACCTACCCGATAGACTGAAGTTACTGAAGAAGAATGTCGAAACCAATCTCTGTGGAAACGTACGAGGGTCTGCAAAGGTGAATGAACTTACATGGGGTGATGATCTAGACAAGGATTTCACTGACCCTTTGCCTGATTTTGGTAAAGGATCCGACTCCCAATTATTATTCCCAAAAGGCTCTTTATCTATATGTGATAGTTTAAAACGACGATTTAATTTTGCAGTGCTTGGCTCGGATGTTGTATATAGCGAAGGAGCTGTAGTGGATCTGATAGAAACACTTGAACAGCTCTGTGGGAAGCAAACAACCGTTATCTTGGCCGGAGAGCTTCGCAATGGTATTGAGCTTTCGTTTGATTTTGAAAGGCGCCTTAATACATACACTCTCTTATGATCTTCGATTTTGACAGATGCCATCCTCGAATACTTCTTGGAATCCGCGACTAAGGAGTTCGTGGTTGGCCGCATCGATCAAGAACAATGGCATCCAGATTACTGCAGCTCGCGTGTTGCCATATACGTTTTGGCGAAGAAATAGAAATATATCGAACAATTCGTTTTTTCTGCAGTTCTTGCTTGCTTCATGTTTTTTGGTGAAGATATACACATATGAGAAAGCCACTTTCTTGACACTACTCGGACTCGTAAGTTTCTAAGCAAATTTGACAGGTTAAAATTACTTCCATATACCACTTTTGATTTACTATAGATTTAGTACTTCATCTGCCCCAACGAACTTGAGTCGTTTTATTATTCACGAAACACCTCAAGTTCGTTGTGACGGGAGAGCATAATATATAATAATGTATCTGCTGTGATCGTCTGCCTCCCAAGATCGCCTCGTCTAACATCATTGTATATTGTTGGCATTCCTAATTGTACGGCCACCGGTTGCATCGACTATCGGCCTTTGCTAAAGCTTAGAGATGGATATTTGTAGTGTAGGGGGCTCTGCCAGTTGATGGGATGGAGATTTTGGAATGGTTTCCTCGCTACTTCTACTTACATATTAATGGTGATGTTGATAGGCTTAGCCGCTTAGGGAACCTATCTGAAGGATACAAGGCAGACGCGAGAAAACTAAGCTCGACGTTCACGCCGGAAGCAAACAACGAAACGGCAAAAGATAGAAATTAGGGTTTTATTTCTTGAGAATAAGAAAATAACACCATTCTCTATATATACTAAGGACCCTAGGGTTGATTCGACCTACGATTCGGGAAAGAATCAACAAGAAAACCCGAAAAGGAGCTCATAATCTGCTCGACTCAAAATAATAAAACATGGGCTAGGCCCAAACATCGTCTACGAAATAAAACATAAAATCAACGATAAACAATATAATCTCCGTACTTCTTCGGGCCCCGACTCCTCCTTTTGGCCCGACACGTCCGATCTTCCTCTTCTCTTCCGTCATCTCTCTCATTCGTATCGTATGTTGCAACCGCTACGTCCCTTGCGATCTCCGGCGTGACCGGTCGTGCTTCACTTGGTGTTTTACACGTATCAACTCCCTCCCCGTTAGAAGGTTCTTTGTCCTCAAGGATGATAGTCGGAAAACGGCGGTGGATAACGTGCATTGGCTCCCATGACGGGGTCTGGTCGCCATCGTCATCCCACTGAAGGAGGCCTTCCTCCATGGTTGTACCCTGCTTCCAAATGCGGCGGCGTTCCACCAAGCGAACCGGACGCTAAACAACCCGACCCCTTGCGAAGAATGTCGGAAACTCCGACGGCTGTCGACCTTCCACAAACGGCCGCAGGAGGCTGACGTGGAAGACGTCGTGGATGTGACTTCCTTCCGGCAATTGTAATCGGTAAGCTACCGATCCGATCCGCTCCGTAACCTCGAAAGGCCCATAAAAACGTCGTGCTAGCTTCTGCGATAATGGTCGAGCCACGGAGTGTTGACGGTACGATTGGAGCTTGAGCAACACCTTATCTCCTACTTGAAATTCAACATGGCGCCGGTGCTTATTTGCCGAACTCGTCATACTTCGTTGCGCCTTCTCCAGATTACGGCGCAACTAAACTAGCAATTCTCCGCGCTGGCGAATCACGCCGGCCACCTCCGGAGGACACGCCGCGGACGGAGAGGCTGCCACGATGGGTGGAGGCTCTCGGCCGTACAAGGCCATGAAAGGGGACGTCCCCAAACCTTCGTGGTGCGTGCAGTTAAGGGCTAACTCGGCCCAAGGAAGAAAGGTCGTCCACTTCGTCGAGCGATCGACTACAAACACGCGAAGGTATTGCTCTAACCCGCGATTTCGCACCTCCGTTTGGCCGTCGGATTGAGGGTGCTACGCTGTTGTGAAGTGCAATTTCATCTCACTCAATTTAAGCATGTTCTCACACACCTCGTTTAAGAACACCGAATCCCTACAGGAGACCAACGTCTTAGGGAAACCGTGGTGTTTAACCATCGTATCAATGAACAAGTTAGCCACTCGCCAAGCATCGAATTTGGTCGGCAACGGGGCAAAGTGCGAGTATTTCGAAAGGCGATCGACGACTACCATGATTGCCGTGTACCCTCTCGACTGCGGCAACCCCGTGATAAAATCCATCGACACGTCTTCCCACACCTGCGACGGGATAAGCAACAGTTGTAAGAGGCCGGCCGACTTCTGTGTCGAATACTTCGTAGTCTGGTAGTCCACACAAGCTGAAACAAACTGTTTAACATCACGCCTCAAGCCCTGCCAATAAAAGGACGCCGCTATTCTCCGGTATGTGCGATCGACGCCCGGATGGCCAGCAGAGGGTGTCGAGTGGTACTCGTACAGTAACGCCGGTTTCGCCGCGGACGTCGAAGCAACTACAATCTGCCTCCCTCGATATATCAGCCCGTCTATGACACGCCACTCCTTCGTAGCCGAGCCATCCTCAACCTTGGCCAATAGCGCTTGCATCTCCGCATTGGAGCTCACGTCCCCGCGAATGATCTCCAAAATGCCGGGTAATGGTTGCGAAACCGTGACAAATAAGGATGCGGCATCATTGCCATGCTCCTCCTCCTCGTCCCTACGCGATAGGGCGTCCGCCACTTTGTTCGAAGCCCTAGACTTGTATTCGATGACGAACTTGTAGCCCATGAGTTTCCGAACGTAAAGTTGCTGGTCCGGAGTTTGAATGACCTGTTGTAGCAATTCCCGAAGACTCTTCTGATCCGAACGAATGATAAATTCGCGACCCAATAAGTATTGCCGCCACTTTTGTACTGCTTCAACGATCGCATATAGCTCCTTATGATAAGTCGACGTCACCCGTCGTCGAGGTCCCAACTTCTTACTAAAGAATGCAATCGGAAGATTGTCTTGAAGCAACACCGCTCCCACACCAAAATCGGATGCGTCAGTCTCCACGCAAAATGTCTTCGAAAAGTCCGATAATCGAAGTATCGGGGCCGACGTCATGGCTGTTTTTAGTGCCCGGAAACTCTCCTCAGCCGACTCCGACCAACAGAATGCGTCCTTCTTGAGTAAATCAGTGAGGGGAGCCGCGAGCATGGCATAACCGGCGATGAATCTACGATAATACCCCGTAAGGCCCAAGAACCCTCGAAGTTTCTTCACAGAGGTAGGTGTCGACCAATTCACCATTGCCTCGATCTTCCAGGTATCCACCTTCAGATTCTCCTCCGTTATTATATGACCTAGGTATTACCGTTATGCAACAAAAAGAACACTTCGATAATTTAATAAAGAAGTTATGTTGAAGAAGGATAGAAAACACCTCGCGGAGATGTTCGGCGTGCTCGTCCACTCCTCGGCTATAAATTAGGATGTCATCAAAGAACACGATGACGAAACGGCGAAGGAATGGCTGGAATATTTCGTTCATGGCCGCCTGAAACGTCGATGGAGCGTTTGTGAGGCCAAACGGCATGACGAGAAACTCAAAATGGTCGTCGTGCGTCCGGAATGCCGTCTTATATACATCAGCTTCATGCATCCGAATTTGGTGATAGCCGGAGCGGAGATCCAGCTTAGTGAAAACCCGGGCCGCGCCAAGTTCATCAAACAACTCGTCAGCGGTCGGAATCGGAAAGTGATCCGCCACCGTTACGGTATTTAGGGCGCGGTAGTCAATGCAGAAGCGAAACGTCCCGTCCTTTTTACGAATTAGTAACACCGGTGAGGAGAACGCACTACAGCTGCGACGAATGATACCCGCTTCCAACATTTCTCTAACCTGCTTCTCGATCTCATTCTTTTGGAAGTATGGGTACCGATACGGCCGAACATTGACTGGCTTCGTCTCTGGTAGTAGATGGATTCTATGATCAAAAGCACGGGATGGTGGTAATCCCGACGGGACTGATTATCTCAAAACATTGTGCCAATTCTTGATGGAGCATAATAGATGTGAACACACGAGCCGAAATTTGTTGCGGTGCGCGCGGCGAAACTTTCAAACACACGGGACGGCCGCGGCTTTGAAATTCAAGTGTTTAGGCTACGTAATCACTTGTAACTCGTTGCAACGAACTTAGCCAAGCGAGGCCAAGGATCATGTCGGGTTCGTGGACGGGTAGGACATGCAAATCGAGAGTCAATGAATGGCCTTAAATTCGAACTTCCGCCTTTGACGCCATCTCTTAACACACTAGAGATTGGCCGTTACCCACGTACACCCGGAATGGGCGAATGGGCGCGAGGGACAGCCGCACCACCTCCGCTACACGAGGATGTACAAAATTGTGTGTACTTCCCGTGTCGGTCAAAATACGCACTTCTTTCGTCCCCAAGAATCCTTGAAACTCTAATGCCGTAGCTCTCGGTTGGCCGTCCATTCGATAAACGTGAGAGAGGTCGGCTGCCACTAATTCCGGTGCTTATGTCGGCGTCTCGAATTGCTCACCCGACTCCTCGTCTTCATCGTCCGGCCCCATGTAAGCTAGAAAGCTTCCCTTGCACGTGTGGCCGGCCGCCCATTTCTCTGAACAATACCGGCAAAGGCCTAATTTGCTATTTTCCGACCTCTCTGCGGCCGACAGCCGCACCACGGGATGCTTCGAGTAATCCTTCGGTTTTGCCAAGGACGAATGGGCAGCCTGAGGTGTGTCAGTGGCCGAAGGAGAAGACCCCGATGGTCCCGTTACTCTGGACTCGCGTCCTTGCCAAGGACGACGGGATTGACCTCCACGGTCTGAGGCCAAGTCGAACTCCATAGCTAACGCCATGGCCGAAGCAACCGACGATGGGTGTTGGAAACGGACTAGGTTGCAAACCGGGTGCCGTAATCCACTCAAATATATCGGCAATAGCGTAGACTCTGATACTCCTTGTATCTGGTTCATCATTCTCTCGAATTCACGATTGTACTCTCCAAGGGAACCCGTCTGCGTTAGCTTAGAAATCACTTCGATATAGTATACGGAATAATTAGGATCAAAACGCCGTCGCACGTCCTCTAAGAATTGTTGCCACGAAACCATCAGATTGTTCGCGCGGTACGAAAAAATCCAATCGGTCACCGAAGGACCGAAGAGCATAGACACATAATGAAGACGTTGCTCAAGCGGCAAGGCTATGTGATCGAAGTAATACTGGATTCTGGTAACCCAATTATGTGCGTCGGAGCCATCGAACATCGGTGGTTCCAACTTGAAGAGACGAGCTGGGTCGGAACCGTGAGTCGCCACAGGAGGCCGTTGGCCCGGAAGATCCCACGCTGAACGGGCCGGCCCAATATCCCATGATGACGCCTATGGAGTGTGTCGAAACCCTAATTGCTGCTGCATGCCAACCGAAACCCTAGGATCGTGAAGGAACGTCGTCGTAGGCGCCGATGCCGACACGTATAGTGAGTCCGTCCCCATGGCCGACGGTCCCCCGGGGATCCACGTTGGCAACTTCCACGACGGCGGCATCCCGTAAGGTGGGTCCAGTTCCGGTCGTGAAGCCGGGTGAGAAACGAAGCCCCTTTCGTCCCTCTCATCCATCCTAGCTTCCAAACGCTGTAACATCTGAATAATGGTATCCATGGACGTCGAAGAAACGGTCGTAGTTGTCGGTGGTACTCCATTCAACGATGGTCCACTGCTGTTGTTCGATACACTTCCTCGAACGAAATTGTTGTTGTACAGACCCATAGTTCGGGAATGAAAGCACCAGTTGATAGGCTTAGGGAACCTATCGGAAGGATACAAGGCAGACGCGAGAAAACTAAGCTCGACGTTCACACCGGAAGCAAACAACGAAACGGCAAAAGATAGAAATTAGGGTTTTATTTCTTAAGAATAAGAAAACAACACCAATCTCTATATATACTAAGGACCATAGGGTTGATTCGACCTACGATTCGGGAAAGAATCAACAAGAAAACCCGAAAAGGAGCTCGTAATCCGTTCGACTCGAAATAATAAAACATGGGCTAGGCCCAAACATCGTCTACGAAATAAAACATAAAATCAACGATAAACAATATAATCTTCGTACTTCTTCGGGCCCCGACTCCTCCTTTTGGCCCGACTCTTCCGATCTTCCTCCTCTTCCGTCATCTCTCTCATTCGTATCGTATGTTGCAACCGCTACGTCCCTTGCGATCTCCGGCGTGGCCGGTCGTGCTTCACTTGGTGTTTTACACGTATCAGATGTGTGGATGAATGTTTTAAGGAAAATGGACAGAAAACTTAGTGGAGTTTAGGTTTTTGTTTTTATTTTTTTGGGTGCTTTGGAGGTTAATTTTTGTCTAATGTCATCGGCAATTCTAGCAGTACGCCTCCTCCTCGGAGGTTCGAGACACTTTGAATGTGTTGGGTGGGTGTGTAAGTTGTGTTTGCTTGATTAAAAATAAATAAATAAATTTTGGCAAATCATTTCAGTTCACTATCTTTCTTTTATTTGTTTATTCAATAAATTCGTTGATGTGATAATTATTCGTTTATTCAATGATCATATCAATGTAATCTCTCCACCCCATTTTAGTTGAAACGTTCACTAGAATGAAACAGTGAAAGTATGGAATTCTACAAATATCGAGAATATAAAAATAGATCCGTTTCAATTCTCATTATTTCATTATCCACCTATCTCATCCATTGTCAAGAGCATTTTGATGGGCCCTCCAATCTTCAAGGGATAAACGGTTAATATGAATATATGATGGTGTTACATTTAACACATGCATCATTTTCCATTGTTTTATTCGTTTAGAAATACATCTAATTAACCCAATGAATGGATAAACGGTTGATATGATAGTGTTATATCAGTATTTTCGTTTAATATAGTATTTCTTAATATGATTTTGTTATTTTTGTTGGTAGGGTATAATGTTTATGGCGAATTTTCTGAATTATATAATGGTCATATCAGTTGTATTCATATTAAGTATGTTTATGTTGGGTAGAAATATTGCTTTTATTATTATACTCCCCCGTCCATGATCTTTAAGATATGAAGGTGTCGGCACAAGTTTAAAGTAGTGGTGTGATGTGTTAAAATTTCTGGTGGTGATGTATTAAAGTGATATTTAAAGAGTATGATTGTAATTTTTTAATATGAGATCTACTACATGAAATATAAAGACCCTAAAATTGCGGACGAATAAAAAAGAAAGAGACCCTAAACATTGTGAACGGATGAAATATCTAATTATATGCTCACTTCGTCCCATATCTGTTGTCCTGATTCTTTTCAGCACAAAATTTTAGAAGCAACGGTAAAAGTGAAAAGTAAGAGATCAACGTTAAAAAATAAGGACTAATCATTTCCCTTTAAAAATCGTGTCAATTATTACAACCCAATTATAAAAACATAACAATTAATCTAAGACAGACGGAGGTAATATTAATTCTATTTTCTTTTCACCGGAACATTTTGGACCGTTTCTTATTAGTGCACATTGCAACCTTTATGTCTTATTGATTTAAGCCATATCGACAAAAGATAAAGTTTACTCAACTTTTCTTTCTTTAACTAAAGGAAAAAAGTTAAACAACATTCTTTTTTGAAGATAAAAGTTTACAACTTTACAAAAAGTTAATTGTCACTTCCTCATGTCGAAAAGGATGGGAGACAAATTCATATAATTGAAAGTTAAATAAATGGGCATCTTATTCGTGCGGGCCGCGGCTATACAATCCCTTATCACTTAAAATGTAATGATCTTCCTTAAATACTTATACGATTTTATACTTCGTAAATCCCATTTTAGTTGGTTTATTTCATTTTGCTACGAGATTTTAAGTACATTATTAGAAGTGTGTAATACCTACAAGAGATGCTCACGAACGGTGACCAAAATCATTTCTCTATAAATAACATAATAGAAAAATAAATCTTGTTCCTACGTAAAATTAAATTTATCTAAATTTGTGATTATTTTCCTGAATTTTATAGTTTCGGCGTTAATTTTATTTAATTTCAACTATATCACACGTTCAGTTTTGAATGAAGTTACTTCTGAAACGGCATGTTTTCTTAATAGAGGCGTTTCGTGCGAAATGACATGTTTCCTATTTTAGCCCGACAATCTCATGTGCACCCCTATTAACCCCTTAATATATCACCTTTATACACTAAATTCACATTTTAAGTATGTAGACCATCATTATTATATAACAAACTTCAATTTTATTAATATGCGTACCAAAAGGAAATAGAATGTTTTAAAAGAATCGGAGGGTGTAAATGGGACATTGGGAGTACCAAGATTTTTTTGAAAAGGCAGAAGTTATAATAAACGGTCGTATACTCTTCCTCTGGCTATCTCTCTCCTTTCCCTCGCTTTCTTTGTGCTTCCCTTTCTCTCTCTCTCTCTCTCAATCATCAAGTTCGCAGTAACGAGAAATGGAAGGAGAAGCCGGTGCCGCCGTCCTTCAAGTTCTGGTCCAAAACCTAATCGACCTTTCGAAGAACGAAATCTCTCTGATCGGAGGTCTCGAGAGCGACGCAGCAAAGCTGAGTGGGAGCCTCGACACCATCCAGAAGTTCCTGAGCGACGCGGAGACGACGCGTGCCGCCCCACGCGCCGCTGTCAAAAGCTGGCTCAAGAGGCTCGAAGACGCCGCCTTCGACGCCGACAACGTTCTGGACGAGCTCAACTACCACCGCCTCTCCGAGCAAATCGACGCCCTCAAACCCCTCCACGAAAAGGTACTCTCGTGCTTCTCTTCCTTCAATCGTGTCGCACGCCGGCGCAAAATGGCCCTTGAAATAAAGGAAATCAACGATAATTTGGACTCCGTTAACAATGATGCAACTAAGCTTGGCCTGCTTGCTAATGAGCCCTCTCCTGTAAATGCATTTGCTTCTTCTGAAAGCGATTCCTTCACTTTCGATCCGATCTTTATAGGAAGAGACGATGTGGTGTCGAAAATAGTTAGGAATGTTACTGCTAGTATCACAGCTGATGAGCATAAGATTTCCATCATTTCCATTTGGGGGATGGGAGGGTTGGGGAAGACGACCTTGACTAGGAAAGTATTTAATCATCATATGGTAGAGGCTCGATTTGGATCGCGTATTTGGGTTCATGTTTCTCAAGATTTTGATCCCGTCGTTTTGTTCAAGAAGATCCTCAGAGAGTTGAATTGTGTTGGGATTGAGGGCAGTGAGGATAGTATGAAAGAGTTGATTAGTAGGCAAGATACTCTAAGAAGGCTTAAAGAAGTTTTGAAAGATAAGACTTATCTTCTTGTTCTCGATGATGTATGGAATGAACTTCCTCAGAAATGGGAAGCTTTTATGAATTCCTTGTTGGGAGTTACTTCTACCAACCGAAATGCCATTATTGTTACCACTAGAAATAAGGAGGTAGCTTCGGTGGTGAAACCATTTCATACGCACAAGTTGAAAGGCTTATCGGAGAAATATTGTTGGTCAATAATCAAAGCAAAAGCTTTTGGAGAAGGGGATGTTCCAACAGAATTTGAGGAGATTGGGAAAAGGATTGCCAGAAGATGTCAAGGTTTACCCTTAGCTGCCAATGTAGTTGGGGGAATTCTGAGCAATAATAAGTCCGAAGAAAAGTGGCGCTCAATCGAAGAGAAATGGCTTTCACGTGATGAAGGGGAAAATATCACAAAGATATTGAGATTGAGCTTCGACAATTTGTCTCCACCATCACTTAAGAAGTGTTTCATGTACTGTTCGATTTTTCCTAAAGGTGGAAAAATCATGATGCAGGAATTGATTGAGTGCTGGATGGCAGAAGGGTTTCTTCATGGTGATGGAGATGGAAGCAATGTGATGGAGTCCGTTGGCGACAAATTTATTAAGATACTTCTCCACAACTCTTTACTCCAAGTTGTAGAGAAAGATGACTACGGAAATGTGAAAAGTTGTACGATGCACGACCTCGTGCATGATTTGGCATGTTCTGTTTTGGGTTCTTCTGAAGATGCAGATGCAGGAGGTAGCGGTCGAGTTCGATACATGTTTCTTGAAGGCAAATCAAGTCCTATCCAAAACAAAGTGACAAAACATCTGCGCACATTATTCTTGAAAGTTGAAACTCCGAGTACCATGTTGATCTCAGACTTGGAATGTGTACATGTTTTAACTCTTGCTAGTGGCGATAAAGAGTTGCCAAGTTGGATTAGAAAGTGTATACATTTGAGATTTCTCAACATTTCACGTACAAGAATTTTAAATATGCCGGAGTGGATTGGTGAACTCCATCACTTACAAACATTGAGAGCAAATACATATCATTTGGAGAAACTGCCAAGTACGTTGAAGTACTTGATAAACCTGAGGCATCTTTACATCAACGAGTATGTAAAGTTGCCTCCTCGGATTGGGAGACTAACTTCACTCCAAACACTAACTCATTTTAGAGTGCGCAACAAGAAGGGCTGCAAGATTGAAGAGCTGGGAAGTTTGACTGATCTTAGAGGAGCAATACATATTCGTAATCTCGAAAAAGTTTGTGGCAAGGAAGAGGCTGAGAAAGCAAATCTATTCAAAAAATCAAAATTATGGGAGCTGGGGCTGAGATGGGATAGATATAGAGAAGAAAGTGGAACGAATGATAAGAATGTGTTGGAAGGCCTCCATCCCCACCCCAACATCATGAAGTTAGTGCTTGAAGGTTTCAAGGGCAAAATGTTTCCATCATGGACTCTAAAGATGGAAGTTGAAAATTCCGATCGAAGGTCTTGGGTAGGACTGAACAAGTTGATTGAGATAAGACTCATAGATTGCTCTGAATGTGAAGAAATCCCAATGCTCGGGCACTTGCCAAATCTAAAATCTCTTCGGCTGGAAAAGCTGAAGAACGTCAAGTGTATAAACTCTTCGTTCTACGGATTGGTGAACAAGGAAACGGGTAATGTTTTTCCAGTGCTCGAAAGGCTCGAGCTGGGTGACATGAGTGAGCTAGTAGAATTTGCAGAGTGTGCAAGTGATCAAGTGAAGGTATTTCCCCAACTCCAGTATTTGGAGATCAAGTGGTGCCGGAAATTGATGAGTGTTCCAAGACATTTCTCGTCGTCTCTTAGACATGTGGAAGTTACGGGGATGGGTAGTTTCACTCCGTTGTCAAACATAATGGGTAATAGATTGACATTGCTCAAAAACCTTACTCTAGCATGCTTGAATGATCTGGAATGTGTCCCAGATTGGTTATTCTGTAACAATCCCAACCTTTCATACTTGGATATATGGGACTGCTCAAAGTTGAGAGAATTACCAGAAAGTTTGTGGGAACTCAATTCTTTGAAGGATTTGAGGATACGAGGCTGTGCAAGTCTGGAACGGATAGCAGATCCAAACAGGGGAGAACAATCAAAAGGAAGCTGCTTCGCTAAGCTTTTTCATCTCGAGATTCATGACTGCCCTGCATTGGTGTATTTGCCATGTGAATTAGTAGGACCCTCGCTTGAGATTCTCTCGTTCGAGGACTTAAGAAGCCTAGAGAATCTACCGAGCCTAATTGACTGCCTCCCAAAATCACCTCGTCTACGGAAATTGAGAATTGAAGGTGTTCCTACATTTATGGCCACAAGTAGTTGTGTCGAGATTTGGCCTCTGTCCAGCTTGCAAGAGTTAAGAATCGATGTTAGCAAGAGGGGCTCGTGCTCGGGGTCAGTTGAGACCGTGGACGCCATTTTGCGAGGATGCTGCCACTCACTTACTTGGTTATCTTTGAAGGGGATGGAAAGCTTACCCCAATCAATTCAACATCTCACTGCAGTCACTTTGCTAGAGTTTGATAATTTCGGTTTGGAAGAGCTACCGGAATGGTTGGGGAACCTCTCATCTCTCAAGTGGTTATATTTATATAACTGCAGAGAGTTAAGGCGTCTACCCTCTATGGCCGCAATCCGGCGCCTCACAAGCCTGGAAAGCTTATATATTGAAGGCTGCCCAAAGTTATGTCTGAAACCACGGTGTGATGGTCGCTCTGAGTGGATCAAGATTTCTCATATCCCGAAAATCAGTATTGATGACTCCGAACTCAATGCCGGTAAATATCACTTCTTGTTTCTTTCTATCCATTTTTTCATAAATTGACCTTAATTAGTCGAATCTATCTACACTATTATCTTTGGTTATGCAATTTGTAATTGATTATTTTAGTAGGTTGGTGGTTTCCTTTCTTATTATTGTTTCAGTTTCGTTGCTACTAGTCTTTTCTCCCATGGTAATGGGATTATCTTGAGTTTGTTCAATGTTATATTTTTTAAATTTATATTATTGTTTCTATATACAGCTAATAGATGCATGAGAAATGTGTGTTTGAGCTGCATCTGATTCCGAGGAAAATTAGAAGGTGAACTGGTGAAGTTGGTGGTTATGACTGCTCATTTGGAAAAGATGAATGCAGCTCAAGATTTCTTCATCAGCTACATAATTACTAGTACGAATCGTCACATTGCACTTAAGTTTCACCAGCAATTCCTTGTGCTTTTTATGTTGATTTTGTTATACCACTATCCTTTTTGATAGATGCATGCAGATCAAAGCCGATGGCTCATTTTCTTTATTAACTTCGTAATTCATGGTAAGAATCTTCACATTGCCCTATAGTTTCACCTGCTATTGCATTTTTATTGTATTTCCACTTCTATTGGTATTTCTACATATCTGTTATGGCTCTGCGCTATGTTATCTTGGATCGTTTAAGGCTGTTATTACAGCCCACGATTATGTTTGCAACCGCATGATTCTGAATGGCTCAAGATTTCTCATATTCCCAAAATCTGGATTGATTGTATCCCTTGTTGCTTTTCTTATTAATATTACAAAATCATAATCAGCACAAAGTTGAAATCTTGATTGATCTTTCTACCACTTCATTTCGTAATGCTTAGACAACACTTTTTTCTTCACAAATTGTTAAGGGATTTTTTTCCAAGTATATATTGGTTGTGCTATATTTATGCAGATTATATAGGCATGGAAGATAAGTGTTGCAGTTGCCTTCTAAAGAATTAGAAGGTGGAAGAAAAGAATGTGAGTCAAGGGATCAAAACATTGCAGCTCCAGGTTCAATACTTGCTCAAGATTTCTTCAACTTCATACGTACTGGTAAGCTTCGTGACATTTCACTTGATTATCGCCTGCAAACAAACATGCTTCTGCTTTGGAGGAACGCTCCGTTTTTACATACATGTTTTTTTTCCCATTGTTTTGATAATCTGAGCTTCTTTAATGTGATTGGTTCTCGATCTCAGACCACGTTTTGTATCTCTTACAACTAAAAAAAGCCTTAAAATCAACCTCAATTTATGTAGATTTGAGACCGTGAGAGGTTCTGCACCGGTGAATTAACTTACACGGGGAGATGAGGACCTTGTCAATTCTTCCACCAACCCTTATACCAGATTTTTGGTTAGTATCTGAAACCGAATTCTGTTTCTTGGAAGCTCTTTACAATGGTGAAGGAGCTGTTGTGGAAACACTTGATGAATGGATGTTGATTTGCAGTGAAGTTGTGAATTGATGTGTTTTGAATGTTGAGATAGGCTGTTGCTGTAAGTAAAAATTAGGAAATTAAAATATTGTGTTGATTTCAACTCAAATATCCAAGCCTTGATTTATTTGGATTTGGCAAAAGTATTGCATGTGGTAGCACTCGTTTATAAAATGAGAGAGTACCGCGAGGTCTTTAAATTTTTGTTATTAAAGCTTAAAAAAAAAATGAAAGAATAAAAAGTTACGGTTAAAATGAGGCATCACAAAGTTTTTATTATTAGGTTTTGATTTGTATAGTCTCGTTTACATGGATTCATTAGTAATGCTTGTAGACAACGTATTTTCTGAAATAAAATGATCCCTCCGTTCCATATATTGATGTAAAAAATTCTTTATCCAGACGATCGAAAATTAGTGTTAAAGGTGAAAAATAGAAAATATTATCTTTGTACATCATTTACGCTTATAACCTCCAAGTTATACAAATATTTATAATGATACCCACCGGCTTATCCATTTTTTCAAAAACTTCATCACATATAACTTGATGAATTTAAACTGTTTTTTCTTACATTTCGCGTCAATTGTAATTGAACACTAATATAGAGAATGAAAGAAGTACAATACTACATACTATGTGGAAGAAAATTCATAATTCAAATATTAATACTTCCTTTATCCTTGATTTAGGAGGGTGTATTCAATTGAGATTTTGCAGGATTTATTTAGACTTTGAAAAGTATGTGGATTTTTAAAGACTTTTAAAATCCATAGAGTCTATGCAGAGTTTGACTAGACTCTATAGAGTTTGACTGACTCTATTTATTGATTTTGATGGATTTTCATGGACTTGCAGTATTGGTGAAATATGTTTTTTTTAATTAATTTACATGTTCTTAGATTTTAAAGTTGAACTATTCAAATTATTTAAATAAATAAATATATTTGAGTCACACTTGTAAATAAATAAATAAAAATTATCTATATTGTTTAGAAAAAAAATATCAAATAACTTTATCAAATTGTTTGAATATGTATGTAGAGTATTATCAAAATTTATCAAATTGTATCATCTTCTAAAAGAATCGTATTTTAAATAAAATCCAATTAATGTATTTCTAATTTTTTAAAATACTCTTATTTTTTTTTTCCGTTCAAATGTTATATTTCAATTTAGTCATTATTCCCTAAACCTTTAAAAAAAAAAGCGTTGCATTAATTTAACCATAATAAATCAAAATGAAAGTAGAGATTTAAAAGTTACATGTTCGAATTTTATAAGAATAACGTTTTTTTATGAAAAAATTGATTTTTAAGCAAACTCATATACTACCTCCATCCCACCATACTAGTCTCATTTACTTTATTGACTTTTCGGCACGCTTTTCCACCGAAACCTAGTACGAGTTTTAAAATATAATTTCGAAGTATTTTTTTGTTTACGGGATACTATGAGTGTCGATGTATCCCGTAAACGAAAAAATACTTCGAAATTATATTTTAAAACTCGTACTAGGTTTCGGTGGAAAAGCGTGCCGAAAAGTCAATAAAGCAAATGAGACTAGTATGGTGGGATGAAGGTAGTAGTAAACAAAATTTTTGTACTAGAGTCATAATTTTGATGTCTTTTAAAATAAAAACTATAATTGTTCGGAGAAAAAAATAAAAAGTACATATAAAGGTGGTTGAGGGTGGCGGAGAGAAATTGTGATTTTGAGTTTTTTTTCAAGAGAATCCGTAGAAATTTTTGGTTTTTATAAAGGATTTTGGAGAGTGAAATCTCTTTATATTTTTAAAATAGAATCCAGCAGAATCCATAGACTTTTAAAATCCATGGATTTTTGAATACCTACAAATTTTTTAAGACTTTATAAAGTCTGCATTGAATACCTCAAGATTTTT
Source organism: Thymus mandschuricus (assembly GCA_029379335.1). Taxonomy (NCBI): domain Eukaryota; kingdom Viridiplantae; phylum Streptophyta; class Magnoliopsida; order Lamiales; family Lamiaceae; genus Thymus; species Thymus mandschuricus. The sequence goes on along the minus strand of CM057082.1, from coordinate 12,396,490 downwards.
AAATACTTTATAAAATCTGAATTGAATACCCGCGGATTTCTAAAATCCATAAAAATCATGCAGAATCTAAATTGAATACACCCCCCTTAGTGAATCTGAATATTTGGCACAATTTCTTTTTATGCATTTTGATGATATACTTCCTTCGTTTTTTCTGATATGGCTCATTTGACAATTTGAGAGTTTTTTTTTTAATTTTTTTAATTGACATATTTCATTTTATGGCCCAAAAGACAACCCACTTATCCTAATTAACATACAATTAATCATTACTCTAGTTCATTATTCTATCTGCCCTTCTCTCTCTATCATTTTCATTTTTCACACATATTAGTGCATTAAAAAAAAAAATTAACCTAGAAAGGTAAAAATAATTAGAAACAATTAACAAAATAAAATAAGCTGCCAAACAAAAATTAAATTAAATAAAAATATAATACATAGTACAATTTTGGTAGAAAGTTCAAACACAACAATTAGCATTATTAATCTGAACTAATTATTGGTGGACACTACCTATGACTTATAATTTCGTTTTTCTTAAATGTGGTGCCACAAAAAAATACGTCACGTCAGAGAAAACGTAGAGAGTATTAATAAATTAATGTGTTAAAGTATTAAAGTAGAATAATTGCGAATCTATCTAATATTTTCAATGGCTTTAAAGTGCATAGAAATACAGTGTTGAAAAAATGTTAAAGTAATTGTGACACATATATCTCTAAATAAAAATATTCGGTAAATAGAAAACATGACTAATACAATGGGACGGAGGGAGTACTTGCCCCGTCCCATTTCAATTGATTTATTTTATTTTGATACGAGAATTTAGATGCAGTGTTAGAAGTTAAAAGTAAGGGGTTCACATTGAAAAGTATGGATAAATTATTTCCATTTTAAGAAATAAGCAAATTAAAGTGGAACATCTCAATTGGAAAAGAAAACCAAGTAAAATGGGATGGAGGTAATAATGATCATTAAGGGAAAAAAAAAAAAAAAACTAATACCATATCAAATCAAAATGAAAAAGGACAAACATATTAAAAACATAGGAAGATCATTTACGCACCGTAGAATCTCCTAATATGTCCATTGTTCATTACGTATGATTATAGGTTTATTGTTTTAAATAGGTTATGGTATATTCTATCTGTCTCACTTAATTGTCCACTACAAAATCGGCACAATAATCAATGCAGTGAGAGATATAGAGGTTTATATTATTGTGAGAGTATATATTTTCTATCTTGAATAAGTGGACAACTAAGGGGGTGTATTCAATTGAGATTTTGCTTGATTTTTTTAGACTTTGAAAAGTAAGTGAATTTTTATAGACATTTAAAATCCATAGACTCGTGCAGAGTTTGACTATACTATATAAAGAGTTTGACTGACTCTATTTATTGATTTTGATGGATTTTCATGGACTTGCAATATTGTGAAATATGGTTTTTTAATTAATATACATGGATTTCCATATACCCCGACGTTGAACTATTGTAACAACTATTTATTTAAATAAATAAATATATATGAGTCACACTTGTAAATAAATAAATAAATAAAATTATCAATATTGTTTATAAAAAAAATTTACCAAATAACTTTATCCAAATTGTTTGAATATGTTTGTAGGGGAGTATCAAATTTCATCAAATTATGTAATCTTCCAAACCAAGAATTGTTCCTTTAAAGAAAGCCCAATTAATTTATTTCTAATAAAAAAATTACTCCTTTTTTTAATTTTTTATTTATTCTGTTCAAATGTTATATTTCAATTTAGTCATTATTCTCTAAACCTTAAAAAACGTAGCAGTAATTTAACCATAAAAAATCAAAATGAAAGTTGAGATTGAATTTTATAAGAATGATGATTTTTTTGAAAATATTGATTTTCAAGCAAACTCGTATAGTAAACAATTTTTTAGTACTAAATAGTCATAATTTAGATGTATTTTAAAATTAACTATAATAGTTCGGAGAACAAATTAAAAGTACATATGAAGGTGGTTGAGGGTGGAGGAAATAATGATCTTTTTTTCCCTAGAAATCTCTAGTTTTTGTAAAAGATTTTTGAGAGTCAAATCTCTTTATATTTTTTTTAAAGAGAATCTAGCAAAATCCATAGATTATTACTCCCTCTGTCTCACTTCACTAGTTCACTTTCTTTTCGGCACGAGATTTTATGTGTAGTGTTAAAGTAAAAAAGTAAGGGCTCCAAATCAAAAGGTAAGGTTTAATTTTTATCATTTTAGGAAACTGGACTAGTAATGTGGGACAGACAAATAAGGTATACTGGACTAGTGAAGTGGGACGGAGGGAGTTAAATTTATGGATTATTGAATACCTACATATTTTTTTAAGACTTTATAAAGTTTGCAATGAATACCTCAAAATTTTTAAAGACTTTATAAAATCTGAATTGAATACCTATACATTTCTAAAATCCATAAAAATCCAGCAGAATCTAAATTGAATACACCCCTAAATGAGACATTCCAATAAGAAAATAGAGACAATTAGAATGAGACCGAGAGAATATATTTTAAAAAATATTCATTAATACTCCGTCTGTCCCACCCTAATTGTCCATATTTCCTTATTGGAATGTCTCATTTAATTGTATACATACCGAAGATAGAAATTTTATATTCTCAAAACAAATACTATAAACTCATCTATCTCTTATTACATGTGTTATTGTACCGATTTTATAGTGAATAATTAAATGAGACAAATAGAGTAATATGTTAAGTCATTCGTAAGTACATTAAGAGTCTTGGCATAGAACATTTCTCTTAAAAAACATATTCAGAATGAAAATAAGAAAAAGGAATAAGATAAGAAAGAAGGGTTGTAGTCAGTATCAATTCTCAGCACAAACAAACAAAGAATGGAAGCTGCTGCCGCCGTCCTTGAAGTTCTTGTTCAAAATCTGATCGACCACTTGAAGAATCCGCGGTCTCGACAAAGATGCAGCAGAGCTAGCTGGGAATCTCAGTACGATCCAGAAATTCTTAAACGACGCCGAGACTCGCAGCATCCGTGGCTCCTTTTTGATTCGGTATATAAAAATATGACCATTGGAAAAACACAAGATACCAATTTATTACCCTCTACCAACCAATGTTTAGGGACAAAAAAACTGAATTAAATACTATAATAGAGTTGATGAAGTAAAGAAGTAAAGAAGAAAGAACGAAGGGCTGTCTCCTTTCTCAAGAAGTAATGGCAATCCTTTGCAGAAACATTTATGGCTAACAGCTGTTCGACGAAATGACTGGATCAGACGAGAATACATTTGCCTGATTTGATGTCTGAGTAGTATGGCTCTGGTGAATTGATCTTTGAAGATCATCCATTGCTATACATAGTAACTGTCTCATCAAGTTTTCTTCACATCTTTAAAGGTGAAAAGGAAACGATTATGGAAAAAAGATTACATTTTTTGCTAGAGGTGAAGGCTTCTATTTATTCAATGCATTGGATCAGAGGCAACTACCTTCAATCTTCTTCTTCTTCACCATCTCAACTCAAACTCAACTCTTCTTTCTTTCCTCACAAAAACTTCACTCTTCTTCAATCATAATCTATGGCGGGCCGCGGTTACCCCATGATTGGAGCTTCTTTCGTCAAGTGCTTGGCCGATCCTGCATTCAGCTTAGAACTAGTACTCTCTCTCTCTCTCTCTCTCTCTCTCTCTCTCTCTCTCTCTTGTAACTACTGATGTTTATGTTATCGCCTGTGCAGCAAGTGCCGAAGGAGTTCGTGAAGAAATATGGTGAAACTCTGCAGCCAACCATCGAGTTGAGGTTAGAGAGCGGGCCTAGAATATCATGGAACGTCGACACTGAACTCGTGGGAAATCGGTGCTTCTTGACTGAGGGATGGGGCGATTTCGCCGAAGAGGCTGGCCTCAAGCATCTAGAGACTGTCGTCTTCACATTTATCGGCATTTCTGCGTTCGACGTTTCGGTCTACGACGTCAATGGCTGCAAGAAGCACCCCTCCGATGGTACGTTTTCTCTTTCAAGAATGCTGCAAAAAAAGAGGAAAAGAGAAACAGGCTTAGTACTGTGAGTTGAAGTTTTTCTCTTTAATCTACGCAGCTGCGGCTGAAAATATTTCGGTGGTGGAGATCAGCGACAGCAGCGACGACGAAGAAGAAGAAATTACCGGCCCGACAGTACCGGAAAATTGGACATTCTCCAGAGAGGTGAAAAATAATAACTATTCTGACAGGAGAATGGTAAGAGTGTGTCCAAGTACATTTCATACTTCGATTCAACATTTTTGATTTCAATCTTGAGAGTAATTTTTTTCCTATAACAGCACATTCCGTCGAGCTTCGTCTTCGCCACCGGAATAGGAAAAGCGAAGAACATACTCTTACTGGACGGAAGGGGGAGGGAGTGGCCAGTTAAAATAACCGATAAGGGACGACGGGCTTTCACCATGAGTTCCGGATTCATGGCTTTTATGAAGGCTAACGACGTCAAGGTCGGAAGCACAATCTCATTTAAGCTCATCCGCGCCTCCAATAACACCGTCGAGGCTCGAATCACCCCTCGATCATCATCATCATCTTAGTTGATGTGTGCTACTATTTAGTTTCGTCTTTCATGTTCGTTTATGTTTTTCATGCTGTTCTTGTTGCCGGTTAGTTAGATGGAAAAATATCATTTCGCATAATTATCCTTCTTTTTTCTTTGTTGTTGGGCCACACTGTGTGGGCCTGGCCCATGGATTTGGGCCGGGCTCTAAAAATATCAGTAAATAGAGGGGTCCACCTCATCTAGTTCAAATTCGTACACACTATGTTTATTTACGTATCTAATAGAGGAGTACTTACTTCCTCTGTCTAGTCATGTTTCTTTTTATATAGAATTTTAGGGACATATATTAAAATGAAAGGTTAATTCTTTTTATTAAAAAAAAAAAAACATAACTAGTAGAATGTGACGGTCCAATATAATAAACATGACTAATGAAATGGGGATAGGGGGTGCATTTCCCCGTCCCATTCAGTTGACTTGTTTTATATCGATACGAGATTTTAGATAAAGTGCTAGAAGTTAAAATGAGGTGTTCACATTGAAAAATAAAGGTAAATTACTTACACTTTAAGAAATAAGCCAATTAAATTGGGACATTCTAATTAAGAAACCATGTAAAATGGAACAGAGGTAATAATGATCATATTAAAAAAAGTAAAAAATAATACCATATCAAATCAAAATGCAAGAGGACAACATAAAAAAAAACATAAGAACGATCATTTACACACAGTAAAAATTCTTAATATGTCCACCGTTGATTACGTATGATAATAGGTTTATCTTTTAAATAGGTTAGGATATATATATATATATATATATATATATATATATATATAAAATTTTCATTAATAGTATATTCGTCATTCGTGTATAAGTCAAGAATTAAAAAAAAAAAAAAAAAAACATTTCTCTTAAAAAAAAACATATTCAAAATGAAAATATAAAAAAGGAATAAGATGAGAAAGAGTGGTTGTACACTTGTAGTCAGTATCAATTCTCAGCACAAACAAAGAAATAATGGAAGCTGCTGCCGCCGCCGTCCTTCAAGTTCTAGTCCAAAACCTAATCGACGAATCCAACTGAAGAAGGAGATCTCACTAATCGAGGCCTCGATTAAGAGGTGGAAAAGCTGACTGGGTCTGGGACTCTCCACGCCGTCCAGAAATTCTTGAAGACGCGCAGCATCCATGGCGAAGTCGTCAAAAGCTGGTTGAAGAAGCTCGAAAACTTCGCGTTCGACGCCGACAACGTTCTTGATGAGCTCAATTATCATCTCCTCTCCAAAAAATCAAGATCGTCAAATCCATCGAGCAGAAGGTACTATCATACTTCTCATCCCCAATCGAAAAATGGCTCTTAAAATCAATGGGAATTTGGACTCCATTAATAGGGAGGCGGCTGAGCTTGGCCTCGTAGAGAGGCTCGCCGATGCGCCGCCCACTGTGCTTGATTTTGGTTTTGGAACGGATTCATTTTCTGTTGATTCAATTTTTGTTGGAAGAGGTGATGCGGTGTTGGAGATTGTTGATATTCTTACATCTATTGTAACGAGTGATGAACGTTTAATTTCTGTTGTTTCGATTGTTGGAATGGGTGGGATGGGGAAGACGACGCTGACTAGGAAAGTTTTCAATCATGAAAAGATGAACCTTCAATTTGGATTGCTTTTCTGGGTGCATGTTTCTCAAAGTTTTGATCCAATCTTTGAAGGATAAAACTTATCTTCTAGTTCTTGATGATGTATGGGATCAAGATCTTCGGAATGAGAAGATTATATGAATACATTGTTGGGAGTTACTTCTTCCAAGGGAAATGCGATTGTTGTTACCACCAGAAGCTTGGAGGTTGTTAAAATCGTAAATCCACTTCATACGCATGAATTGGAAGGGTTATCGGAGGAGGATTGTTGGTCGATAATCAAAGAAAAACCTTCGAAACAAAAGAAGTTGTTCCCTCGGAATTGGAGACCATTGGGAGAAAGATTGCAAGAAGATGTCATGGTTTGCCATTAGCTGCTAATGTAGTTGGTGGAGTTCTAAGGCATAAATCTAAAAAGAGTTTCTCAATCCAAGAGAAATGACTTTCACGGGGTGAAGTAGAAAATATCACAAAAATATTGAGATTGAGCTTCGATAATTTGTCTCCACCGTCACTTAAGAAGTGCTTTGCATATTGTTCAGTTTTTCTAAAGGCCACAAAATGATAAAGCAGGATCTGATCGAAAACTGGATGGCAGAAGGATTTCTTCAAGATGATGGAAATGGTGATGTGGAGTCCGTTGACGATGGCTTTATCAATATTCTTCTGCACAACTCTTTATTGCAAGTTGCTGAGGGAGATGATTATGGAAATGTTAGTACAGTATTTGTGTGATGTATGATCTCGTGCATGATCTAGCCTCCTCTGTTAGGTACTTTTAATATTGCAGATGGTATCAGCAGAGCTCAGTATATGGTTTAGAAGATGAATCAGGTCCTCTCCCTAAAGAAGTACCAAGGCGATATTTCTAGCACTAAGTTCTCAGATTTTGAACAACTGCGCATTCTTACTCTTGCCAGCTATGGACTTGAATTGATGCACAGTTCAGTTCGGGAGTTGATACATTTGAGAAATCTTGATATTTCAGAGACAACAAGTGAAATTTTGTCGAAGTGGATTGGTGAGCTCCATCACTTGCAAATATGAAGACAACAAACAAGGTATTTAGGTATTTGAGGGAACTTCCAAGTACGTTCTAGTAGTTGATTAACTTGAAGCATCTTTATGTGGATTATACTGTAAATTTACCACCCGAGTTTGGGAGACTGACTTCTCTCCAAACGCTTAAGCATTTTAGAATTGGCAACTGCAATGTTGAAGGGCCCGGAAGTCTGAATAAACTCGGAGGAAAACTAAGGATTGATAATCTCGAATTGGTTCACCGCGAGGAAGAGGCTGAGAAAGTATATCCATCTAAAAAATAAAAAATATTGGGGTTGTGGTAGAGATGGATCGAAAGTAGAGAAGATGAAAGAAATAATGACGAGGATGTGCTGGAAGGTCTCCAACCCCACCTGAACCTCAAGAAGTTAGAGATTAATGTATTCAAGGGCAGAAGGTTCCCATGATGGACTGTGAAGATGGCAGTAATTGGAAATGTTGGCCAAGGCTCGTGGTTAGGACTTAACAATTTGATGGAGGAAAGACTAATCAGATGCTCTCGTTGTGAAGAAATCCCGATGTTGGGGCACTTGCCAAATCTCAAGTCTCTTTGGTTGCAAGGATTGATATATGTCAAATGTATCAATTCTTCATTCTATGGAATGATAAACGAGGAAAGGCGTAATGTTTTTCCAGCTCTCGAAAGGCTCGAATTGGTTGACATGCCTAATTTGGCGGAGTGGGCACAAGTCGAATTCACAGAGGGTGCTGAAGTGAATGCATTTCCTCAACTCCAGCATCTGGGCATCAGTTTTTTGCAAGTGGTTGATGCGTGTTCGAACTCACTTCTCACCATGCCTTACTCATTTGGTTATTAGGGACAATGGTGTTGAATGTCTCCCAAATTGTATATTCATTAACAATCCAAATCTGTCGGAGTTGGTGATAGAGAAAGTTCCCCAATTTGAGAGAATTGCCACAAGGTCTCGAATGTCTGAAATCTTTGGAGAAGTTGGTCATATCCGAGTGTCGAATCTGGAACAGATTGCAGCAGATCAATCACAAGCAAGCTTCGCATCCCTTCACCTTGTGTCGATCTATAGGTGGGATCCTCCCTTGAGATTCTCTCATTCCACAAACCAGCTTGAAGAATCTACCGAGCCTTATCAACTGCCTGGGACAATCGCCACGTCTGAAAGAACTGACCATTGTTGTTGTTCCTAACTACGACTTCTTCGAGCCAAGTAGAGATTTGGCCTACTTTTTGCAGCTTGACAAGTACATACATCGATGCAAGTGTGGGGGTCTCGAGCTCAGGACCGATGGAGACCGTGGAGGTAATCTTGCAAAGATGCTGACACTCACTTAAATGGTTAAGATTGAAGGGGGTGGAGGTTTGGCAATCCCTGCCTCACTTGTTGGGGAACCTCTCATCTTTGAAGGAGCTTGATCATATTCTTGTGAGTGTCATTTCGAGATTATTATGCTGAGTTTGTTTAGTACTACATTTCTTTGCCTTGATTGGAACATGGATTCATGTTTATGTTTTTGTTCCCATTAATCTTGATTTGTGTGTTTCGAACAGTTGATTCCGAAGGATAGTAGAATGAGAGCATATCTCGTGTTTGAGGTGCCTCCCAGAGTTAGGAGCTTAAGAAAAGAGAGTGAAGATGGAAATGGAAATGCTCATATGTTTTCCATTATCCATGTCTATCTATGAGTGTAAGATTAGTCTTATTTGTTCTGAATCATTTGATTTGTTATCTTAGCTACCGTTATACTCCTTCTTAATCTTTTCTTAACTCCATGATTACATATATTGGCATTAGGTATATCCCTCTCTACTCTCTTGAATTGCCTAGAAGAAACCAGAATCAATCTAAACATAAATAACATTAACTATAGTGGGGAAATCAATTGGTTACAATCACATGAATTAATTAGTAGAACACAATTAGATAAGACAATATTCAATACAAAGTTATTAAACAACAATATTCTAAAATTATTAAGTTTGGCTAAGAGATCGACTGAAATAGATATGAGCTTCAAATACCCAATGTATTGTTTGTACAATTAAATTGAAATCTTATCATTACCGTATCCACCGCAAACAAATCATACAAAAACAGTATAGTTGTATAAGGTTTCTCATAACTTGTAGACTTTACTAATAATGTTGACCAAACCTCGGAATATTTTTAAAATACAATAATTATTAAATCTTTATAAATTAATTAAGCTTTCGAAAAGTCATTAACAATATAAAACATTACTGATTAGGGAATTGATCTTATGGAATGTTGAACCAATGTATATTGGCCGGCCAATCAGCTCTATTCACGAGTTGGCAATACCTCAGCCACGAGTTGTACGAATCTACTTGGGCAAAAAATTCTTCATCAATTCAAGAAGATAACCATCCTCAGCTGGTCCTCTCAACTGATGGATTAGCATCGAAAAAGTGACCGGATCTGCTGCAAATCCCCTTTGACGCATTTCTTCCAAGAATGGTATTGCCTTAACCAACTCGGCCTTCTTTAGCAAACTCTGCACGATGACACTGTATGTCACTCTATTCGGTGCACAACCACGGCTCTCCATTTCTACAAGCAAGTGTCTTGCCTTATCCAGATCACCTTCCTCACAGAATGAACCAATGATCATCGTATAAATACGACGATTGGGTTTCAGACCTTTAGACGGAAGTTGATTGAAAAGATCTCTGGCAACATCATATTTCCGGTTTTTGCAAAATCCATTGATGAGAGCACCGTACGTGATTACATTAGGAGTAACTCCTTTCCCATCAATCGTGGCCAGTAATGAAAGAGCATCATCAGTCTCCCCGTTCCTACACAAACCATCTAACAATGTAGTATAAGTAACTATACTAGGGCTTAATCCTCGAGCTTCCATATCCTTGAACAGCTGCCACCCCTCTGTGAATCTACCTTTACTCAATAACCCATGCATCATGGTATTGTAAGTACATGTATCATGCTTCAAACCTTTAGAAGGAACTTGGAGGAAAAGAAGCCAAGCTTCATCAACTCTTCCGTTCTTGCAGTACCCATTTATTAAGCTATTATAGCTGACAATATCAGGCTGTAGGCCCCTCACTACCATGGAAGCAAGAACTTGTTCAGCTTTAGTCATTTCACCTCTCAAACATAACCCATTGATCAGAGAATTAAAAGTGATAACATTGGGGCGAATATTCTGCTGCAACATTTTTTCATAGACATCCTCAGCCTCTTCCATTTTTCCCTCTTTGGCAAATGCATCAATTAATATACTAAAAGTTACGACATCTAAAGAAATATTAGTATCGGCCATCTCGTTTAACAGAGCTGTTACATCTCTTAGTCTACCATCATCACACAACCCCTGAATCATCGAATTATACGAGAAAACATCAGGTGAAATACCCTTCTCAATCATCTTGCGCAGGATTTGGAAAGCATCATCGACCATTCCAACCTTGCATAATCCGTCAATTAATGTGTTGTAAGCATTAACACTTATGTTGGGTCTCCACCTACTCTTTTCGATTCGACGAAGCAAATCATGGGCAACAAGAACATTCCCAGATTTACAGAGCCCGTCTGTCACGGCCAGAATCATATTGTCGTGAGGCTCACATATTTTCAAGACATCAACCTTTTTGAACAATTGATGTGCCTCGACAGCCTTATTATCCAAAAACAACCCTTTAATGAGTGTGCTGAATGTTGTGGAATCCGGTTTGTAACCACTCTTGAAGAACATGCCCATTATAGAAAAACCCAAATCTACACGTTTCAGAAGGCAATAACAATTGATTGAAATATTCAAAGTGAAGTCATTAACCAGGTGACTCCTTCGGCGCATTTCGTCAAACACTTGGAGGGCAAAGGCGTACTCCTTTATCCTCGCAGCCACACTCATAAGCTTGTTGTACGCGAGAACAGAAGGTTGAGGCTGCAGACTCTTCATTTTGTGAAACAATTGAATAGCATCATCTAATTTACGAACACGGCTAAAATCGATTATGGGCTGCTGAGGCGAAACAACCCTATCGCTACGGAAGCTGGAAGAGAAGAGAGAGAAAGGATGAGAGAGAAGGATACCCGATTGGTGAGAAAGAAGCCCCCTTCTCCGACTGAGATGAATTGCAGAAACGGCAAACCTTCCTCTCACCTTGTTCCCTTTCACTGCGATTGAATTTCAAGAAAGGGAATCAAAGACTTCTTCCTTTTTATTTCTCCTTTGAGAATAAAATAAACAAAGGAAAAAAAGAGTCCAAAGCTTATAATTATTCTCCTTTTGCATGAGCTTCAAAATTGAAAACGCTAAAACGCAAACCACGATTTATGCCATACCAGCTTTAATAGTTCCACATGCTATTATTTCGCAACAACTGGTATTTGGAACCATTTATCAACTGAAATGTATTTTCTTGTCTAGTAAAATTTATGTAATCCCTCCCCTCCGTTCAGCGGCAATTAACCACAAGGAGAAATATATGTGAAGTATATAAATAAAGATGGACAATTGTCATTGGACGGAGGGAGTATATATTTTTAGTAGCGATGATTAAAAGTATGTATACCTTGGATTTCCTTTAGAAATAGTGTATTTGGATACAATATATTGTAAACTTTGAAGATGATATACTCTTATAAAACTATTAGCATTTGTTTAGGGTGAAAAATGATAAAATTGATTTACAGGCCGACAAATGAGATTATAGGAATGATTCTTGAATGTATAGAAGCAAATTTAAGTGGATCTCAAATTTATGCAAACAATCAATTGTAATTACAAGTACTACACCAACAAGTGAGTATGTAATGTAAATACTCTGTAAGAAAAAAACTTGAATATATATAAGCCCATGTAAATGCATCAAATTAACAATCAATTGTGAATTTGATTAGTTTTTCGATCCAACCATAGTTAGCATACGTTCTATCAAAAACTTAATTTACTACTATTATGTTATTCGGTTAGAAGATGAACAACAATAACCGGATTTTGTGTGCTAATAAAGAAGTGTATGAAGCAAATTAAAGAGCCTGACCTCTTACCACCTTACTCATATCACTTGAAGTGGAAGCTCTTCGTTTCCCGAATTCCACTTGTTCCTCTAGTATTCTTCGAGTTGAATCCACTATAAAATCACGAACTTAATATAAAAAAGCATTAGTACATCTCCGATGATGGGAGGAATCTCCCTCAACGCTCGAGTAAAGCTACATTTCTAATTAACTTGGATTGGTAAGTGTAATATGCAAAAATACAATCTTGAAGTGTGCGGTTAAATTTATACTCTTAAATTTTCTTTACTTTCATGTGAGCTGTACAAAAACTCCTTGCAATCCTAACATAATAAATTGTCAGAATGTGCCTTTCAAAAGAATAAAATTATGTTACTCCCTCCAATTTTTTCAAGTTGAATCATTTTTTGAATACGTGTAAGGTATAAAGTATCGAAATGACTCAACTTAAATTTCTATAAGGTAATTTAGGAAAGGTAAAAAGGAAACATAGTTGTACATTGCCTTCGGATTAATAACTGCAAAAATAACTATTAATTCACATTGCAGAAGACCAAATTCTCATTTCTTGTTTTTGGACAAGATCTGTACCAATATGTTAGTTTCACTTTCCTTTTTCGTCTATCCTATTTTTCTCTAATAGTTTTCTAACACAAAAATACCTTTAAAACCTCTTTATCTTTGTTTTCCTGTTGTGTCACATTCTAATGAGTCTAATAGATTGCGACATATGGAGTATTATACTAAAGGATATCATATTAAAAATCCCTCTGTCCCACTCCACTTGTCTTCCTTTCCTATTTGGGACGTCTCAGCACTTCAATTGGTTTGTTTCCTAAAATGGTAAGAATTAACCCCTACTTTTCATGGACCTTGTCTTACTTTTCACTTTTAACACTACGTATAAAATCACGTGCCGAAATGAAACATGACGATTGAACTTGGCACGGAGGGAGTAACTATAGAATTAGATGTTAATCAATACTATAATATATCTATACCTATACTAAAAAGAGTCTTATGTTACAAAATAGTAGATTGCCTATTTTACCCTTTAGGTACATTATTGTTAGGAAATATTTTTATTGATTAATTATTTATTTTACCTAATATATATAGATTTTGTACATGGTATATACATAAAAATGATGTGCTAGGCGATACTTGTGGGAGACAAGTATGAGCGACCGCATGCATATCCGCCCAATCCATTTCCTTTCTTTTTAATGTAGACGTGCATGGGCTCGGCGGCCCGCCGGTTCGGGCCCGGAACCGGCCCGGAATTCAACGGGTTTAGCCCGGACCGCCGGTCAATGGGCCTGGACCGGACCGGGACCGTGATAGAGCCGTGTCGGGCCCGGGCTGCTCTCGCTTCGAACCGTAGCCCGGTGGTTAACCGGCGGGCCGGACCGCCGGGCCTAGCTCTGGACCGCCGGGCTCAATAGAGCCGTTGGAACCGCCGGGCCCAACCACCTCCTAGCCCTTTTTTTGGCCTTTCTTCACCTCCTAGCCGTTGCACCCCCCCACCCCACCCATTCAAGCCCCAAACCACCCCTTACACTCTCCACTATATATACTACACTCTTATGCAACATAATTCACCCAAACTACTCTCAATCTCTCTATCTATCTACTTACTCTCAACTCTCAACTCAAGCTCTACTCTCAATCTCTCTATCTTTCAAGCTTACTTACATACATTCACTCACTTACTTACACTCACTTTCCCAAAGACAAAAATGTTGTCAAGAATGTTGGGTAGGGGTAAGGGTAAGGGTAAGGCCATTGCCACTCAAAGCGAAGGTGAATCTCGACCGCGGTCCAAAAAGGCGGCAATGGCGGAGGAAATTGATAGGCAAATGGCCTTGCGTCTTCAACAAGAAGAGGATTCGAAATTTGAAGCGATGGTTCATGAAATGGAGGAGCACGATTACGAATACCAAGGCTCCACCAACGACGTTGATGATGATGAAGGCGACGACGAAGGCATGCCTCCTCCTCCTCCGCCACCAAAGACTAAGAAGATGCCCTCGTCCGACATCTTCCTCAAACACTTTAAAAAAGTGGAGGTCGTTCTTGCCGAAAGTCTTCCTCCCTATCCCGATCCGTTCGAAAGAGATACAATGCATATTGCAACCATCGCCAATCTTGCTTCAAATGGATCGAAGGGGGAGGCTATGGCACGTTGCGAAGGCACATGGATAACGTTCATCCTTTCGAGGCCGGAATATCAACCTCTCAAACTCAAATCCGAGGTACCGCCGCTTCGACTACGGATAACCCGGGTACATCTCCTTTATTTAAATTTGAGAAAAATCGATATGAAGATAGGATTGCTAGATTTGTTGCTACGTGTAAGGAACCTTTTAATTTTGCGGATAGGATAGAGTATGAAGAAAATTTTAAAGAGGGATTAAGTCCTATTGCTAATAAAGTCACTAGGACAAATGTTCTTAAAATGATTAGGAGACAATGCATGGAAAGAAAGGTTGATTTGATGAAATATTTGACTCGTTTGGGGCATAAAGTTTATATTTGTGCCGATGTTTGGAGCGATAATTATAATAGGAATAGTTATATGGGAATTACTTGTCATTGGATTGATCATAAATGGAAAGTTCAAAAATATTTGATTGCATTTAGGGTGTTCGAGGAGCCCCATTCGGCTCAAAATATTACTCTACTTATTATTACCGTTTTAAATGAGTATTGTTTGGTTAACAAAGTATTTTCGGTTGGTTTTGATAATGCATCGTCGAACACGGCTAGTATTCCTCGACTCATTGATGCATGTTCACCTTCTTTTCAAGGAAAATATTTTCATTCTAGATGCATTTGTCATATTTTAAATTTATGTGTTCAAGATGCGCTTAGTGTTCTAGATGAAACCGTTAGTCTTATTCGGAATGCCATTAAAATATTGCATGCAAAAAAATTCGTGGGAAAGAAATGGCAAAAATATTGTCGTCAAAAAAATCTTGTGTA
This sequence comes from Thymus mandschuricus, assembly GCA_029379335.1. Taxonomy (NCBI): domain Eukaryota; kingdom Viridiplantae; phylum Streptophyta; class Magnoliopsida; order Lamiales; family Lamiaceae; genus Thymus; species Thymus mandschuricus. The sequence goes on along the minus strand of CM057082.1, from coordinate 12,381,264 downwards.
TACGTGTTTTAGAGTTGACGTCTCACATCGTTGGAATTCTACTTATGAAATGCTTAATGGTACTATGGAGTATAAGGGGCATTTATGTGATTTTTTTAGAAAGGAGTTTAGGGAGGTTCAATTAGTTCTTACCGAGTCTCATTGGGATGCTTGCATGGAGGTTTTTGGATTGTTTAAAGTTTTTTATAATGCTACTAAACAATTATCGGGTGTTTACTATTCTACTTCGGTTAATGTTTTGGAACATTGCACGTATATTGCTATGTCTTTTAAGAGTTGTTTTCTAAGGCCAAACTTGACGGGTGTGATTTATTTTATGGTTCAAAAGTGGCTCAAGTATTTTAGGGAGATTCCGGAAGTGTTCTTGCTTGCTAAGTGTTTGGATCCCAAATGGAGATATGAGGGTGTTTGTCAAATGTTGGGTGTTTATTATGATACTTTTAGACAAATGGACATGAGTGGTGTTGTAATTGATGGTGAACAAATCTTCTTTAATCTTCCGGATGTTGATCTAATCAAGGTTAGACTAAATAGGAGTTTGAGAACTCTTTTTGATGAATATTATTCGGTGCATGGTAGAGACGATTCTTCTAGCAACTCTAGTGCTTCTTCTAATTTTTCTATGACATCTTCTTCATTTGTTTTACCTTTTATGGATCCAATGGATCCCTTAGTTCAACAAATGCAAGGTATGTACAATACTAGAACCTATGAAAATCCAATGGCCCAAGGTAATGATGAATTAGATATATTTTTGCAATCTCGTTTTGTTTATGGTGTTGAAGATAGTGCTCCATCGATCGATGTGTTGCGATGGTGGTCGAAGAGAACGGAGTTCCCCATACTCTCTATCATGGCGAAGGAGTTATTCGCCGTCCCGGCATCTACCGTGTCCGTTGAACAAGCCTTTAGCACCGGAGGACTCATGCTAGATCAAAGAAGATCAACCATGAAGGCGGAAAATATTGAAGCTACAATGTTGCTTGATGATTGGTGTAGGACCGACAGTAGAACTCAAGAACCGGAGTGGGATGATCGAAATGAGAGCGACACGGAAGCCTTCACGGAATCGGATCGTGGAAATCCGGATCCGGTAGAGAGTAGAAATCATTCCAATGTAATCGAACTACGTGGACTTTGATTCCTCTTAGAGGATACGTAGGCAACTCAATTTTTTAAATAAATTGAGCTCAATTCCCTTAATAAAATTATTTTTTCATTTCAATGTCAACAACTCAACATCCTATTACTTATTGTAGTGTCAAAATTCTTAAATTGAAGTTAAGTTATTTGTTCTAAATTATCAATGAAAAATTCTAAGTGAAGTTAGTGAATTACTCAAAATTTTACTACAATTTAATGAGTTCTTTTAACTTAAAAAAAAAAAAAAAAAAAAAAAAAAAAAAAAAAAAAAAAAAAAAAAAAAAAAACTCAAAATTAAAATATAAAAGTTAACATTTTCTATTTATAAGATTATTAGAATAATAAGAATTATAATTACAAAATATTACAAGCAATAGAAAGAAAAAAAAAAAAAAAAAAAAAAAAGGGGTGGGAAGCCGTAGCTGTATGGAAACAGGGGAGGGTTTCCCCTGTTTTTGCCCAAGGAAGAAGAACTCAAAATGCATGCATGCAGCCGGGCCTAGGGCCGGCCCGGGTAGCCCGCCGGGCTTGAACCGGCCCGGGACCGGTGGGCCCAAGCCTGGCCCGGGACCGCCATCTTCATCTACCGGTCCGGGCCCGGTCCTCCGACTTCAGGACCGCGGCCCGGCGGGCCCAGGCCCGGAATCGGCGGTCTTCGGCCCGAATACACGTCTATTTTAATATTCATTAAATATATTAACTTTCTCTTTTTATTACTTTTTTTTATTTCTCCTTTTCTTTTTCCTTAACAAATCTAATAGTATTCGATTAACTTCAATAAATTAATTAACTTCAATTATAATTAACTTTTTATAATTAAAGTTATAAGGGTTTACAATTTCACAATTAGGATTTAGACATCGTCAATTAGGGTTTATATATTTTCAATTAGGGTTTATAAATTCCCAAATAGGGTTTATTAATATTATTAAGTTTAATTTAATTAAATATTCACTATGTTATCTTTTTTTTAAAATAATTTCTATTTAATGATATGCGTGTGTGAGGGAAGTTTAATGCGTGTGTTTGTGAGAGAGCGAGAGCAAAAATTATAAAAGAAGTGAAATTCCTAAAAAATAGGCTGAAAGTTGAGATTCAATGCGTGTTGCTAAAAATTGGCTCTCAACATATCACCACTCGGTATATACATATACATAAATATAATTTTGAAGCACTAAATCGACACTATGGAAACATTAATTATATTGGACGACTGCTAGCATATCATCAATAATCTCTCTTTTCATATATATTCTTTTATGTTCCTTAATTTAAGAATTTACTTCTTATATTCCTTATTAAAAGCCTTTCTTTGTTGGCTTACTACACTCAATTTTGAGTTTTGACCCAACCATCGATCAATTTCTGACATAACCTAACGCCGTGTTTAATGTTGGGTGCTTCCATGAGTGAGCTTTATTATTTCTTATTTGTGTCTCTACCCATGAGATTTCAATTTCATTCTCGTGCAACAATTTTGTATTAGATATGAATTCTCTATTAATTTTATGCATTTTCTTTAAGAAAATGTTAATATAGATTAATTTTAGGACTCAATTAAGGTTCATAATTATTTTTTAACATTCAATTTTGATTTTATTGGATAAACATGGTAAAATTTTGATAGAAACTTTAGAAGGTTTGGGAAATGGAACTGCGGGAACATAGATATGTAGAATCACAGTGATAATTTGAAGTTATCCCAACAACCGACATGATGTATTTTAGTTTTAGTTGAATCGAAACCAGAGATGGAATATTAATATTCAAAAGGTTCAGTAAATCATGGACCGGGAAAGTAGCATATTGATGGTTAGGGGAGAGCAAAATCGAACCGGATCCAAAATCCAAACCGAACCATTGTAAATTGGTTAGTTTGGATTGGTTTTTTTTGCATATTGGTTCGGATCGGTTGTTGCAAATAAAAACCAATAATATTTCGGTGTGGATCGGTTCTAGAGGTTTGGTTTTCGGTTCCATCCAATCTTATATTAAAATTTTAACATATTTAATATTTATATAAAATATTAGTATTTTAATCTTGACTCTCCGCTACCTACAAAGTTATTGACTTGTTATAAATTTTAGTTATGTTGAATGTTTTGACTTCTTCTGATTTATATGTTATCTCGAATTTTATTGAAGACTTGAAGTATTTGTTGTTACAAGAATCCGTCATTAATAAAAGTTATTGGTTTTGTTCGAATCGGTTCTTCAAAAAAATTGGTTCAAAATAATTATATTTTTTAGAAGATCGATTTAAGTAGTTTTACCATTTTGGATTGGTTTAGAATCGAACCATCCGATTGCCCTGCCCTATTGATGGTAATGTTAATGATGTTTGTAATCGATCTATTTAAAATACGTATAACAATTATATATGATTAAAAAGTTCAATTTATAAACATGAGAGATTTTAACCAAGAAAATTTATAATGTTAATATTTTACCTATGCAAAAAAATAAAAAATAAAAATAAAATAAAATAAAATAAAAATAAAAACACGAAGTCAATATCATACTTCATGGATCTTTGTCATTAATAAGTGTATCTAATTTATGTGTGTTTGTGTGTGTGTTGGTCTAGCTATAGGGGTTATTCCGAGTTAAAATCCTATGTGGTGCGACCTTTAAACTTATGTTGCCAAAGATTAAAAAAAAAAGTGTTTGTACTTTGGATTATAATCATTTTTTATAGCATTTTTGAAACTATGGTATTTGAAAAAAATCTCATCTTACATTATACGGTATAATTTTAGTTTATGGGAGCATGATATTGATTTAATAATCACTAAAGTAGAGTATGGTATATGCAATATAATGTTTACTACATTCATAATAACATATATAATGATGATTTATTATAAATGAAAGATCATCATGAAACATTTAATTTGATATAACAACCGTAAGAACCAAAGAACAAAATGAACAAGTTACGATGATTCGAAATCTTGTGATTCAAATTATACTAGAATATGTTCAAACATATGAATAGATGAGTTAATTAAATTAATATTTAGCCTAATTGAGCATAGTTATTTCCATATTGGTAGTTTGTTAATGATGAATTAGACGGCCTAATATAGAACCTGACTCATTGTAAATAGAAACGGAATTGAAGGAGTATAATGTAAGTTCCTACGATGTCCACCAATATATATTATGAATATGGTATAAGTGGACATGTTCTTCTGTCAATCTAGAAGATGCATAATATATTTGTAAGGTGTGATTTTGTATTCATCTATACTTATATAAAAAGAGCCTTGTTTTACAAAATGTAGACTTCCTAATATACCCTTTTAATTAAATTTAGATTAAACTTAATATTGTAATATAAATAATAACTTAAATAGTCCTTCTTTAGTATAATAATAAATAAGGTAATTATATTATTTCAATAGTTAAAACAATACGAAAATTTAAATAAATAATTTCAAAACTAATAGTTAAAACAATAGGAAAATCTATATAAATAATTTGACTATTTTGATTAAATTGAATCAATTAAACGAAAATCAAGCATAAAAAACTTACAGGAATTTCAAAAAAAATAACTCCATGAACGAAAAATTAAGAAGAATATTACAAAAAATAATAAAGAATAAAGTAAAATAAGCTTTTCAATTTTTTTAATCTTAAATCAAATGTCCAGTCACTGAGTCACTATTTAATTTAACAAAACTAAGTTACAAGAAATATAAAGGAAATAAATAAATAAATAAATAAATAAATAAATATATAAATAGTTTTGAGAAAATCAACATTTTTTAATTACTTTCACAATTCTTATCTCACAATTCTTATGCGGAGCTTGAAAGTATGTATAGATATACTTCTCCCCTCTAAAGTTATTTGTACGATAATGCACTTGGAGAAGTAAGTTATTAGAGCAAGTGGTAATGCACTTGAAAAAAAATAATCCAATTGAATATATATATATATTTTTTATTTGATTAAATTGAATCAATTAAACGAAAATCAAGCATAAAAAACTTACAGGAATTTCAAAAAAAATAACTCCATGAACGAAAAATTAAGAAGAATATTACAAAAAATAATAAAGAATAAAGTAAAATAAGCTTTTCAATTTTTTTAATCTTAAATCAAATGTCCAGTCACTGAGTCACTATTTAATTTAACAAAACTAAGTTACAAGAAATATAAAGGAAATAAATAAATAAATAAATAAATAAATAAATAAATAAATAGTTTTGAGAAAATCAACATTTTTTAATTACTTTCACAATTCTTATCTCACAATTCTTATGCGGAGCTTGAAAGTATGTATAGATATACTTCTCCCCTCTAAAGTTATTTGTACGATAATGCACTTGGAGAAGTAAGTTATTAGAGCAAGTGGTAATGCACTTGAAAAAAAATAATCCAATTGAATATATATATATATATTTTTTACTGCAAAAGGAATTTTCAATGAAAGGATCTCTAAATTACACTCTTATCTTACTTTATTATTATAATAGACTCATTTGAATATAACGTAAGACATGATAATTAGGATAAATGGAGTATTATAATATTGTATACAATGACAATCGATGTCATCACAAATACTATAAATTGACAATAAATTCTATCAAGTACATATTAAGAGGAATGATCCCCTACCTGCCGTGGACATTCTTAATGTGCCCACGGATGACGTGGTGTACTATTAATGGATAAAAAAATCTAAATATATACTCTAACTTATCTAAAAAAAGTAAACTCTACCCTTGTCATATCAACGGTGGACATTAAAGGTATCAACGGTAAGTAGGAGAGCGTTTCTTTATGTATTAATTATGTAATTCTCATCAGTCTTCTAAAAAGTCAAACGATATACATGTTATTGTTGAATAAAAAGAAATCTTTGAGAAGATTAAACTAAAGCAAAACAAGAAAAAATGATTCAACATTCATGCAAGATTATACTCCACTTCTCTAGCTCTAGCATAGTTATATCAAGAATCTGTAAATAGAATCAATACGAACATAAACTGCTAATATCAAGAATCTATAATAGTGACCCACTTCTCTAGCTCTAGCATAGTTATATATAACAAAATATGCAACTATATGAAACACAAAGTTGGAAAACTTTTGCAAATTATGACCATAAGAAAGTCTAAAATATTACATAACTTTAATTCCCAAGAAAGATATGTCCTGTTGATTGAAGATATTGACATTTGAAATTGCATGAATGTAAAATATAAAAGATATTTTATACTCAACAAATGCACATCATCAAGTGGGACGGAGGGATATATTTTTATTAGGCAAGTGCATGAAATGTGCAAACTCCTATGCCTCCCCTATTTTAAATGAAATAATGTCAATATTACATTTTCTTTCTTTTCTTATGGACGATTATAAGTTTAATTATATGATACATTTAATAAAAAATTAAGTTACATGCACATGTGGTACTAATTAATCTAAAATTATTTTAAATGTATAGTTACTTTTGGTATAGTTTATTTTCCGGAGTATATATTTATAATAATTTTCTTTAATTATATATATTGTTATTACAACACTTTTAGGCACATTACATGTGCCTATGGTAAATAAGGTAGCATTCCTCATTTTTGTTTTTTTTGGAAAGTATTGATTGTAAATTTAAAGATCGTTCTATGGAAGACTCGACTCGAAACGTTTTGTCTCCATATTTAACTCTACCACTTGGCCAAACTCAAATACGCAACAAACCACATTTTGTTATTATGTAAATCAATTAATTGATTATAAATTATATACATGGAGCTTACTAAATCCAGATGTGATAATTTAAAAAAATTAATAAGAAGTTTATATTATATATTAAGATGAGTGTTTTCTTATCCACTATAGACATACTTAATATGTGATCATGATTGAGATGAAGACGATACAAATAAGAAAATATATTATAAATATATAGCCTAAACATAAATTCAAATATAAAAATTAATCGCACTAGGCTTTATATTTATACATCTATATAGCGTAGAGAAAAATATTATTCTTTGTTTGTATAATGCAATATAAGAGGTTTATAATACTTGCAAAATCTCTATTAATCTTAACCAATTGTGAGGTATATATAGATCACCTGCTTTCGAAGGATGATAGAATTTTGTCCAAAGCTCCAAGTTTTAGAAATGGGTAAAATTTAGTGGCTATCAACAAACTTTGAACACAAGACCTCAATGTTAAACAAATGTTTTAACTATGATATAATTATATTTCATCTGAAAGCACGAACTTAGAGAGAGGGGTGAAATTTATAGGTTCATAATTATGACTATCATAATTTAATGCAAAGATAAGCACAAAGAGAAATACCAACTTTTATGATGTTGAACATTGCGACAACAATCCTGAAAAAAATTAACAAATCATATGAAAAAAATAATTAGTTCAAAAGAAATGATATCTTTTTATAAAGAAGTGAGAATTACTTTTTCTCAAAAACCATTTAAATTCAATGATTTTAGATATTCAATAACATGAATGTTATAATAGGTAAATACAAGCAATATAGAATAACATGAATGTCATATAAGGTAAATACAATGCATGCGTACTGATTTTTCATTGAATTACAACAGTATATGTGGGATGTCATGTGTATGATTTACATAAGGGTGATGCTATTCGGCCATAATGTGGCCGACCATAATTTAACTTTTTTAATTTTTTTAAGTATCAAATAATTTATATTTTTTTGCCAAACTTTTTTATATCATAAAAAACTCAAAAAGTGATGCTCCGTATTTTTTACGTATTTTTTAAAATTAACCCTTTAATTATTTGATATTTTTTACTATTTTAAAGAATTTTTTACCTTTTTATCTAGAAAAAAAGTGAAAAATATGTATTTTTTGTGGGAAAAATATTTTTAAATTAAAATATAAAAGTAATAAACTATAGTTATCATTTACCATTTTTAAAATTACGTATATTATGAAAAATGTCGTTGTGTGGTCGGCCACATTATGGCCAAATAGCTTTATTGTTTACATAACGTCAATCAATGAGGTACATTAAAAGTGAAATAATCATTCGTTCTTAAAATAAAATATATCATTAGGAATTATTACTATTTAGAATTATTAAAATTTAATTTTAACAATGGAACAAAATTCCAACATACTATGTAGCACTCAACGCACTCAATTTAACGCTTTTTTATTGCCCTTAAACTTACAAATATTGATGATATACGGAATTTGAATACTACAGCTACTGGATTGAAAATATGGACATGTTGGATGAAAATAATAAACCAATCAGTTAAGATTCAAATCCAAGTGAAATGTGCATGCAAAAGGAAAAACCAAGTGAAAATCCTAAGTGTGAAAGAAAGAAAAATAATTACAGAAATGCAAGATAAGAGAAAAGGAAGGATGAGAGAGAGAGAGAGAGAGAGAGAGAGTTAAAATTCCACGTGATGACAATTAACCATCGGCTAAGCTTATTTGTGAAATGTAAAAAGAAGAACAAGCTTTCACCAACCAAGTAAACAAAGAAAATGAAATGGCAAGTGAACATTATGATTATTTTTAAAACACAATTGGATATTTGACTTCTTACTTTTTCTTACTTTATTTTATTAATTAGTAGATTAATATTCGGTTTGTTATTTTTTCTATTTGGGCTATGAATGATGCTAGGTTAGTGGGAAAAAAGAATGGAATTTATAAGTGAAAATTTTCACTTTTTTATTTGATCGAATCAAAATTTACTAATCTATATGTTCTTAAATTTAAATAACAAAAAATAAATAAATCTTAATGTTAAAACATAGTTTTTGATTTAAAATATATATTTAGCACGTAATCACTATGATGGAATGTATTGTCAAATAGAAATAGTAACTAAAAATGAATATATGCATAGATATGAACAATAACAAAATGTCTAATATATTGATTTAAGTGTGATATATGCTTAAAAAGATGTTAAAAATGAAGTTTAACGTGCAACGCACGTTCTAAATGCTAGTAATTCTAAAATTACTTTCAAATGAATTCTTTTGTAGTAGCTAAAATTGATTAATATCGATGATGTCTTGTGCAATATTTACTCATGCTTCTTCTTTTTTAAATGTTTTTTTTTTATGTTCTTATTTACAACAACAAAGTATTCATGTTTTGTGAGCACTGATCTTTAATCTTATTAGCCTCTCTTTGAGAATATTTTGATCTACATGCATTTTGATTTTGATGGAAAGATAAAATATAGGCTCAAGTGCTTTTTGATAGGGATTGCTAATAATAAGAGCTTAACGGGCGCTTAAATATTGGTTTTCTGTTGTTTACCCCATTTTTAATTATAAGTTCATGAATTAATCTTAATGAATTTCTATAATTTTTCAATTTTTATATTTTCTATTAAGGTTGGATTATAGGATTGTTCCGTTAGTTTCATGACCTAATAAAATTATGATATCCACATGATGTTTGATATATCTTTTGAATTGTAGTTTTATAGTATAATTTTATCTTAGTATCTTAGTCTTTATTTTTATCCTGATTCATGTAGATATGATTTTAGTATTCTCTTTGCCTCCTTCATTTTTACTCATTTTTTTTAAAAGTACAATTACATCAAAGTTTACAACTATATATACACAGCTTATATACATAAGATATATGACACCACACACAATTGTGGGATTATATCACAATTTATAGCTCAATATCTACTCATGTATATCTACTCACACAAAGGTGGGACTTTTACACCACACAAAGGTGGGAAAGCTCCCCCACATACCACGTTGGTAGTGGGACTCACATTGGTAGCTCAATTTATCTTTACTCATTTTATTATTATAATATACTCAGGTTCAATAAAAAGGGTCAAGATAAAAGAGATGAGGGAGTACTTGATTTGATGTCCCAAAGGAATGTATATACAAGACAATTAATCTAAGGAACTGGTTTTAGAGTGCAAGTGAGTAATTTCTTTTTAAAAGATTTAATTTTCAAAGGATCATATAGTATTTTAATCTTTGTAACAATACATTATAATGATTTCTCCAAAGTGAGATGAAATTACATTATAAAGAAAAAATAACGGGATTATTGAATGAGTTTGAAGTAAAAGGAAAAAAAAATTAACTGTTACATTGAATTAAGAACATACAAACTGACGGAATACTGAAGCTAGGTATGTGAAGAAGTAATTTTAGAATTTCATATTAACTAATGTTATAATATTTGTATATATTTTTATTTATTAAATAGTTTATCAAAGTATTAGGTAATGTCAAGTATTTAGTGGTTTGTTAGTCTTCAAAATATATGATTAATGAATACATGATAAATGAGAGATGTAAATAGCTTTCATATTATAATGATACTTATAGTAACTATAGCCATTATGATGATTAATGAATACTATAAAAATATATAGTATTGGATGATAACTTTTTCACTTTGTATTTGAACAACTTCTTTTTTTTTTTTTTTCTTTTTTTTTTTTAAATATAAGTTGTAGGAACAAAATTGTATATGTAGGATCGATATAAAAAACTTACTATATATATCACTGTTGTCTATTTCATGTATCAATTTATTAACATTAGAAATCAACAATTAATAGTAATAATAATTTCATACTTCTTTTTATTAATTAAAAGGTTATACGTGCAACGCACGTTCCCTCTGCTAGTCAAGCAAAATAGCCCGCAACAAAAAGGTAGAAATAAAATAACATAGATATACAAACAAGCTCAGTCGAATTGACTTTTGCCAAAATACTTCATTCCCAATAATTTCTTCTATAGTACAACAACAATTACACCATTATTCCTACCCACAAGAAGCACTAAAATAAAATACACACCTCTCTACAAATGAAAAGGAACACAACACAAAACCATGCGTCAACAATGAAAGAATGTTGAGCATACCTTATAAACAACCAAGTTTAAAATTCCATCAACATTAGATCAGTGAATGTTGTCGTTCAAACGGTGCTTATCAGAATATGTAGTCCGGCAGCTGAAGAGGAAATCGAGCTACTTCAACAGCAAACGGGCTACCTTTTGCATCGACCAATCTGAAGACAGTTGAGCAAATACAGACGTAACATTCAGTAATCATGAGCAACACATATGCAATATGCAATTATTTGAGATGCTAGCAACCTATAATTATAGTACTATTTAGGCATACTATGTTATATGAGTAATCTGAGAACTTCTTATTCCAATTCTCTCAGTTTTTATTCGATAGTAAAATTAAAAGAACAATCATAATGATAATTGCAATGGTCAATTATTGTCCTATGACTTGTGTATCTTCCCTCCACTCTAGTCGCACTTTTTAAGAATTTTTGCGGCCAAAAACAAGTAGAATTTTTTGATATATCTCAAACTAGGAAACCATATGAATTTCAAGATGTAGAAACTATAATATGAGAGGAAATCATGTAGAGTATCTATTAACATCTTAATGTGCAGAAAATGTGCCCAATAGGTTTTTTGTGTACCTTCCGGGAACAAAAGTAAAAGAGCCTTCGACAGAACCTTTGGGAGCAGGTAGAGAGGTACAGCTCTCATAAACAAACTCCGGCTCACCCGGCCGAAGCAAAGGAAACTGCAAAAATACAATACAAACAAGACTGATTGACAAATATAAAACAATATGACATCTCATTTGATTCTAAGAGCCGAATTTTCATTTGAAAAACAGGAGTAAAGTATTCAAGAGACATAGTAGCAGTAGAAGCACATTTTCATTTGGCACTGCAAGCATCTAAAATGTGGATGAGAATCGAACCTTCCCAATCACAGCTTCACCATTTATGTCAGAAACAATAGCATCATTAGCGCGTATAATCCACTGTCTCCAGTACAGCTGGCAAGAGCCAAAGGTTGACCCATTGATGACGCAGCCATCAGGCGAAAGAGACATGCGAATCGAATAGGCAAACAAATACTTCTCTGAATCATCTTGAAGGTTGCTGAACTCAGGCACAAATGTAGCAGAAGCACGAACCTTCAACAAAATGGACATTCTAGTAAATCATGATTGTAAGGCATGAACCCAGAAAAACAATAGAGAAACTAGATCAGAATTTCCCTTGCTCATAACTATTATTGGAAGGAATACAAATGAAAAGATAACAGCCTGCAAGAATTTCAAATCTTCTCTCCTTTTAGGTGTGATAATGTGATTTACATCATGTCCGGGAGCATGGTATAGCTAAACACAATATCAAAGATATTACCCACAGATATCCATCGACACCACAGAAGCCTTACTGTCCAAACGGACAAAGGGTTGGTTTTAAACTCCTGTACTCACTACTCGATCTCAAGCAATACCAAAATCCAACATAACAGTTTTCACCAACCTACTCAACGTGAAAATTGATCCAAGCATGAAGTTTCAAAGGGATAAAACAAACCTAGATGAGTAGCCCCTCTCGTTCAATCATGAAAATTTTATATATTTATCAATAAATCTGCCTTTTTAAAGCCATTAGCAGGACTTTCTAGATTAATCACATTCTCCTGATAGTTCCAAAAAGGTGAGAATTCTTACCTAAAAGTCACTAATGAAACTAGACAGAGTATACTCAATATATCACACAAATAAACAACTAAAGAGGCAGAAATGTTAATAGGGAATAATAAATCATTTGATCAGCTACCTTAACACCATACGTTACAGCAGAAGAGCAAAGGGGAGGCTCTTCCGGAAACAAATTGATGCTTCGCACTTTTCCTTGCTGGCGAATTTTAATAATCCCTTCTTGTAAGCGGCGACCATGCTCTTCGAGCCACAACAGCATCCCGTCCTGCTGTTGATCACCTATTGGATCATGCACTGAACTGATCAATGAATTTGGCACACAAGGTAGCATCTCTCCATCCATCCCAAGATTCCTCGTTCCAACAAAAAGCTGGCCACTGCCACAGTTGAGGAAGAAAATCTTTTCACTATAAGTAGCAGAAGCAGCCACTACAATATACTGGGATCTACTGCTCAACCCAATTTGATTCATGATACTCTTTGTATCAAATACAATCTGGCTCAAGGGTAATAAGAACACGTTCACCAAGTGATCATACAGAGTGTAGCCACCAATTATACCCAATAAACTTGAAGGCAGGCTCCCGCTATACGTGTCATCCGGTAGCTCTTGACCATCACAGAAGCGGTATAGTACCCTCGTTGGAAGAGGCAGTTTAACTTTCAAAGCATTCTCGAAATCTTTAATCCTGTCTTCTGGTACCCCTTTTCGCAGAGTTGGTAAAGCCTCAGGAAAATTTACGGCCAACCATTCTTTAATATTGCCCCAACACCTTTTAACGCGTGTGACAAGTGGCCATGGATACATGGAAAAGCTTTCTCGCCATGCTTGATAAGCTGCCTGCACACAGTAGGCACAATGAGATCTAATGTGCTTAAAGATTAAAAGAGGCACCAATTATTCAGAAATGGAGCTAAAGCCTAAACCCAGGCAAATCTACTATCAGACATAGAAATCTGACTCGTTCCGGTGCAAGAACGCAGCTTTATCAGCTCAGGAATTCTAATTCACCAACATTTCACATAAACAAAAAAAATAAACACTTGAGCTCAATTACTGGCCAAGAATAAAAATAAGCAGAACCCCCATACACATAAAAGAAAATAAAAGAAGAGAAAAGGAAAGGAAAGGAAAGGAAAGGAAAGGAAAGGAAAGGAAAGGAAAGGAAAGGAACCCTGAAGGAAGGAGCGGGGTTGCCGTCGGGATCGATAGGGGAGGTGAGATTGAGGTCGTGCGAGCAGAACTGGGCCCAGAGCATGTCGTCGTAGGCCCAGGCCCGGAAGCGGCTGCCGAGGCAGGCGACGGAGGCGGCTTCGCGGGGGCCCGATTTCGAGAGGATAACGTGCATCGCGAGCCCGCCCAAGCTCTCCAAACCCATGATTCCAGCAATCGATTGTTCGATTTTGCGCCCTGCTTGTCTCGTAGAGAGAGAGAGAGGAGGGAGAAGTGCCCTGGGGTTTTTATTGGAGGCGGTGGCGGAGACGGTGAGTGTGAGTGTGACTTTGGCTCTCGAATCTGTTGATTGTTATTGCAGTCAATTTCCATGAAAAAATGGGGAAAATTCAAGACGTTTTCATCTTCAATTTTTAATCGTAATTCGATAATGATACTCTCTTTTTTTTTTTTAAATTGTTTTCTTTTATTATTAATATAGTAGATATTCCTTATTTACTTGACTATCGAGAAAGATTGGTATCATTTTAAAGTTTTTTCGAACATATAGTACTTCGTCTTCATTCATCCCAAATACTCCGATAATGTTTGATTTTGGGACAGAGAGTGTTAACTTTCTTGGATAAGATACCTACCCATACTCTCAGTGTCACATCGTTGACTTTAGATTTGTTTTCTTTTACAAACGTTGCTAGTGAAACAGAACAATAAAGCAACTTAAACAAAGAAAGAGAGATCGGTTCATAAACAACTTGCCTACAACAGAGTCACTGGGCAAAATGACCCAACTATCTAAGAGACGGGAAAACTAACAAAGGAACGCAAGCTAACAAAACCGAGGGGGACGAAAACGAAAAAAGAATGTCGATGATCACGCCTTGACTTCTTCGAGAACGATTGAATAGCTTCATGCACGTCCGCGAATCCCTACACATCGCAAATTATCAGGTTTAGATCTTCCGTTGAAAATGTTTTCTTTAGTACGAGGACCACAAATTTTGGCCGCGCCCAGAAATAAGTAGAGAGAGAATAAAAGCATTTGTGTGTAAATGAGAAACGAGTAATTAGGAACCTAGCTAGTTTCTATAGTAGTAAATCTTAATTTTAGGAAAAAGTTGAATGTGTTTAATGCACAAGGTACAAACAGATGGAGCCTAGCAAATTCTTTTGACTGGTGGAATACAGTACAGCACAGTACCACCTTCGCCTAATTTCAGTGGACCACGTAGAATATTATTAATTGCTTAATACTTTGATGAAACGTCACCGTATAGGCTTTATCTGTTTATCACCTAGTATTCATATTCAACGCACCGGAACTGAATCACTTATTTGATCAAATACAAATAGCCCTCTCGTTCTCTTAGATACTTGATTGTAAAATAATAAAAGCAGGCCTAGTGGAACGGGACGGGAGAGTGTAACATCGCCTTCTCTCTTTGATCGCAGTTTCTTATTTTCGATGCATCATAAAATTCAAAATTAACATATACACCCCAGAAAGAAGCAGATAAACTAAATCTTTATTAATTTATTTATTACTTATTATTTGAAAAATGAAAAAGGCTCACTAAAGTTGTAAGTGGTGGATTTTGAGTAAAGCTTGTTTTCCACCACACAAGTATCTACAGTTTGAAGTTTCATTATACGCTCCAAAGTTGAAAAAGTCATTCAAACTCACGAATGTTACCTTAAGATGGTATACCAGTAACATCAGTAGTTGTATGTGCGTGATCATATGAATATTTGAGCAATTTCATCGGAATATACGAGGTTATACTAATCGATACACTTATCTAAAATTCTACGGAAAAATAGGGTCGCCTGTCATCCATCACAGAAGCCTGAAGATGCTAAGAATAATCAAGATCAAGCGTTTCGCAACTTCATTGTCATATTAGTTTCTTTGATCATAAAAACTTGATGTTGCTTCTAGCTGAGAAACACTTTGTTCAATTACAGCCTCTTCAACAAAGCTCTACCCAATACCAACGACGTAGCAAGGCACTATAGGGTGGGGGTTATTTTACTTCTATATAAAAAGAAACGGAACACGGTGAGACTCAAACCAACAAATTGTGACCCGACATTCTGTTTGTGTTTGGAATGGACTTTTCGACGGCCATAGTTATGTGCCCTAGTGTAGAGAATTGCACTCGTTTTTTTACTAGGTTTTCTTCCTGTTACTCTTTTCCTGCCTTTGTTTGATGGGTAATATCGATTAGTTGTTTTTAAGGCACATATAGGAGGTTTTGTAATGGGTATATTCTAAAATGTGTTGAGTTTCCTGTTTGGGAAATACTTGAGGACAAAACACACAATTCAAATCATGTAAGATTTAGTTAAAGTAAGTTTACAACTTCAAAATACAAATAACTATAGCTATCAAATCAGTAATAAAGAAAATAAATGTGAAAAAAAGAGAGGAAAGGGGGTAAAAAATATACTACCAAATGCATTTATGGCCTAAGGTGTGAATAATAAGTAGTGAAAATGCAGACAATGATATATAAAGATGATAAATGATCATAATTATAATAACCTAATA
Source organism: Thymus mandschuricus (assembly GCA_029379335.1). Taxonomy (NCBI): domain Eukaryota; kingdom Viridiplantae; phylum Streptophyta; class Magnoliopsida; order Lamiales; family Lamiaceae; genus Thymus; species Thymus mandschuricus. The sequence continues at coordinate 12,364,859 of CM057082.1, read as the reverse complement.
GTAACACAGGTATCTTGAGAAATGCATAAGTGGAAAATCAATTAAGATATCATATTTTCACAACAGTTGAAAAGGGGAGAGAGACGAAATCCCCAAACTTCATAGAAGCCTCCATCTTGTACTTTACCTAACCCGTCTTCTTATTCATACTATTACCTACATATCTAGCCTAGTAGATAACACAGTAGACAACAGCTAAATTCACGAAGTGTGACCTGCTTAACCTAAGAATCAATGTGGCGTGCATGCTTAACCCAAGAATCAACGACATATTTTATACTAGTTCCTAAATGTCCACCCAGCATTTTCAGTTTGACACTTGAGATGATCATGTCAAGGAAGACCATACACACATGACAGACCTACTTACAATGAGAGTTTCGAAGAAATTGAAAATGAGTTGAAATAATGATCCAGCTGCCCAAGTCAAAATTCGCAAATAATAGATAATTTTTTTCCAGCAACATAATAAGAAAATTGAATTTGATAAATATGGAACAGAAATCAAGAGAACCTAAGTCAAAGCAGGTGATGAACAATTTGTCATTATGGTAGGCCTCTAATCATAGTATATCATCTCCTTTTTTCCTCGATGAATATTTTTAACACAAGACGAGAGAGATGCATGGAGAATGAATTAGTGTCAAGATAGATTTTCATACTTAAGAAGACTGCTTAGTGAACATCAGCTAACACGGTTGCAATCTGACGATTCTACTTCACAATTTAAATTTGCAGATAGCTCCGGCTAATAATATATAAGCATGTACTGTACTAAACTTTGCCCAATCATTCTTATGATTTAGTTGACTACTTGCTAGTAAAACTTTCGCTTGATCTAGGAAAGACATACAGAAATGAGACGCTATTACCCTATAACTAATAGACTCGCCATTTAAGTACTTCAGAGTTAAAATCTCACTTAAGATAGAATAATAACGAAAACATCTCTTAGATCCGTTGTACTTCAAGAGAAGAACAAATATCTTATATACATAAACACAGTATCAAAATTATGCTCATCCAAAGCCAGGCAACAGTGGAACAAGGTCCGAACAAAATCAATATATAAGCAAACCATGGCATCTTTTATGAACACACCATTATGATGAACTTAGCGATCATCTTGCAAGTCTATCTATGCGACAATCTCAACTGCCAGTGCTGCTATCAGTGATGCTAGGGCAGACATATCCTTTAACTGTACAAATGAGCACATAACCCTACCCCAGATGAGATTGCAACAATATCCCTGTAGAGCCTATGAATTCTTTCTCTGAACCCGAGTAATGGCTCAAAATCTTAAAACTTTATCCAGCACCATAGACCAGTAGCATTTGGGGAAAACGGTCCTAACTCGTTACCACTTGCCACGACAGAGTGGAGCAGAGAGCTCGATCCCAGGTCTATAGTCGACAAAGTTCTACAGGCCTTATCATTTCATGCTAAATATGACTACAGCTAAAAGTGAGCATGGTAACTACTTGAACACGGATTTCTTCATGCCACAATTTCCAGACCAGGAATTTACGGTAAGGACCTTAACCCTATTATTAAGCTATTTAATGTGAAAAGTGAGAGGCAGCACACAAAAAATATCAACATGAGCATAATTCATATGACAAATCATAAAAGTGAAGCACTCAAACAATAAATGTAAAAGAAAGACACAAACTGAAGTTGTATATTACCTGATGAAGAAAAGGCATCAATGATCCCCTGCACCCTGCCCTGGTTGGTGTATTCGGGAGAGGAGATTAGCAGCAAACAAAAGTGTAGTCTTGTACCGTTCATTTTTGTCAGCCTCTGTTTCAGCACTTTCCTGGGTTGCCCCAAGAGCAGCATCCTGAGGTGGCTGGCTTTGATGTGCCGCCTCTACTTCAGAAGGAGGGAAAGGCATATACGGCTGTGGATGTGGCTGTGACTGAGACTGTTGTTGAAGAACTCCACTAAGTTGATTCAATGAAGCCATAGGATATGCCTGTTGCTGACTGAAAGACGGATTATACAATCTCTGAGAATCTTTTCCATTATCCATCCCCTGACTCCTCAAGGCATCCTGAGAAACCCCTTGTAGATAGTACTGGTTGACATCCTGTCCACTTTGTGAGGAAAAAACAGGTGCCATTGGTTTAGATGATGCAGCACCATGATTCGACATGTTGTTTGCTTGGTCATTCATTTGATTGTTTGGATTGTACATTTGGTGGAAGTTGTTTGCATTTGCAACTGCAGGAGCAGTTTGAGTTGCCTGTGGTTGTTGAAAATGTGGGTTGGTCTGGCTACGAAGCTGTTGTAAGAGCTGAATGTTTTGGCTTGCGGACTGCTGTTCAAGATTCCAGTGAGCTACATTGTCAGGACCACTAGCAACATGGGAGATTGGTGCAATTTGTAAACCAGAAGAAGCATTATTAGAAGGAAGCAGTGATGTCAGAGTGGCAATAAGTTCAGGCGTCAATGCCAAGCCAGCTTGTGTTGCTACCGTAGTTGGGGGAACAGAATGTGAAGGGAAAGAACCAGTAACAGGTGTGGGAGCTCTTGGAAGCATATTTGGATCCTCATGCGAAACTCTTGAGTTATCCAGAGGCCATTTATCTGATTGGCTCGGTCTGTATCCTGAATGTGGCAATGTTAGTTTGTGTGGATCTGCATACTGGGGATGAGTTGGCCGTGGATTTATGGCAGAAGGACTAGGAGCTACTTGAGAAAATTTGAGAACCACTCCATAGAGGCGTTCTGGCCCAGAAACTTTTAGAACTTTACTTAGGAAATCAGATGGAGGCACCAAAAATAATGTTGTGCCATCATCAAACTTAGCAACTCCTGCCCTGTCTTTTGAACCCAGGTATCTCAGGAACTCTGTATATGAAGCAAAATCCTCCTCACTGTCGGGTATAAAGAACACTATATCAAACCCAGTAGCGTCCTCATAATGTTTGCTCAGCAAATCCAATCCAGTTCGTGCCGAGCAATTCACGACGTCAGGGCTACAACAAGCAACAACCAAAGAAAGAGCGTCATCTCAAAACATACTCCTTTAACAGTGATCTAGAAATTTGAAAATAAAATAGCACATATATCAACAGAAAAGCACCATCTAAGCAACCATGAAGCTATATATATATATATATATAAATTTAACTTTTGTAAATAGTGTTGTAATTGTTCATAAGTTACTTACATATCAGATGAAAGACCTTCTCCAACAGCAACACATCGAGCATGACAAACAGGCGTGCCACCCTTCGCAATAAGTCCCCGCCATATGCAATCATTTTCACTGTGACGCTGGCCTGGCCCACCAGTTATGCCCCTTGTTACAGAACCAGGTGGTCCAGTACTCCTTGCTAAAGGCAGGCCATACGGCTCATCCACTTCAGCTCTTTCGGAAGGCAGTGCAGTTTCATACCTTGACCTTTTGGTGTCCCTTTGAAATTGGTTGGCATCAAAAACGTCCCAAGAACCAGACCCAGGCCTGTTTGGTGCACTAAATCCTGCTGAAGGAGAAGAAACTATCCCAGGTGGGGGAGATATCCTATTCCATGATGGCCCTCCCATGAGAGTTTTGGGGCTAGAGTGCTGTAATTTATGACCAGCAGCCAGGTCCGAAAACTCTGGGCCATGAGGACCGGCTGGCCTTGCATATAACTCAGGTCCTCGAATTCCAAGGGATGAAGGATGCCCAGGCTTTCCTAGTATAGAAGGAGGATGGTTAAGGCCAAGAATGTCCATCTGGCCTGGTTGAAATCCAAATTCATTAACTTGTCCTCTACCTCCTGGAAAATCTCCACTGAAGTACTCAATTATTATCCTGGGATCATTAAAGAGTTTTCCCTGTAATCCTTCTTTGGCACGCCTTGCTTCTTCAACACTTCTGAACTCTACAAAAGCATAGTTCTTGTCGCTAAATGTCTTAATCCTCTCTATTTCCCCAAATAAAATCAAGGCATTATGAAGCATATCTTCTTCAATAACAACAGAAGGAGGATATCTTATCCATAGAACTTTACTAAGCGCTGCATCTCCAAATTGTGATCCTGGTGGAAAGAATTGCTGCAATGCAAAACATTAAGACAAATGATTGACGCACTTATATGAATGACCGCACTTTGTACATATTATAAATATAACATGAGAAGCATTTTCTTAGGGACTAACTGTACTGTAGTTTTAATCAAAACTTATGGTACACCTACAGAGACAATGAACACTGATTACACGGTTTCATCAACATCATTCACTCCGATGATTAATAAAGTGCTGTAATAGCCTAAGTTAGCACTTACATTCTTCCTTTTGGATCCAGCAAGACTAGGGTCAGAAAAGTTGCTCATGGGATCATGTCCCATCCACATATTCCTACCAGGAAACTGACCTTCCTTTGCATCCGGACCAAGCTCCTGTCAATATTTGTAAGAGAACCAAAGTTTGGTCAGAGATGGAGATGACAGATAACTATGTTCGAATCCTGACATCCATCATCATGAACAATTGGCGTAAGAACCGAAAAAACACAGTACCAAGAGATTATTAGAGATTTTACACTTTCTATATTACAAAAGCAGATACTCAATGTAAAAAGTTCATAGAGAATCACCAATAATACTCCTTGTATATTTAACTTACTCTTTTGGAAGACTGTGACCTCAGATAATCCACACGTATATGAGCACCACCAATCCGTTTCCCGTTCATTGCCTTAAGTGCCTGAGTAGCATCTTCCAGTGCAACATAATCAACGTAAGCCGTGTTCCGATCTCTTAGAAACCTAAACTCCTGGATTTTACCGAATTTGAGGAATTCATTCTCCAGTTCTTCTTTGGAAACAGATTGACTTATTCCAGCCACCCACAAGCTTTTACATGGTTTAGCCTGCGCAGAGACAAGATTAAACAAGCATTCCAAAATGTATCAGCCACAATTGGCATCAAATAAAGAAATGCACAACGTCATAGAGCACTAACTTTAGAAACTTCTTACACAATGACTTTATACAGAAGACATTGACCTAGCACTGTTCTTGCGAACATTCAATAAATAACTCACATGAGGCTAAGAACATTACAGCCAAGTGTTAACAGCACAGATTAATGCAGCCAACAAACTTAGGACCAGCCTAAGAGCAATAAAACATCATCATTGGTAACTAACTAACTAAGGAATCACTCTCCAGCAAGAACTGTTTTTTTATTATTTTATCCAACTCATCCCCTACCCTACACACAAACATAAACATGCATTCATTCGAAATAGGTTAAGTAATACTTGATGTTACATTTAAGCATTAGAGTTAGAATGAAGGGTAAGATTCGTGCATGGTTCAACGGAACAAAGTAAAATTGCCAAGTCTTGCTTGAAAATAAGGTAGAATTTTGACGAACTCAAAGATAAGGATCGAAAGTTGACAATAGCTTCAATTACTCATAAATTTTGAAAACCAAAATGTTATCCAAGCCAATTGCAATACATATGACCATCAAGTCATTAGCAGCATATAAGGCCAGACGCTCATTACGATATTTGGGATGCAGACCACAGATCAAACATAATTTTGAGGACTAGTACTAATCGGTCAGAAGGAACTTTGATTTCAAGACCTTCCATCCAAGTCACTGAATGATAAAGTATTGAATTTTGAATCAATACATCTTTTTCTTTGATTGGAGACCATATTTCCACCAGTTAGTTTTGTCGAACTACAATTAAAAGAATCAACTTACAGTTTTTTGTTTTCCATTATCATTGATTTCTAAACTTCAGAGCTGAGAGTTATGCAACCCAAGCTCATGTCAGCAGTTGAATAATCTTTGGATTGAATCATGACATCCTCACAAAAGCCAAGTTAACTGAGTTGGGATAAAAGACTGCCAGAGCATTATCGTGACTAACGTTACAAAAAAATATCTTAATGAAGACAACAAGCAACCTTATTTTATATCCAAATTCCCATACACCCTTTCTTTTGTAAAGTAGTGGAGTCTGCTACATATTTTTAATCTTCTTTAGTGATCAGAAACTATTTGAAGAAACCATGTACAGATTCATTGTTTTATCCCGATATGGAAAATTATAAGAACAATAGCTTGCAACCAGTAAAACTTCAATTAGAGTTATATTAGTAAATGGAAGACTTTACTACCAGACTGACATAGATGGATGCCCAAACATAATTGTATTTATATCTTGACAATCAGGCATTTCATAATGGAATCATGTCATGTCATGTTGTTCTTCGTACTCTGGTAGGGAATAAAGGAGCTCAAATCTATGAATAGCCTAGGCATTTGTGAGCAGAAGCTATTCTCCCACTTCCAAATGGCTGTAAATTGTTGCAGATTAACAAGTCCTCAGATCGTATCATTTACCAGCAATTTGAATGTTCTTTCAGATTTCAAAGCATAAGTAATTGCTTATTTCGGAGGTAATACTCAGGAACATTGAAGTGTCGCATTCACTACCCCAAAGTTCTCTTTCTGAGTTCATAATTATACAGTTAAAATGCAGGCAGCATGCTACATGGTCCACTTGATATTTGATTTGTACGTATGGTCCTATAGAACTATTCGTAAGCAACTGTGATTATTCTTGTCTTCAGCTCACACGTTTTAAGATTTGATGATAAGAAACGAAACCCTAGGTTAGACACTTACACATAGGTATGACATAAAATCGTTCGTAAAGAGACGTCTCAATAATTCAGATCGTTTAGATTGCACACAACCCAATTCTAGCATATAGATCTAGAGTTGTACCAGACAAAGTGTTGAAAATATTGGGAAGTAATGGCGAAGTTGTCAATTGAAACCCTAATCCGGCACCATCATTAATTTGCATCGATTCACGCTTGATGATTCTCAAATACAGAAACAGATTACGGGAACATACTAATTCAAAATTAAAACAGCAGTAATTTACACATATCAAACTCTCAAACCAACGGAAACTACGATTAATCGATAGAGATTCACCAACCGGTTTCGCAAACTCGATTTTCAAGGGATTCGCATGGAAGAAGAACCCCTGGAGGCCCAATTTCGCAGATCTAGCCTCCTCCACTTCTTTGAACTGCACGAACGCGTAGTTTCGGAGCGAGTACGTCGTCACACTATCCACTTGGCCGTATTTCTCGAACAACGCTTTCAAATCGGACTCGCTAACGTCCGGCGACACGTTGCCGATCCATAAATTGTTAGAAGGAGGATTCTCCCGCTGCGCGTCCGCGCCGCCGCCGTAGCTCTGAGTCGTATTCCCGGCTGGCCGCATTGAATTCATTCGAAGATTACGCAGAAAAAGCTGAAAAGGTAGATCGACGGAGGTAGAGAGGGAGGGGGAATGATACGAATTAGGGTTTTCGAAATTCCGATAGGAAATGGACGATTTAAACAGGTTGCCTATTGTGACTCGGACTCTCAGTCCGGCTCTGATTAATATACACTTGGCCATACCCTTTACCTGTATTTTTAAATTGTGAAAATTATGAATTTGGTCCTTTAAATTTTAAGTATTGCGAAATTCCCCCCCTCTATTTCGACATATGCTTAAATTAGCTCGCTTCTTTTTCTTGCTATGTACTCTTCTATCTATAATAAAAGAAAAATATATACATGAATTGTTCTCAAAGAAATATATAATGTTCTTTTATGATACAATTCATGTTCTTTTATTCCCTTTTTGCAATTTCTACGTCCGAAAAGTTTTTAGCAGAGTTTATCCGAATAGTACTATTTACATTCTTTTTGCATCAATTAACAAAAAATTTAAATGTTACGTTACGAAAGAGTCGAATAGTCGAAACTGTCATTAGCCTTTAGTCCAACTTACATACGCACTTGATGTTGTTTTGTCGTTCAGAGATGTAGTGTAAGGTTAAAAACTTGATGATAAAACTGCAAAAGTATTAGCGGGAAAAAAGTGTATTGCAAGTACTAATATTAACATTTTCAAAGCTAGTCATGTTACGATTGTAAATCGTGGTAAATCGATGTTAGCTGCACTAGTTATTCTATAACTTGCCTTTTCTGGCTCAAAAGTAACAGTATTCTTGTCCTCCAAATATGAGAATAAATTCATTTCCAAAGTTAAAATCGATTTCGCTATTCTAATAAGGGTAGAAAACTATATATTCTTCTTGGCGAATGTCATCAATGACTATTTATATGTTATACTGATATTATTAAAGATCGTAGCAATCACATTTCCAGCATATGCTAAATATACTCCTAGCACCTCAAAATTCAAGCGAAAGGCGAAAAGAAAATATTAATGGTAGCATATAGCCTTGTAAACTGAAGAAGCTAAACTACATATCTACAGAATCGGGTTACAGAGTTACAAGCGTAAGGTTACAAAAGGATGTGAATCTTATTGCCTAGCATCTAACAAACTGCGGTTAGATCCCTTCTCCGCCAAGGGATTGTAGCCCGTGCCTGAAGGTATCGGCAATTTTCTAGCAAACAAGGTAATGGCCTTAACAGAAATCGTGTATACAATCACTGCTATCGTGTCGATCTTCTCCTCATATTGTTCATACACAAAACACGACGTGAACAAAAGGAACAAAGCTGCAATTGATTGACCATGAGGAGAAATGGTTAAAGGATATTAAAAAAAAAAAAAAAACAGAATAAATATACAGCTTGCTCTAAGACGTACCAACACCAACAGCCTGGACCAAGTACTGGGAAACAATCCACTTGAAGATATACATGAAAGATGCGACCTGCAATAGTCGGAATATCGTAAGAAACCTAGTTCTGTATAAAACATGAAAACTATCCACATGCGCAATTCAAGTACACAGATAGCTCCTAGATGAAAAGCCGATGTTTAGTACTTATTCAAGAAAGTATACATCAACCATCCAATCCGTTAATGCACAATCATTTTACTCGCAAACGAATGAATTATATACCTTCAAAAAGGTAGACCAATCTTCTCCTTGAGCCAATGACTTGGTTAGCCATTCCACCTTGTCCCATATGCATTTCATCGCGAAGAAAATGTTTCTCACACCATCTTCTGAGATCTCAAAACAGGATGATGGTAATCTAGGAACTGCAGATCCACATCTGTAATGTGCATTGTAAATAATCCAGCATGAATTTCAAGAAAAGAAAACCAGAAGTTACTATATATATTCATGCAGTGGTAGTGCTGCTGAGTGTTAATCTTATTTATAAACATAACCCGTCAAAGGATCAACTGGAGTTGTTTAATTCAAAAAAACAATTTTGAAGCAGACTGAAATCATGAACATGGGATGGATGTTGTTACTGAAGTATATGTATGTATAAATATAATTGACACGTTGCAGAACAGAATAATCTCATTTCCAAGTGAAAAAACTGGCAGAATGATGCCTAACGAGCAAAGGAAAGTAGAGCTGCATTATACTTACGCAGTCATTGATAGAACATGGTGCCCACAAAGTAGCACAACAGTTAGCAGTAGCAGTTGGGCAAGAGAAGAAACGAAAGTATTCCCAGACAGGAAAAACCAGTGGTACATAAAACCAAGCATTATGAAATAAATAAAGGTCTTCTTCTCATCACGCCACAGCAAAATATCTGAAACTGCAGTAGAATAGCAAACCATCACTTAGGTAAAAAATCAAGAAAAAATTACTCAATGATTGTTTCTACAACACCAAGATGCATCCCAGAGAGAGGGGGTTGCATTATAATCAATATTAAGTCAGAGGACATATTAGGATAACTGAGATACTTTAGCATATAGCAAGGATAAGAAGGGCTTATGATAACCACTAAGCTATATATTCACTTAAGTGAAAACTATTTTAAATGACAAGAAACAGTGTGGTTAAATTAGCAAGCTCATTAACTAACAGGGACAAGTTCCCAACATTATCTAGTAGAATAGATAAAATGAAAGTATAAGTCAAGTACAAAATACATGGCTGTGCTACACAATACCGAGGAGTGAAGATACAAAAACTAACCTTGTCCACCGCCTAACAGCTTTTCTATTTTTGATGGTTCATCATTGCATTTGTATCTCAGGAAAACTGACTCTACCGCCAAATCCGAGAATGAATCCACAGTTAATTTTACCGCTTCCTGCGACAAACAAGAAGCCCCACTTCAATAAAGTTTTAATTTATATAAGATGCAAAGAAAAATAGAAGAGTTGAGAAAATTAAGAGACTTAAAGAACTTTTAGTGCTTCAAAATTCTTCAGCCTGATCACTTCTACAACGCAAAATTCCAAACCATCCTAGATTTTCACAACTCACTAGCTTTAAAGCACTGGACTTAGTCTAGCTCCACACAAACATATACGCAACATTTTTTTTTTTTCATTTATAAGGTCAGCAACTCAAGCTTATTCTTGCAACTAAAAGTTCTATTTCTATGTTTATTTCCTAGAGTATTGAGAAATAGTGTCGAAGCACACCCTCAGAATCTTATGCAGCCATTTATCAAGACCACCAGAGAATCCAGTTGGGTATGCTAAAATGACCATGCACTCAGCACCAAGGGTAGTAATGATACATCTTTCTCCAAACACTTGCAAAAAACAAGACGTGCTTGAATAAAAAGCTTCACAAGTTCTACAAATAAAACCTTCAATATAATTTGAGCAGTAAAGCTAATATATAGCTTGCGCGTAGGCAGCTAAACCGTTAATAACCATTGCTCTTCTCACTTATTGTTCGAGTCAATGGACTCAACTATTCAAAAGCGGGTAAGAAAAGAGAATGCTTTTTATTACAAATTATAATAGGGGAGACCACATATTCTGTAAAGAAAATCAAGAACGAAAAAAACTACCTTCTGGGAAACAATGGGTAAGTACTTGATATGTTTCTGAGCAGCAAGACAACTAAATGTCCTTGTGCATGAAGCTAACTTGTAAATAGAGAACGATGGATCAAACTTCTTGGAGTCTGACTTCTGGTGAAGCAATTTTATAAAAGAAAATACGTGCTCCGCCACCTTAGACGGGAGATTAATGAAAGGCCTGCGACCGGGTATTACAATATGCAATAGATCAAACAATAAGACCATTCAGCCTGAATGCAGGCCAATAGGGCCAATGAAGTAAATGTTGAGAATCAAAATGGCAACAAAAGCAATGAAATAAAACCATCAGCAAAGGATGTTATTCACATCAATAGAAGTAAATACCTATAGCCCAACTGCCTTGTAATAGAAAATGGGGTAAAAGAACAGAGGGTAAATATAAGGTGAAGACTAGAGGACTTACATTTCTGATAGATGGCAGACTACAAGAAAGAGAAGTGGAAATGCAAATGGTATGAAACCTTTTAATCGTGAAAATTAATTTGGTTATTAGAAAATAAATCCTTCTCTTTTCAAGCAACGTCATTTTCTGAGAGACTATACTTCCAAGTAATGCAGAAGTTATTTGTCATTGATAACTTGCTCATCCGATAACACCATTCAATATTTCAAAGCCAAAAGATAAATGATTAGCTCAATTGATTGTTTCATTTTTTTCAGAAGAACCGTGTAATGAAGATCTAACAGTCAATTTTTCCAGTTTGATTTTTATGTCCACAAGAATTGAGAAGGATTCTGATATCTAAAACCTTTTTTATAGTATAAAGTGAAATGAGTTATCAAATATGCACAAAGTATCTGCAAAATCAGCACATTCGTATCAAAAAAGTAAGGAACCTTTTTCGAAAGTCAGCAACGTCTAACTTACAATGGGAGGAAAATAAATTTAAGATGACCAAAAGTTGCCAATACTTTGTTACACAGACTGGCAACTAATAAGCACAAAAGTCAACTCCCTGAATTACAAGCGTAACCACTAACAGAACACAAGAGAAAAAAGCTACTAATTTATAATATAGATTTCAGCATATCAAACAACAACAAAAGATTAATACCTCGGGTAGCCTAGGCGTTCTAGGAAACGAAATGCAAATTCCCGAAAATTCCTCGGCTCCAGATTCGTTATAAAGAAGGCCTGCAATATATTTCAGCATAACATACCGTTTCACCAGAAGTGAGAGTAATTGACAGAACTCATAGCAGCTCAAAATTTGAAGCTACCTTTCCGGACACAGTATTCATCTGAGTTCTGAGGGATTCTTCAGCGCAGATGTGAGCATGAGCAACATTATCAACATATGTGAAGTCCGTCACGTTGTTTCCACTTCCTATAATAAACTGAAATGAGAAAGCCTATTACTAATTCCAAAAAATACATGCCTAACTCAATTAATAATATAGAATATGCAACAAAGGAATTAAAAAGAAAGATCTTATGAACTGTAGTTTCATAACTGTAGTTTTTGAAATATTATGAAAAGAAGCACAGATTCCATCAGTAAGTCAATCAGCAAGGGAAACACATGGCTTTCACTTAATGAAGAGAACGAAACCACATTTTAAAAGATGCATGATAATCTTTTGCAAAATCTTGGTGAGATGGCAATTTAGCTTCCGAACCTTATCCCAATTGGATTTTGCCATATTCAACAGCAAGGGTATGAGTTGTGGATCTCCAGGTCCAAATACATTGCAAGGACGAAGTGCACAAGTTAAGAGATCATCTGTACCATTTGCAGACAAGATAAGTGCCTCAGCTTGAGCCCTAAGGTCAGCAACCATATCCCAGAACTGCAGCACAGGGTTCATGACAAATGAGAAAGAGAATTGCTAGAAGAAGAGAGTCCCAGAATTCTAGTAAGATACATACTTGCCCAGAATACGGCAAGGATTCATCTCCACCATGTATATCATGGACATCATCAAAAACTACATCAGCAGAACTATTATATATCAGTCGTTTAACATTGCATTCTCGGCAAGCATTCACTACATTTTTTGCACCTGAGAAATTTTGGCAATAAGAACATCAGTGTAAGATGAAGAGCCAGTTCAACACATTAACTTATAGTATTACCAGCTAGATGAGACCTTACCTTGAACAATTACTTTGTAGCAGAGATAAAAATCTTGGGGAAACAAATCCATAGTGTCAGTAAAAAATACAACTGAGACTCCTCTAAAAGCTGCACGTATAACAAGGTGTTATGTTACTAAGCATCAATAGGAGTTCCGGATTTTTGAGGTTCCAAAAGTGCCTTAGAACAAAAATTCTCATCAGACAAAGATGAATAACAGCAGCGAAAAAAAATCAAGAAGTACTAAATATAATGGACAAGCACAATCATAATCAAGGCATGAGAGAATCTAACACTAGTTTCTAAACTCATTGTAACATATGAATATTCTAAACTCATTGTAACATATGAATAAAACAGTAGATACAAGATATATTTTGTCAGCGATCCTCACATGCATATCACTTCAGCTAGGGAAGCTTTCACTGAGCATCATCCAAAAAGAATTTGGTATTCCAAGATAGAGAAGTGCATTGCTCTTTTTTAAAACTTAAACCAACCAAGATGAGAGCCAACATTACCAGAACAAAACCAACATATCAAATACACAATTCTCGTTTGAAATTGTGGTTTTAAGATAATCGTATCAAATTAACAAAAATATAATGATTTCAACAGCAGGGGAAAAAAATATCCATACTCGTCCCCTAAGTACACTAAATTCCATACAATCTTATGCTGCATTCAAATTCAATATATAATCACTAAATTCCAACTTACCACACGTGTTACACATCAACCATGACCATCACTATCCAACCATGCAACTAATATCAATAACCAAAACTAGTAACTTCAAAGAAGAACTCCATACTCGTCCGTCAAGTTTTACACGTTTTCAACATTGCACATCATAAACAGTGATCTCAGATTCAAAATTCAACCACTGAATAAGTACCTTCGAGGATTTGAGACTTATCACGCACATCAACCTGGAAATAAGTGGCGCGGCCGGAGGCGATCGCATCGGCTAGGAGCGACTCTAACGGCTTGAGCTCCGGAGACTTATAGGAATCGGCGACTCGGACGTTCCAATTGCCGAGACTGAGGAGCCGCTCCACCAATGCGCGGCCGATAAATCCCCGGCCGCCCAATACGACGCAGGTTTTAGAGTGTTTGCCCCCCGAATCACCATGAGCACCGCTTTCATTGGTCATTTGCGAGCAATCGGCCGAGGATGAATTCAGAAATCGGAGTAAACAGAATTAGAGAGAGAGGGAGAGGGAGAGAGGAGTGTAATGGCGAGAACAATGAACAATGAAGGAGGGGGGCTGGTGGGGGAAGGGGTGGATCTTGTGTTGTAGGCTCCACCGGAATCAGATGGTCGGTTGACTCTTTTTAATTTTAATTTTTAATTTATAATACTTATAGCATTTCATTTTCATTAACCTGCTTTTCTTGTTTTTTTTTGTTTTGGAATTTTCCATTTCCTTCCCTTTTTATGTACTCCATTATTTGCATTGGTGGAGTCGTCATTTTCAGTTTTTTTTTTCCCTTCCTTTTGTAACAATTCTTTTGGAGCAATATTCTATATTAGGTTAAACTATAAGTTTAGTGCTGTCGAATATCGATGAGATTTAAATATTTTATATTTTTAAATAAAATTATAGTAGAAAATACATAATTATATAGAGTTGTCTGTTACTCGTGTTTATATTTAAAAAAAGGTTTAAAGGAAATATTTTGATGATAGGTGCATTTTTATTATGTCAAAGTTCGATAAGAATCACTTACAATGTTACTTTTAAGTAAGATATAAATGCAAAATATTAAAACTTACAAGAATTTAGAAATTGATGAAGAAAATCAAAATACTACACGATGACACGTAAGATTACAACGATATTAGTATTATATATGTATGTATAGATAGATAGATTAAATATAAAGTATATTTTTAAATATTAACATAAATATATATAGACTAAACATTTGGTCGTATGCATTGACCTCTACATTTTATACGCCCAAATCGAATAATCGCCAATATATATTCATCCGTTTTTCCTACCAATTAATTAGCTACTTTTTTTCTTTCATTGGTCAAGTTATGTATTCCTCTTTACATAAGTAATCACGTAGGACGAAAGATTCAGGTTTGGTGAACGAATTCACCATATTGAAGTGCTTCTTAACTAAGGAAGCTCCACTTTGAGGGTGTGGTTTTACCTACTTTTTGAAATTAATCTAAGCCTTTCGTCAAATTCGACTCGTAAAATGCTTGTTCAAAACTCATTCGTTTTAAAATTGAGCCAAGCTCAAGCTTACATATGTTTGGCTCGAAAGCTCGCAAACATGTTCGATGTTGAGGCTCTCGCAAACTTGTTCATGAGCTTTAGTGTCGAACATGTTTGTGAGCCTCAATACTGAGCATGTTTACGAACAAGTTCGCAAATATTATACATAAATATATATATTACTAAAAATATAGTTTATAATGATATTATAATTTTTATAAGAACTAGTCAAGCTCGGATTTGAATTCGAGAAAACGATCCCGAACACTTACTGAGCCAAACTTGAATAAGCCGTTGTTCGGCTCGTGTCCATCCCTACTTTTCTCCTTTTATAAATCAATAGTAATAAATTTACCTACTGCAAAAAAATAATTAGTTGGTTGACCAAGCAGACCTTACCGTTAGCATTTTCATCATTTTGAAAATAGGCACACGTTTCATTTAAATAAGAGACATTCGTTAAGTAGTTGGCTTTTTCAATAAAGAGATTTTTAAAATAATCTTAATACTTGCTTCGTCCTATTTAAATCGTCTTGTTTCATTTCGACACAACATTTTAGACAATCTATATGAAACATTCCGATTAAGATAACAAGACAATAAAATTGCAACAGAGGAAGTAGTATCTTGTCAAAGTGTTTTATAAGCTAATCCACAACCACTATCTAAAATGCACTCTTTTATTATATTATATTAATTTATTTATTTATTTTCCAAGCTCAACAGAACCTCAAACAACCAACAAAGTTACATACCAATAATAGTTTGCCTTCTTCCTTTCCCCCAAAGTTACATACCACCAAACTCAGAGAGGCAAAAGAGAGACCGCATATTTCACCAAATCTCACAAATCTTGCATTCAAAACAAAGCAAAGTTACATACCACCAAACTCAGAGAGGCAAAAGAGAGACCACATATTTCACCAAATCTCACAAATCTTGCATTCAAAACAAAGCAAAGTTCTACAAGAGCTTGGGGCCGGCCTAACAAACTGTAAGGAAATGCGCCTAACCTATAAGTTACGAGATCACTTTCGTTCTTTCTTTCTCCAAAGATGTAGCAGCATGATCTTCACTCCACGACTCAAGTTCAGCAGGCTTCTCGAAAAGTCTATATGTATCGGCTCTAAAAGCTATCCTTGGCTTTACGGATGGCTCCTAGCGCCTCTGCATCGTCTGCAGACTCTGGTATTCTGAGTGACTTGCGAATTTCAGCACTTGAGGTACGAAGAAACGGGTTACATAGCTTCTCATTTCCTAATGAGGTTGGGATCTGGTATGAAGAGAAATGTCAGACTGAATTTTGAGAGACAATGTTTGTAAATTTGCCAGAAAATTAAAAGGCAAGTGCAGACAATGTTTCCCAGAGAAAATACTAAATAACCCTCGAAAGTTGATATGATCATATAACAGTGGATTAGTAACCGGCACTATCAATTTACATGCTAATATGCAATCATATAAAGTTAATATGATCATATAACAGTGCATTAGGAAACTTCAAGTGTAAATGATATGCCATGAAAATACCGTTGGGATGCCCTTATTGCGAAGGTGAGCTATGTGCGAAGCATAAGACTGCAACTCCTCATTTCCGGGTTCTATCGATAGGGCGAATTTTGAATTGCTCTGTTAAAAAATGTCACACCAATAGCCAGAAGTAGCAATTAGCTTGAGAAAATGGCACAAATAAATAAGGAGAGCACTAAAGGGCTAAGGTCAGAAACACCACTAATCCTTAGATTAGGGAGTGTTACCCTTTAATTCTCTTCCTCGAGAGAAATATTTTTAAAGAATATGCATTTATGAGCAAATACCTATTCTTAACAAACGGTGTTAGTAGAACTCCAATGGTAGAAACACAAAGTTATCAGGAGATTTTTGTTTCTTTTTGTTTAATATATTCATTTATAATAGTATTTGTTATTACTGATTACATGATTTAGCAGCAAAGATATCAAAATATTAACAGAAAAATTGTAAAATATTACACTGAAATAATGTCAACTAGTTAAAAAAATTGAAAACTGTATAATTTATTTTATTGTATAAAAATAGCAAGCTAAACACTATTAGTATTTGGTACATATTTGAAAAACTAACCAATTAACAACAAAAGACACACACACACACACACACACACACACATAAAAGACTCATGATATTAAAATTGTTCAAAATAATTTTTAATTTACTGTGTAAAAAGAACTTTAAAGGACTAATTTTTTTTTTAACGGAATCCATAAAGATAAGTGACTATTCAATCAAAAATACATAAAACAAGGTTGGAATAAAAATAAAGATGTAGTAACTTACTAAGGTGTACTCGTGACCACAATAAATATTAGTATCATCTGGCAGCGCCACAATCTTCCTCAAGGAAGAATGCATCTACATAAGAAACAATGCAAATTCAGGATGCCTTTCGATTGTATTCTGTTTTTAAAATTTTCAAAGAAGTACAAGGGGGTCATCATTGGGACATAAGTTGATACGAGCAACAAACTCGAGCAAACAATGAGAAGGCAGAGTCAACATAGCCGTAATTGATTAGAATAAAGGATGACGCTAGCTAATAAATCACTCAATGAAAAACAAAACATACGGAAAAATACCATACTAAGAGCTGAACGGTGGGATCAAAAATATCATATTCAAGAAACGTTCAACGTGTAGATCGAATATTGAAAACTTACAAAAGAGAAGTCATATAATTACCTGCTCAGGAGTCCCTTCAAAAAGTTTACCACATGATAGACTGAAGAGAGTGTCTCCGGTGAAAATTGACTTGGATCCAGGAAAGTAGAAACTAATGTGACCTGATGAGAAAAATTATAGGTAAGACAACACTGTGATAATTACACCTGCTTTTATTTGAGAACATGAGAATTTTAGAGGGTGATCTTTACAAAAATAAAATAAATAAATAAAGGGAAATCTTAGAACCTCCTTTTAATTCCCACATTACTTAGCGGATGAAAATAGAGCAGTAACTAGGTGGCCTAGATACTAATGAGGAAAGATAAAACTTAATTAAAACTTAAATGATACCAATCCAACAGAATAAGGCAGTCATTTTAACTTTCGAATAATTTTATGGCATAACCGTATAATTCAAAATAAATACCTAGATTACTCAATTATCCAACTAAAGGCACAAGTAAAGCCACATAACTTTACATCTCTGGTATATTTCAACTAAGAAAGTAAGTGGAGAATATATGTAACCTTTTGTATGGCCAGGGGTCGCCATCACAAGTACTTCATGGCTTGCAAACCTCCATTTGTCTCCATCATTCAAAGCTATATCAATACCAGGAATTCTCTCCTTGTCTAGATTCGAACCAATGACCTGCAAAACAATACATGGAGTTACTTTGATATACTTGAATCAAGAATGATAATCATGAAAATAGCAATAGTTCTTGAACACGTAGTCATTACCATCTAACCATTATATCTAATGAATAACCTATGGTAGAAATTCCAAATATAAGAGCATACAAAATTTAACTCAGAAAAAATGGATGCTAAATGCCCACTTTTAGGAGCTTAGATTCCCTATAAATTGCTTCCTCAAGATCCATATCATATTTCACATTATGATTCCAATTAAAGATGAGAGCCCCAGGTTTCAAATTGCTTGTGGGCAAAACTACTGCAGCATCTAAGAATTGAGTCAAATTAGTAGAAGTAATGCAACAGAACACCTGGCCATAAAATTGAAAGTTTATTATCAGCAGAGACTCCCATCCCCTCACAGCCTACCAGAAAAGAGGCAGACTAGACATACCCTAGTATCCATTTATACGAAGAACCTAAGTACGGCTTACTGGATACTATATGTTTATTTACACATTCTGCTCCAGATGCCTCTACCTATTCCACCCCACAAGCAACTCCATCTAAGAAATTGGAATAAGACATATAAGCTGCTATGCTTTCACAGAGCATGTATCTGTTTTTGGAGTACCCAGGTAGCAAGTTAACAGCAAAATCCACTTACCACATAACACAACAGATATAAATGACCTCAAATAGTAATTGTGATTGCCCAAACCTATGAGAGCAAGTTTATTGATTTGACAGGCATTCATCTTACATAATTTTATTATTGATGCCTTTGATGGTCAAATGGTAGAAAGGTGAAGTGTATCGTACCTTTGCACCATACCTTTCTTTTAAGTCCAAGTTGCCACCAGTATGATCAAAATGATGATGGGTGTTGAGTATGTAGTTCAAATTCCAATTTTTCCTCTTCAATGCATCTATGATAGGAACGGATTCAGAAGGATCAACCACTCCAACAGTTCCAGTATCCATATCATGTAAAAGATATGCATAATTGTCTTGAAGGCATGGTACCTATGACAAACAAAAAAAAAAAAGAATATTTACAGAACTTATAATACTAACATTTAAATGCCAAATGCCAACATTATAAGAAAATTTGGTCATTATTTTGACTCTTGAACATATTCTAAGGATCAATGATGAGATACTAATGCAACCATGCCATCAGTTTACCCGCTCCTAAAATATAACAAGTTCAACATGTTTCTCTGATGCAGTGGACACACCATTATTCTATTCCTTGATCGATAGCAAAATGAAAGAATGATACTCACCAGTTCA
This sequence comes from Thymus mandschuricus, assembly GCA_029379335.1. Classification (NCBI taxonomy): domain Eukaryota; kingdom Viridiplantae; phylum Streptophyta; class Magnoliopsida; order Lamiales; family Lamiaceae; genus Thymus; species Thymus mandschuricus. The sequence continues at coordinate 12,345,086 of CM057082.1, read as the reverse complement.
ATTTGCAAAGTGTTTGACATATTTGTGATGCTACAAAAATTTGAGACTCCTCCAACAGTCCGGCTAACACTGCGCAGGGTTTTGAAGGGCATAGAAAAAAGTCTCATAAACCCATACAAAAGATTCTTTCTAAGGCAAAGCTGTCCCATCCCAGGCCATACACATAGCTCCTTCTGAAATGGCAAAATGACAAAGAGATACAGTTATATGAAAAATGAATAGATAAAAACAAAAATTTAGTTATACTTCAACATAACAAATCAGGAAAATGTGAAACCAAAACATAGAGTGCAAAACCTAGTAACCAACAGCAGTAATATTTTCTTCCCCCAACAGCATATGAAAGAAGAATCCCAGAAGGGACCATAAAGCTAGCATCCATACCAAAAATATTTGAAGGCACAAGCTTCAGATTTATGATAGAAAGCATGCTTCGATACCAACAGGCACAAGCATCTAGAAAAGCAAAGCAGTTTTTCTACAAATCATCATTGATTAATAAGTGGAAGATAGTGGGAACAAAGATCAACTCTAATATATCAGTGAATAAATCTAGATGACAGGGCAAAGTAAACATGCAATATAAGAAATGAAGAACTAATCTCGCTAACATGGACAGAAATTGTCTGAACCGTATATTTTAACACCAATACATGAAATAATTCCCTTTACCAACTCAACAAAGAGAAATTGGTCCAAATGATACAAGAATTTTATAGGCATGAATCCACCCGACAATTTTCTCCCCCAGCTTAGTAAACTTCATAATCTTTTACCCGTCACACTATCAAAAAGTTGAATATTCACTTCACTTCTAATGAAGGTAAATATTTTAACTCATCAATATTTGCATCATATATTCATACTCACAGCAGTTCCGCTTAACTAAAAGCAAAGAATAACAAATAAATATACACAATTAAAAGCGTAAAGAAAATTGATGCAATTGACGAAAAACTCCCCCAGAAAAATTCTCAACCGACATGTTTCTCAGAGATATGAAAACATGAAACACCAATCACATTCACAATTCTCCATCCACTAAAACATCCCACCCATCGAAGTACAAATGTTATTCACAGAATTAAATTAAATTAAATTAAATTTTGATACAGTCAAGAAAAATGAACAACACAAAACAGGAGCCAGATCACAGCGGTTCCTTTCGATTCCAAACCCAAAACGAAAAATCAAAAGGCACCAAAAATACCACAAACTCATCACTCAAATTTGAATTACAAACATCAACCTCAGACGAAACTCATAACCTCAAGTATTCAAAAGCGAAAAAGGAAAAAACAAAAAATGAGAGAGAGAGAGAGCAAAAAGTGGATACCCTAGAGCGGGGGAAGGACGCCATGGCCTTAGGCGAAGCTCTACAGAGGATCATCTGCATCTTCTAGTCATGGCACAGTCGCCTTTTCTACCTTTTTTTTTTGTGAGTGGCAAGAGAGAGAGAGAGAGAGAGATGAATATTTTCACAACCAACAATTATTATCAGAATCCTTTGTTTAAACGCTATAATATTTTTGTGGAGAGAGAGAGAGAGAACAATCGGCGAGGCGTGCCACATATATTTTTCTTAATAATCACCGCTTTATCTTTTTAATTTCGCACTAGAATCTCCGATTCTCGAGTTTTTGTTTGGACGGAAAATGTCTTACCAATTAAGTCGATGACTTTGTTGTCTAGAGAGCTAATTACACTGCTAATGATATGTTAATGTTATAACTTGAGAAAAAAAACATTACTAATTTAGGAATTTGATGATTTTGCATCGAGTTACGAAAATGTGGGGGTTCAATGTTCATTGTTCAACTGTGACAGCTATAAAATCCACCTACACAATACAACTGTATTTTATTAAAGTTTTGGTCTCTTATTTTCTTTGCACGTCCTTTTCTTTTCGGCAAATAACCATACACTAATTAATAGTAGTATCACAAAATTAAATAATTAGCTCAAATATTTTAAAAAATATTTTAGCAATCACTCTTTAATGATTCTTGTGGTTAGAATACTTGATTATATATACATTTTTAAATAATATTCTTATGAGATCGTTTTTATTTTATTTTTTAGTAATCCTTACGTTACGTCTCATTCATAAAAGAATAAGTTTTATTTTTGTCCGTCTCACTCATATAGGGGATATTACCTAGCAAAATGTAATCCATTAAAATTCATTCACATTACTATATTCACCTTTTATCACTCTCGTCTTAATTGTTGTACCGGAAAAATATTATCACTTTATGAATGGGAGGGAGGGTGTACTGTACTTGTTATCAACTATTAATATCTAGGTATTAGGGTAATAATAATAGAATAATATGGGTTGACAAAGGGATTTTATAAAGTTGATAATATTTGCATTGTAGGAGTATTTATTTTGGTTGGTTTCTCAAAAGTCTCATCAGCAATTATGGTATATCTAATATTCATTGACAATGATAATTTCGGAAAAGGCTCGTCCCTACGAGGACCAAATTTATGAGCATGTCGACCTAGTTCAATAATGTTGAATAAATGGCTAAGAAATTAACACTCTCCCGTCGCCTTACGGAAAATTTGAATTCGAAACTTTTAGTTCCAAGTATCGACTCTCAGTGCTAGGTCAGACACATACACCATTCTTCGTCTTTGTCCATGTAAAATGTTTATTATCAAGGATACTCGTAAATGGAAGTTTTACCAATGAACCGACAAGACGTTATTATAGTAACAAGGTTGAGACACTCAAAACTCTCTCTGATACGAGGTCCTGATCAATTTCACTATCAACGTGCGGTATGTGGTGTAACTTTCGCATCCAGGGGCCATATCTGGATAATTCATTTTTCTTTTCTTGCACAATGCATTTTAATTAATATGCTTATTAAGCTATTAGCATGTGTTGCAAAAGGTCTTTCCTTTTTCCTTTATGGTTACAAAAGATCATACTCCCTCCGTCCCTTTGGAGTTGTTACACTTCTTTTTAACATTTGTCCCAAGCGTTTTCGAGAATTTTATTGATGAGTTTTAAAATAGCTTTTTAAATATTGTTTCCTTTTATGAGATACTAAAACACTTGTAGTATCTCGTAAATTTAAAATTTTCACAAAAAGATATTATGAAACTTATTATCAAGACGCTCGAAAATGCTTGAGACAAATACTGAAAAGAAATGTAACAACTCCAAAGGGACAGAGGGAGTATAATCATATCACATAGTAAGGAGAAGTGGACTCATGATTTCATTTAAATGCATATTGCTGGCTTATATCGCAAGGAAAGGAATTTATAGAGAAATGATAAGCTAGTCACTTTATGATGGATATATTTGTGGTCACCTTCGTGTTTAACATTATTTTGATATGATCGATTTTTTCAATTGTAATATATTCTAATACCTTATAAAATAATATTGAAATTACTAAATTCAAAAAAATATAAATATCAAAGCTCGATCGATTTAATTTATTATACACTTTTTGAACTTAGAAGAAAAAACGAACAAATCGAGCATTGATATTTATATTTTTTTTAAATTTAGTGATTTCAATATTAATCTATAAGGCATTAGAATGTATTACAATTGAAAAAATTTAACAAAATAATGTCGAAATGAAAGAATGACAAAGATATCCACGAAAGTGCTTACAATAAAGTAACTAACATATGATTTCTCAGGATTTATAATAGTTGTATATTAGAAGGAGTACAACAATTTATTGAAAATCGAGAATGAAATGAAATTCGACTTCGATTACTGAAATTATAGATAAATCGACGCATCCTCAACTTCCAATCTTTATTCAATTTTATTTTTTTTAAAATAAAAAAGATAATTAAAAAAAGTTTGCCTTGATTAACTCAACATATGGATTGTAAAACAAAGTGTTTTTATGTACCCTAGCGTATATCTCGATGCTTTCAAAAATGAAAAAACAGACTTGAAATATAAGCTTTGAAGTGCATAATTCATTATTGATTTTTTAACGGAATTCATATTCTTTGCTTCCAAATATTGGAAGCTCAAAGATATTTGATCTAAAATCACAGAGCAAAAATAGTGTTTCAATTTACCTTTTTATATATGTGTAAATGCATATGATACAAAAGTATAGCTGCTGACTGAAATCCCATGTGCCAATGGAAAAGTACTTTTAGAGGAAGCATGGCTCATAGCTCATCCTGCAATCAAGAGAGATGATGGCAATAAGCATTGACAGACTAACTACCTCTCTGTGTGTGTGTGTGTATGAGAGAGAGAGAGAGAGAGAGAGAGAGAGATTACATGGTAGTCATCCAAGTAATCTTCAGGATCGTGCTGCAACAAAATCAATACTCAATAAGCTAACATGGAATTAAACTCATGTTCTTTTGAGTGTTCATTTCAAGAACTCATGCTATAATCTTAAACGAAACTATCCCTTTGAAGGTTACAACATTCACAGTGCCAGGAAAATATACCAGCGACTAAATCGATGAAACGGTCGTTTCATGTTGGGATCGAGTAACATCTTTTTAATACCACAGTAAGCTGCTGTTTAACTGTACTTCAGTTTTAAAAGCCATGCTGTAATCTTAAATGGAATGAAGAGTGGAAGTGAAGGGGACACTTACTCTTCGACGATACCGATTATCCCTGCCTTTCCTCCTACTGTCACCCTCCTCTTTTGCTCTTTTAGAATCCTGTACAGGCAGTCCCAAATAGGAAATATAAAACATATCGGAGGCACTCATTTTAGGTGATAGATTAGATCGACAATACACGCGATAGAGTATTTGAAGGATTAGACGATCAAACAAGTTCGAAATAATTCAATTCATCGGAGGAACATGTATTCTCTATCTATCTGAGGTATCACATAAACAAAACAACCCAATATCATAAAAATGGCAATTCAAAGAGTGGAAACTTACAGCCTCTTCTTTAGCGATTCTCACTTTTTCTGCCTCCTCGAATGCGTCCTTTTCGATCTGAGTTTTATAAGACGAAAATTAATCATGCTAGGCAATATGTACACATGTATATACAATCCGAGCATTCTTACCTCCCTATTTGCTAGTATCTCATTAGCAACTTCTTTCGCATATTGTGGTTCGTCACATACCAAAATATTATCGAACACTGAACCAGCTTTCACCTGAAACGAGACTGTTTAAAATGCAGACTAGAATCGCCTAGAAGGTTTTTGAAACTATTTGATTCACAGTGATCTCTATATGGAAAGAGAATAGTTATGTGAATATTTTTTAACTGATAATATGCAACTTTTTGCACACTTGAATGAGCCTTTAATAGAGTCTGCGACTTTTATTTACAGCTACGGATTGCATGATAAGATGTGGAATTACCAATGTTTCCCATATATACAAGAACAGAGAAACGAAACAAGAAATTCAAGAAACCTAGAGTTTCCGTGGGAGATTCATAAACAGAACCTAATGTAGGGAAACATCTCAGACAAGATGGATATATTTTTACATGTCAGGGGGTAAGGATGCAAAATCAAGTTAATGTGACAATAGATGAAGTTACTGATTAAACAGGGAGAGACATACGTGCAAATTTACTATGAAGGTATAGCTAAGCTCTAATATAGCATAGCTTTTCTACATATACGGACTGATGTAAATCATATATATCAAACCGGCAAACAATTTTGAACTTATGTAATGTCATAGCATTATACCTGCCAAACTTCGATACCAACATATTTTATTGGTTTTAGCACATAAAGGTCGGGGTCGTCTTCAAACTCTGCAGGAAGAAATTAAGAAGATTAGAAGAGGATTTCATAGATTCGTGGATCTTCCATCTTCATAGCAAGCTTGTACATGCAAGCAGGTTATTAAGTCGACTGGACGCTAAGTCTACGCTGTATGATTCTCTCCGAAAATAGAAGGTACAGGAAAAGGTTAAATGAGACTTGTATACTGTAGACTGCATGTATTTTTGGCATAAAATGAGACTTACCAGGGTTGTCGATCCAAGGAATTTTCCACTTCCCTTTGTAGTTAGGGTTCTTGATTTTCTGAAGCAACAGGCAGAGGAAGTTAGGAATCGAAATGCTGGAAAATAATTAGTGTAACTTTGGCCCCGTCATAACATGAGACGGTACCTTTGGCTTCCAAGGGCCTTTATATGCTGGGTTTGGTACTTTTTTTGGTCTCCATATACCATCCTCATCTTCATCCCAGTCAGCAGGCTACCAAAGAAGGATCGTTCAAACCAATATACGACTAAGAAGTTAATATCAACCTTATGAGAGAGTTTAAGAGGGAACACATTATCGTAGGAAAGCTTGTTTGCTTAAGCTATCACACTAAAAGTTGGCCGAAACCATCGCAAAGAACTATTTCGCCAAAATCCTTCAAATTTGAACTAAAAATAAAAGTTATCAACCTTTCTAGCTTTTGGATCAGGTATCTCTGCTGGTATAGAATCATATCCCTGCAATTGTCAAAAATGCATCATTAGTTTGGCAATCCAAATTCTCAGTAGAAGGTATGCCATTTAACGCTCTAAGTTGAAATGGAAGCAACAATGTACCTCTGGTTTAACATCATTAGGGTCATCGATATACTCTTTAACGTCCCAATCTGCTGGCTGCAAAGATCAGAGAGGACTTGAGAGCCAAAATCATATTGGAAGCTAGATGGAATGGATCAAAACGAATGAAGGCAGTTTGAACATCTTAAAATAACAATAAAACTATGACACTGCAGACACTATCCCTCCAATATCGGAAGAAAAGATTAAGATTAGAATGCCTTTGATGACTGATCGGAGATAGCAGTTTTTTGGTACCTTTTTTGCGTGGACATCTTTAATTTTGCGAGGGGGGAGAATATCCCAGTCTGTATACATACTTCCAGACTCTCTTTCACGATTATCAACCAAGACACTGTATGTTGCATCTGGTCTCAAAATGAAGGTATAAAAATGAGTCAGCTTGTCATTCTCACACTCTAAATCCTTTTTTATTGGATAATTCTGTCCCTGATACGAAAGTATGAGATGAAGCTTTTTGGTCTGAGGGCCACATAAATCGGGTCCAAACATCAAACTGCACATCACAAGGATTAGCAGCTGAAATCAGCATTAAGTTGGAATGAAACTGTTTGAGGCAAAAAGGGAAAAGAATATGGAAGTGTTGATTAATAACTTTGTCTAATAGGCAATATGGAGTACTATTTCAATCAGTAAACCAGATTTGTATATGGAAACGATACAAATCTACACGTCCTATGACTACAGTAGATACAAGGGACACAAATATACAACACATAAGCAAAACTAGTATTTTCACTAAAATAAGGCTGCAAACATACTGTTACATCTTTTCATCGATACCACATTACCAATAAATCGTCAGAAGAAATAAAACATAACAATCAGAATAGACCTGTATGGAGTGTCACCGCCAAATTTCTTCTGGTTGACGTAGCCTGAGAGAAGCTTCATGTAACCGCCACCACATTCAATGTCTTGCTCGAACTTAATGGAGTACTGGAACACAAGGGTTCTGTTTTTATTGCTGAACTCAGGTATCTTTGCAGAAATGGCAAAGTGTTTGGCATCCTTATACGTTTGGATACCTGCACATTCGACAGCTATATCATATCTGTTGGATATGGAAATAACTATTGTGAGCCATTCCCCCACAACATGAATGTGAGAGAATCGTTCACAAAATTAATCCAAAAGGTTAAATTTGTCTCTTGCATTAACAAGCGCACATAAACTATGGTAGTACCCAGAATCACACACTTTGGGGCTAACTAACAGGTCTCTTCTCAGAAAGTGATGTCTGTTTCGTCGTTTCTTCACAATAAACAAAGGGGATGATTATTGTGTGTTCACTTTTGTTTTGTTCATAAGCCAACTGCATGATACAATGATATCATCGCCCCCCGATTCTGTTAATGCTTTTAACAAAAAAATGTTCCATCTTCGGATGGAACAATCAACCAAATGTGCTAATTCGGTGAACCAAACATGGCTATCTAGTAGTTTCTCATAATTTCTATCTAACACCAAAGAAAATAGAACTATAACACAAAGAAATTACAGAATACCTCTGTCATCAGGATCGGAATGCCATTTCCCCGCCGTATGCTTAAAGGTTCCGGCTTTTCCTTCGCTGCTTTTCCAATCGGACAGCACCCACCTACTCTTCCACCCATCTATCCAATACCCCACATCAAAACAAAATGGAACAAAAATCATCACGAAATTTTACTGAAATCCTTACCCTAGCTAACACCAAGGATGTCAAAATTGCCACAACCGAGCTGAATCTAACCCAGATTTTTCGACACGATTTAGTTCTCGTGATTTACAGAAAACATTAAGTGCATATGCATATGGTCTAGTTCATGTGTGGTAGCAACACGCAGCATCCATTCTCAGAAGTGCAATAAACAAAACTAAAAATACAGAAATATTCATGCTTTTGTTCCGATTCTCCAGTTATCTAAGACAAATCCATATTTCATGAACTTGAACGAGAGAGGAATTGAAAGTGGTGGGAGCACAAATTGATTGGTTGCTTACCATCGAAACGTTCTTCGAAAAATATTTCTGAGAAGACGAAGTCGACCGCGAAGTGGAGAGTTAACAGCAAAAGGAGAAGCCGATTCCGATGAATTTCCATAATTGATCACCAGTATTGAAGAAGTTCAGAACACTGCCCACTGCCCAGCATTCCTCAGCTTCAGTGTGTGTGTGAGAGAGAGAGAAAGAGAAATTCGGTTAGTCTGTAATAATGAACTTAAGTCAACTAGACCGTGTTTCAGACTCAGTTGACTTTTATTTTCTTGTTATTTTCTAGAATAAAATAAGTTATAAAGCAAGTTAAAATAATTGTTGATAGTGTCTTGAACTTATATTCGGTTACGCAGAGTTGGTCGATAACTTATTAATAAATTTAATTCTCATATTATGTCCGTAGGCGTGGTTAATTTAATACTGATGAACCATGTAATTATGTGTCTTTTTTATGTTTTCGTCCGTTTATTTATCACTCTTTAATCATAATCCATTACACTATAATCAACTCCTATGTTTTAACAGCTAATATTTTGATGGTTGCTAATTTCATAAAGCCACAAGTTTTGAGAATTAATCTAATACTAAAGACAATTTGGAGGGCTTTCTACCATTTCCATTAATTTGTTACTATTATGGATTTTTTAGGTAGTGACCAATTGTTTAAGAAAGAAAACTTAAGAGGGTTATTTTCCATTCTAATCTACATTACTCTTGAGATAGCTAAGGAATAAATAGAAAAACCCTTCCCTACCCACCGTGGGTAATCTGTCCATCGTTAATGTGGCAGAGATAGAGTTTACATTTCCCATTAATAGTACGTCACGACATCCGTAGACGCATTAAAAATGCATACAATGAAGAAATCATTACACACTCTTGGTGCTAATATGACATACTCCATCCGTCTCTAATAAGTGTCCCCCCTCTCCTCTAATAGATGAGACACTTATTAGGGGACGGACGAAGTATTTTATCAATTTATGTGATTATGCTACCATTTATCGAGTTGTTATTATTAGTGAATATACTTCCAACAAGGGTTAATTAAGATTTGTCTTGTAGAAAAGTTTAAGAGAATGGCATATTGAGTTCCCATGATTCCCACTTACAAAAGTAAGAGAATGGCATCTTTTTTGGGGAAGAAGATGCATAATATGTAATGACCACTTCTTCGTCAAATGTAATTTACACAGTACATGTGGCTTGGAATTATAATTGTTGTTTTCCTGCATGGCTTTAGCATTGTTACCGAGAAAAATAGAATCGAATATTCGTTAATAGTTTGTGAGAAATATGTATTGTGGAGACGGGGAAATAAGGTTATGAATAAAAAGACGTATGGAACGAAGAAAATGGGGGTTGATTTTCTGTGAAATGTTTAACTGTTGTAATTTTTTTTCACTCTAAGGTTATGTTCTCTTTGATGCGAAAATATTATCTCTCCAATTTGTTGTTGTAAATATTTTCTCCAATTTAAGGAGTAAAATCCCCCCTTATTGATAAAAGATGAGAAAATGTGAGAAAGGGGGTGCAATTTATAAGATAATTTTCTCTTTTCTCTCATTTTCTTTCGTATGAAAGAGAACACAACCTAAGTATTATTGAGAGTTGAATTGCAAAATAAAATCTTTAATGGCCCGGCTAGGGTAACCTTTTTTTTTTTTTTTTTTTTTTTTTTTAATTATTATTATTTTATTTATTTTTTTGGCTTTGTTGTTCTAGTCCATTTGTGCATTCACCCCCTTCTGTGAATATTATTCGTCTCCGTGTTAAAAAAATTATCACTGTCACTTTTTTTTTTTTTTTTTACCATGATTGTCGTTTTTCATAGTAACACTTGACGTTTTAGAAAATTATTACTCTCTTTCACAATGATGATCACTTTTGATTCAATTCGGTCCTAATTTATCGTGTTAAACAATTGTTTCTCTAAAGGCATATTTGATGATATTCTACATCATTCACATTTGTTATTGATCGTATGTGACAAGTTTTTTTTATACTCCTTCCGTTCCACTCTAATTAACATGCTCTATTATTTTACACTTCACATCTATTAACTGTATAGGTTAAATGGAGTAAAAGCGGGTGTAGTGTATATTACTCCCCATGTTTTATTTAAATTGTCATGTTTTTTTAATTAGACCGTCCTACATGAATTGTCATATTTCATAAAATGGAAAGAATTAACTTTACATTTTCAATGTACTTAGACCGCTTACTTTTCATTTTTAACACTACACCTAAAATTTCATATCGAAATGAAATAATACGATTGATCTGTGACGGAGAGAGCAATATTAATGCATTGGAACTGTATATATATATTTTCTTTTTTATTACCACACTTAAAATTTCATATCGAAATCAAACAAGACGATTGATCTACAGACGGAGGTCGGAGGGAGTAATATTATTGTATTTGAACTATATATTTAGAGAAAAGATTGACATTCATATATTTAGAGAAAAGATTGACATTCTTTTCCAACAAGCCACTCCTCTCACTTTTCAATCCTCACTATTAAATTAAATGGGATAATAGGGAAACCACTGTCTCTTAAAAGACACATGACTAACCTACCTAAAATGGAGAATTCAAATTCAAAACTATAATCCCATTTTCATGTTAAAATAGTTATTTCATTAAATAATACCTTCATCATGTCCTAATTGGATTCACCTCTTTTTATTTATTTATTTATTTAATCACAATCCTAATTTACATCTCACAATTAAGAAAATACCTTATCAACCATTCCCCACACACACAAAATTAATCTAAAATCAATTAATTATTATCTAAAAAAAAAAACACATTCTTGGAAAGAACTTAATTCGGTATTTATGGTATGTATTATATGGGGCCCACCCCCATAACCCAGCGGATGAATCCTGCCCATTTCGGCACGTCACTTTTTATTAATTAAATAAATAAATAAAATAAATAAATAAATAATCGACCCCTTTCATTTTATACACACACTCCACACACACAGTGATAGATACATCTTCCTCTGTGTGCATTGGCGACGCCAAAGAGGGGCATTGGGGGTACAGCTGTACCCCCAAAAAAAAAAAAAATTAGTAGTATTAGTGCGGGTGAGGTGTTTGATTAAATGACGCAAAGAGGTTATGGCAAGCAAACTGCTTTGTTAACTGCTTCTTTGTGCTGATAGATTTGTGCCTAATTCCCTTTGTTGCAGAGAAGGGCCATAAGTATCAAGATTCTAAGATATATGGTATTTTTAATGTTAGATTATTAATTTTCGCACCCCCGAATTATAATTCCTGGAGTCGCTACTGTCTGTGTGTGTGTTCGTGTCTCTGTGTGAGTGTGTGTATATATGTTTATGTATATATTCATCGTCTCTTTGAAGCTTCCTAATCTTCTCTGACCATGTGGAGGTGTTATTTGTCGTCTCAATTTCTCATGTGAGAGAAAGCTGTTCTTATTCCCCTCACTTCGTCTCGTTGGAGATCTGAACTGAAGAAGAGAGAGAGAAGAGAGAGAAATTAGAAAATTATTTACTTGTAAGCACTTTTCTGCGGTTTGTTCCTTTTGGGTTTTTTAAAATTTCCGTATTTTCTGCTGTTTCGTTTTGCTTTCTTGTTGTTTTTTTAATGCATTTGTAGCAGCTTTTTTTGTGATTTATGTACACATTCCGCGTATGAATGCTGTGGGCTTTTCCTATTTTATCGTTTTAGTGTAAATGTTTGTTCCTTTATTTGAAGCTCTCATTGAATAAGCAGATCTTTGTTGAGTTCTCGTGATTGCTGTATTCTTGTCTAGGGTTTGGGACTAGCTCCTTCTGGTTGTTTTTCTTCAGTATATGTGTTGTTGATATAGATTTCTTACTTGTTTAGGGTTTTTTACTAGCTGCTGCCAGTTTAGGGAATTTGGCAAGAATTGGAGCAGCCTTTTGTGAGGAACTTGAAGAGTTCTGATTGTTTGGCATTTGCTTCCGTTTTAGTCTTCTGAGGTTCTTGTTCGAACTGCGGTTGCCTTTCTTGGTGGAAAATTGTTTGGGTTTTAGAGATTACGCGAAATCAAGGTTGTGGTTGATGGATAAGGATAAGTCTCACCATGGAAACATACTTCCTCCTTCGGGTAGATACTCGGTTTTCTCACCGCCGGGGAGTAGTTATACTGCAAAGCCCGAGCAGGCTGGATTGTCGAGTTTGCCTCCATTAGGGCCTGGCAGCAGTTCAGCGGAACAGGGGCATTTTGGTCATGGCATGGCGTCAGATTCTCGACAATTTAGTCATGATATAAGCCGAATGCCTGACAATCCACCTAAGAACATGGGCCATCGTCGTGCTCATTCTGAGATTCTCACGCTTCCGGATGATATCAGCTTTGATAGTGATTTGGGTGTTGTTGGTGGGTTAGATGGGCCTTCATTTTCAGATGACACAGAGGATGACTTGCTCTCAATGTACCTTGATATGGATAAGTTCAATTCGACTTCTGCAACTTCATCGTTTCAAGTGGGAGAATCATCTAATGCAATGGCAGCAGAGCAAGGTCTTTCATCAGCTCCCATGACAGGAGGCAATGAGAAACCAAGGATTAGGCATCAGCATAGCCAGTCGATGGATGGGTCGACTACCATCAAACCAGAGATGCTCATGTCTGGTTCGGAGGATCCATCTTCTGCTGAAGCTAAGAAGGCCATGTCTGCTGCTAAGCTTGCTGAGCTTGCTCTGATTGATCCAAAGCGTGCTAAGAGGTAACACATTATTTCTGGCTGAATATTTTGTTTCCATAACTTTGTTCTGTGATAGATTTGCAAATTTAGTAAATTCATAGTAGCATTCTGCATGTCCATATTCACGGAAAATAATGCAGAAAAAATGTCGAATATGGCTGTATTTTCTACATTTTCAAATTTGATGACAACTTTCCTGCTATTTGATTTGCATGTAAAGACTTCTGCACTATAATTTGCAAAATTAACAATAATTGGACAAAACTTTACATGTAAATTAAAAAAAATAAATATTGTTAGGGCTTAAGCCCCCCACATTGTCCTTTCTAGTTCAGCCAATGCATATTCATCACCTTAGTAAATTTATTGGAGTAATACGCATTCAATGCTATTTCATCAGGATTTGGATCTTCATTCTTTTGTGCATTTAGCTCTTATTGTTTTATGCCTTTTGGCGTGCCTAGTCTACCATAGCAGAATTTCAAATTCACTTGAATTTTTATTGCATCCTGCATGCTGAGATAAAATTTTGCTAGGTTGTAGCTGTTTTTTGCTATTTTGTTTGTACCGCAGTTTCATACTATTTATCCCTTTATCAATTGCTTCTTTGCGAGCCCTAGCTTCTGTCACAATGTTTTTACATTGATTAGAAAGTAGAGTCACTTCCCTGGTTTGATTATTGTCTCTGTTTGGATGTAGTCTGATGCTCACATCATTAAGTATGTGAAAAGCTGTTGTATCGTTCGCCTTAGCTAAGTTCATACTCAATTAGTTGAGCTGACACCCCTATAGTGCTTGTGTTATGTCTTCCTATTCTGTTTACAGTTACCTTAATCATTTACTATATGTGGTTTCCCTTTCCCTGTTTGGTTCTGCAAGAATATGTCAATATGAGGAGATATCCACGATTTATTTTGTTCCCTTGTGCTATTTTATCTCACAGCCACATCTCATGCTTTCTTGAAACAGGATTTGGGCAAATAGGCAGTCAGCAGCAAGATCAAAGGAACGTAAGATGAGATATATAGCTGAACTTGAAAGGAAAGTACAGACTCTGCAAACAGAAGCAACTTCCTTGTCTGCACAATTAACTTTATTGCAGGTATTTTAACCCCCTTTCCTACATCAAACACTAATTCGTCCCCTTCAGTACGCTCTCAATAGAAATGAATAACAAACACATCTGCAGAGGCATAACCTCATCGACTGCACAGCTTTAACTCTAAAACAATAGACTAGTAGAGGGATTTAGATCATGTAAAATGGTAGAGGAGAGTAGGAATTTAACGAAGATGCACTGCTTCAGAACTTGATTTTTTATCCCTCAAGATCCTGGAACACTACCATAGGAAGATGCCATATCTATTTGGTCGATGTTCTTAATCTCTTTGGAACGATAATGTGTGGGCATGGCATGTTGCCTGGAAATAAATGCAATTTGGCTTGGCTGTAATAACAAAATTGCACAGTTCCCTTCACTATAACTATTACTTGTTGTCCATGTAATCATGCATGTTTATCCATTTGTTTTTTTCTCTCATATTTTTGTTCCTGTTTAACTAGCTTTAACCCTCGAGTACCTCTCAAAAATGCTGATTTTCTTGCTTTCTTTAAGCAGAGAGATACAAATGGTCTTACAGCTGAAAATAGTGAACTCAAATTACGTCTGCAGACAATGGAACAACAAGTGCACTTGCAAGATGGTAACTTTTTTCCTTTATGCTTAACAATTAATACAAACTTTAGCTTCCAGCAAACTTTAAGCTATTCCTGAAATAAATAAAAGGATGCAGAATATGGATGAGGTGGAATCAAACCAACTGGCCTTAATTTTTGCCTTCTAGAGATGTATAACTCATTTCATTTGTAGATAAGCATCTATGATAATTTACTGGCTACGGTATTGCTAATATTAGTTTGGTTGACGTTTGGTTTGAGGGGATATATTATTTCAGCATTTCATTCTCTCTATGTTGAGTCATTGACTTATGGCAACATCGATATGATCATTGCTGAACTCAATTTGGTTAAGAAATCTCTTTCTAATTGCTTGCTCTAGGGAAAATATGTGATCATCGAAAGAATTAAAGGGCTATTCAGGTTTCTGCTCATTTATAGTACTGATGTCATACCAGATATTCGATCACCCATATGTGAATATGAGATACACTAGGCAGATACTAAAAATGGGTATTTGATGATAAGAAATTAAGAATATGAGGATTAGATTTATGATAAAATAGAATTATGTGATCGAAACATGGGTTCAGTTGTCCACACCTTTGCCCCTAGATAAAATAATTGATCGCATTATATGGAACACGACTTTTAATATTACCTACTGCTTGTGAAAAGTTTGATTACCTAGGACTAATGCACTTATGGACACTCAATTGATACTCTTTTTTCGTGTTAGGGGGTTTCCTTGAGATGAAAGGATAGACATAGAAATAATATTTGCTAATCCCCAGCATCTTCAATAGTTTGGTTAATTTTGAGCTTGTTTCATCATCTAACCTTCAATGATTATTGACCCAATCTATCATCTAAAAGTAACCCCCCCTCCCTCCTCTCTAAAAGAAAAAAGAAAGCTAACGGTTACGTTCTTGAACTTCAGCTTTGAATGATGCATTGAAAGAGGAGATTCAGCATCTCAAGGTATTGACCGGTCAACCGATGGCCAATGGTGGAGCTATGATGAACTTCCCTTCATCCTACGGTTCTAATCCGCAGTATTTCTCCAACAACCACGCGATGAACACATTGTTGACAGCTCAGCAACTGCAGCAGCTCCAGCTCCATTCTCAGAAGCAACAGCAGCACCAGTTTCAACAGCAGCAGCTCCACCAGTTTCAGCAGCACCAGTTGCAGGAACACCAGCAGCTATCACAGTCCGCTGCAGATATGAAGCTTCGAAATTCCATGCAATCTTCGATGGAGAAAGAACGTGGGCCTGATTCGTCAGGGAAGGATTAGAAACGGAAAGAGGCATGCGATTTTTGGATGGCGAAGGCTCTTGTATGTGCCCTAAGTTACTTTCGGTTAGTCGGGATTAGGTAAAGAAACACAATATTCGTTTTAAGTAGGCAGTTTATTCAATTGGAGTTCACCTGTTATTTGTTTAATTATTCCCACCTAGAGTATATCAGGTTCTTTTGTTGACTCTCATGTTTTAGTAGTTAAAACTGGTTTACTTCATTGGACTCTATTTGTGTATGTGTGTGTGTTTCACCCTTTCCTTTTCTGAGGGCGCACTACCTCTGTTCCGTTCCATTTGGCCTACACAGTGAATAGATACGAGGTGTAAAATAATAGAGCATATCAAATGGAATGGTGCGGAGGGAGTAATAAATTTCATGAATAATTAAAATTAATTACAAGATTTTTTGAAAGACCTTTGGTGAAAGGAAAATTGAAAGCCCTAAAGTTACTACCTCCATCTCAAGCGTAGCTGAGGCTCGTTGATGCTCTAAATCTATATGAGGTATGGAATAATGAATCGACTCAACTGACTTGGCACGTACGTTAGGAAACAAACACCGAAACAAACACCGCATCTAATTACACCATTTTTATATTGTTTAAACACACTCATAAAATAATAAAACGAGTAGTAGTCAAATGGGATGGAGGGTATATAAAATGCAAAGTCTATATTACCTATTATAAAAGTGTAGATTCTTACTCCCTCCGTCTCATTTAATTGTCCACAAGAGAAATGATACAATAACCAAGGCTGTAAGAGATAGTGAGGTTTATATTATATTGGGTGTGAGAGAAAAAATTTTCCACTTTAAGTAAGTGGCCAATTAAATGAGACATCCCAATAAGGAAACATAGACAATTAGCATAGGACGGAGGGAGTACAAAATATACTTTGCTTATTTTAACCATCAATGTAATTTTCAATACTTAGGTTGTGTTCTCTTTGACGCGAAAAAAAAGGGAGAGAGAAAATCACCCTATAAATTTCACCATTTTTCTTACCTTTTCTCACATTTTCTATTTTATCCCCTTCATACTACAATGGAGAGAAAATATTCTCTCTCCAATTTGGTGTTGTAAATATTTTCTCCAATTTAAGGAGTAAAATCCCCCTTATTGATAAAAGGTGAGAAAAGGGGTGAAATTCATAGAGTAATTTTCTCTTTTCTCTCATTTTCTTTCGCATCAAAGAGAACGCAACCTTAATGAATAAATTATGAATAAATGCAATAATATATATATATACACACAATGAAAAATAATGAATAAAAAATTATTTATTTAAAATTTCTTTTACGTGCATGTGCACATAACTTTCCAAAAAAAAAAGGCGCATAATGTATATATTTTTCATGTAAAACAAGAGATTATACGTGCAACAAACGTAATGCCTAAGATTATACGTACAACACACGTAATGCCCGTTAGTACATTATTGAATATGTACAACATTAGTGTAAGCAAAGTTAAGCTGTGGAAAAATCCTCACACAGTATTACTAAAAGTGATGCAAGACAATGATTTTAGTAAAAAGATAGTAATATCAAGTCCCCACACCTCAAAAGGGACGTTGTTTACAGCAATGAGTTACTTCACCCACAATATGCCTAACTATATTCTTTCTTTCCCATCAACTGCACATGCATTATTCTTTTGTGCCATGAAAAAAGGATGCAAAAAAAGTTGCATCTGAAAATAACTCTAGTGCAAATGTTGTCACATATATATACATACATTGATTCAGATATTCCCATATTCCATACTTCACACACATTAAACACATGGGCAAATAAACAGTTTATTGAATCATGTAGTGCTTTCCATTAAACAACAGTTTTACACATAACCCAGTCACAGATTGGCTGTGTTTCGTCAAACGCTAAAACATCAGATTTCTACATGATAGTATATCCAGGTCCGCCTCCGCCTTCTGGTACTGTCCACTCTATATTCTGTTTCGGGTCTTTAATATCACAGGCCTATAGAATGTAGAGAAAAAGTCGAACCTCTAAGAATCACCAAAAAAGGCAACATCAAGGAAACCATGCAAAAGGTGATCCCTGACCCATCTTCTCGAGTTTAGCTTTCATGATTCTTAATTTGTGCATTTTTTGTGTAAATTGATGCATGCAACATTTAAAGTAGAAACGTGTGTACCTTGCAGTGCAGACAGTTTTGAGCATTGATTTGTAGCTTTTGGTCACCATTTTCATCTGCTGTGTACCTATAATCGGTGCAAGGATCATAAAAGAGAATTGCCAAGCAATGAATTCGGTTTTTGATGGTTCTGTGATGGAGTGTACTTACTCATAAACTCGAGCAGGGCAGTATCTTCCTTCGGGTCCAGCATACTGAGGTAAGTTTACAAGTTCAGGAATTTTCGGGTCCTTCAGGCGAAGATGAGCTGGTTGATCATGGTTATGATTTGTATTACTCCTGAAAGAAAATGATGAATGAAATCAAAAAGGAAGTCATAAAAAGATTATCGGAGTTTATAATAGGTTTACTCCATTGATGCTTCCCTCAGTAACTAATATTTCTTCATGAATCAACATTCAATAAAATATATTCAATCTGATATAATATAATGAGACAGAGAGAAAGAGAGAGAGAGAGTACCGGTACAACGATGTTGGTATGTCAAAAGATATAACGCCATCAGGCTTCGGGTATTCAATTGGACTCCACTTTTGTGCTTTCTGCAGATTTTACTCATTAAGAACAAGTTCAAGTATAGTCGCCGCTTTCACTAAAGAAAGGTATTCTGATTTATGCTATTTTGAAATAGTTCAATGAAAACAAGAATACGAATCCATGATTCTTTTGGACTTCTCTGAGATCTACTGAACACCCAAGTTGCATATTTGATTCTCATAGTACTTAATTCTTCTAGTCCACTACAACTATAACAACCTTTTCATTAATGGTAGAACGTCTAAAATCAGATAAAACAATCTATAGTTTTCGACGTCATAAAGAGAACTTACATCAGTTGCCTCATGATCAGGTTTACCATGCTTCAGCGTCCACGGAGATCTTCCCTTCGTTATATAGCTGGTAAAGGAAGCACCGAAACAGATGGTCATTTACCCGCAGTAAATATGGCGATAAGTTTACAAGTAAGGTTAAAGAGGATGCTTTTGCTGCTATGAAGGATTAGTCATACCGTTCTAGAGCACTTAGTGCCAAACCAGGATATAGGCCATAATCAAATGCCTGCAATAAAGTAAGAGACGTACAGTATTAGTAGAGGAGCACTGCAGTGTTGAATTTTAAGGAGATAACAATAATTGTCATAGAGCATTAGCAATATAGGATTTTTATTTTATTTTACATTGATTAAATATAATTTAATGAAACATAACGAACTCACTGGACGATAATTCCTTGCACTGTGAAGCTCTTTCCATATCCAAGAACTTTTTAAGCTGTCCCAGAAGGCGTCTAATGAAGATCCTTCACGGAGTGACCGGAACGCAGATTCTGCAGCTAACATTCCTGAAATGAGGAGAGAGATTTATATCTATAATGTATTACATGCTTTCAAAATAAATCTAGCAGTGAACTAACAAAGTTTTGACTTTGATAAATATCATTCGAAGTATTGACCTTTATATCATTTTGAAATGAAGAGCAGAAGAAATGATTATCAAAAATGTTTTCATATAAATT